>CM070754.1:1136070-1459724 GCA_036346245.1 Bonia amplexicaulis | reverse complement strand
AAGCTGGCAGCTAATCACATGGTGTGGTTCTTTGTAGAATTGAGAGACTTTGCGCAAACGTCGCACATGACCAAGGGCAGGGCCACGTGTCTATTGATATATAGGCCGGCAGAGCCGGTTGAGTACAATCCAAACCGAACCATAGTTGGTTTGGAAAGCTAACAAAAGGAAACAAACTAATTGTAAACAAACTAATCGGTGCCTTAGGGCCTGATGGCCACTCGTGCTTCCCACGACGGTTCTTGCCGCCGCATTGCTTGGAGGAGCCTTCGACGGCAACCCAAAGATCACGTACATGTTGGCCTGGCTCCATGGTGACATCCAGAACATCGTCGAAGATCGAGCCGAAGAGCCAGGAAAGAACGACATAGCATGATCAAGCATGATCGGGACATGCATCTTGACGTTTCCGACGTTGAAGGAGTTTGTGGAGGAGGCGAGCGTCGTGGCCACGACGTTCATGGTGCTGTGGGCGACCTCGATCGAGGCCATGGCATGTGCGTGGTGGGGTGGGAGCAGCGGAAGGTGGGTGACGACGGCAGGAGCCGGCAGTCGGGTAGGGCTAGGGTTAGGGTTTTAGGCCAAGGACCTAAAGTCTGATACCATATCAACCCCTATTACGCGCCGCGGATTCCCCGCTCGGAGAGCGACGCCACGTCCCCCGCGCGCGCACCGCGTGGCGGGGGGATTTCGGTACGGTCGGACGACGTGTTTTCCTCCGTTTTTCGAAATTACGTCGGGTCCTTCGTTCGCAAAAGTCCACGAAAATTTTTAGGTCCTCGAAATTTTTAGCCCCTCCGTTTTGCAGGATGCCCCCCCGTTTTCGGAAATTACGCACGGGTCCCCGTTTTTTTACGTACAGATCCTCGGTTTTTTCGAAAAAACCCTCCACCTTTCTCGAAAATGCGTTTTTGCCCTCCGTTCTTTTTGAAAAACTCCTCACGAATTTTCACCTCTTTTATTTTGGTATGTACGGTGGCTGGCGTGGCGTGCCGCCGCGCCTACGAGGCTAGTAGAATTGAGAGACTTTGCGCAAGCGCCGCATATAACCAAGGGCAGGGGTGCACGTCTATTAATATAGATGCCGACAAAGCTGGTCGAGTATAATCCAAACCGAACGATAGTTGGTTTGGGAAGATTACAATTAGTTTAGAAAAGCTATTAAAAGAAAATAAACTAATTATATACACAGCTGTGCATTCTATATTTAACATTCTTGATTAATAATTCTGGCCAAAGTAGAGGTGATTCCCAGAAGAACTGTTTATAGAAGATGAGAATCCCTGATGAGATTGATGAGTACACATATGATAATTGATACACAGCTAGCAAGTGCATCTGTACTTGCTTGATGGTTACGCTGGGTGATCATAAACATCTTATATAGCATGCAGCAGTCCTGTTGTGTCGAGACTGCGGCCATGTTTTTTTTTGTTTTTTTTAAAAAAATCAAAATAAACAAAATAGTTTCTCTAAACCGCTTCTTCAAATAATTTTTAGAATCCGCTGATATATACGTCATTGTGTACCGTTCGCTATCATTTCGCAAAACGAAAGGAAAAAACATCGACCGTCAACCTAAAAAACGGGCCCTGCTTTTTGTGAGCTATTGCCGACCTGAACCATTCATTGTTTCGGCATCACGGCGGTTGCAGGGCTAGCCTGAGTTGACAAATGCATGCAATGAAACTGGTGCTGTTCTCTGTCAAATCAGGTTAGCCCAGCCTTGGCCATTATTTTGTAGATCAGGTCTACTTAAACATTTTTTTTAAACAGCTTTCATGGCAAAGCAATCCTAGCCAAAATTGCTACCAATTCTTTTTTAAGATTCGTAAGATGCTAATTGTGGGCATATCTGTTATGTGTGTACTGTGTTAATTGTTTTCACTTTTCTCTTTTGGAGGGAAGGCAGTCGTACTGTAGGCCTATTCTTTTTCTCCGAAGCTAACGGCTTTTGACTTTTACTACAGTACCTAATTTTCAAATAGAGTATTTTCTCAAGACGGGGTCTACAAGTTAAACGATGTACACGTTAAAAGCCCAATATATATACCATCCAAAATCACAAGTGAATATCTCTCTCCCCGTAATCTATACCGTAAACAGCTAATATTCAAAAATTTCAGTCAAAATTCATAAGCCACAGCCGTTGCCAAATAGAACCATAGTGTCAGGTCAACTCCTGTGTGGCATCTACACAGAGCCTGCCCTGAGAAGGCTCTCCTAGGCCCATTCAGCCCAGATTTATATGGGCCGGAAAGCGAGAACATCAGGCCCGTCCCCTTAGTTGTCTACTATCCCACAATGGCATTGACTATTCCAATGTACCCCGGGAGCTTTGACGTTGTACCCACTTAATCCCCTTAAACTAATAGGACATCCTACTCCCGGAGGTTTTAAAAATGGGGCAAATAACCGTTAAGGTATATACAACAGTATAGACTATGGCTGTCTATAATGCTCTTTATATCATCTATAAACGATACTAAAGACGGCTCCTACAATGAGTTATCTTTTTTTACTTGTCTCTATAAATAGTTTCTCCATGATACAACATACTTTATTTCTCGTGTTACAATCGATTGCCGTATGAGAGATGACCTGATTCTCTATGCTCCATCTTTCTCCTTCACATCATCTTATATTTTACATGATAAGACTTACAGACAGCTAATATCACACTATTGTATACGATCTAAAATGGTTTTGGAGACGGTTTTGCCACCGTGTATGTTTGACATGGCAATTCATGTCTGCACCACCCTTCTTCTAACCTCTCGCTTCACCAATTCACCAGCACAAACGCAAGAGTGAAGCACTACCCATGGCAACTCCGTTGCCTCTTATCCTCCGCTAAATTCCACCATCCAAATCCCTTTTCCCAAACCAATCCGTCGATCCCAATTCCCTGTTCGATCTACCTCAATTCCTGATAAGATCTGAGCCTTGCATTGATGGACACCGACATGGCCGCGGGATGAACCTCAACTACTACGGGCGCCATGGTTCACCGCCCCAGCAGCAATCGTTCTGCTATGCCGAGCCGCCGGCCTCCATAATCTTTTGGTATGCCGAGCAACTAGGCTCTGCTATCTTTCGAAATGCAGAGCCGCTAGATTCCGCCGGCCGCTCTACCACGCCGTGCCGCGGCCTCCACCTCACATTCCCGGCCTCTCATTCCAAGGTCTCCTACTTGTGCGCCTCGGTCTACTACACTGCTGTGATATACTAGTACAAGATGAACAGAGCTCATGTGACCTATGCGTGTGCATGAGCGCACGAGAGTTTAGTCCCATCTTATCGAGGTTGGGCATGACCAAAATATAAACCATAGAGCTCCAAGCTAAGGTGTCAACTCTTGGTTAACCATTTTGCATAAGTTAAAAGTAAAGTACAAACAAGTTGTTGCGGGTGTGACGCTGGGTGTGACGAGCCGTATTTTTATCAAGGGGAAAAAAAAGTAATTAACGAATTATTATTCGTTTAGCCGGTAGAATACCGCTCCAACGAATAATAAACCTATTAAAATGTTGCAACAAAACAATAATTAGAGACATTACATAATATTACATAAAAGTAACCACATAGGGCTAAAGTCTGATGCAAGCCACCCTAGCTAAATTATTATAATACCAAAAATACAGTCTAGTCTAACTTCTAATTATACAATAAGTATTGAATATACATACAATACATACAATACACTAAAATTACAAGTACCCAATGGTTTTAGATCGTGTTGCTCCCAATTCTCTAGTAGTCCCAAGTCTCATATAAGGGGTCAACCTCATACGACTCATTCCCAACACAATTTTCCTCCCACTCAGAAGAGAGCTCATCCGAGTAGGCCTCATCCACCCCAAGTGAGTATCCAAGCTGGCCATCCTCCAACAAAAGGAAATAATAGCAAGAGTGAATACGAAGTACTAGCAAACTTATATAACAAAGATGCATTGTACGATCATAAACTAACATTTCTTGATATATAACAAAGATGCATTGTATGATCATAAACTAACATTTCTTGAAACATTCTCATTCTCATACCATATAGAAAATAAATGTTTTAGGTTGTGAAGAATTTTGAATTATTAATTTAGAAATTTACTAAACACTCGCATAAACATATAAAAACCTCTATTGGTTTCCGTAGCCTCAAATACAGAAGATAGGTATGAATTCATGATTTATATAGTATTGCACAAGCTTGTACCATTTTACCCATAGTCAATCTGATTCTTGTAGCGAATAGATCTTTGTATTTTCTTAGATGCAATGTCTAAATCAGAGTACATAACTTTTACCCCTATATCAGTATATTATACCTCCACCTAACTACTTATAGTTTTTGGTTCGAGACGGTTTCTCACCTTTACCCGACACCCTTTCAATTACAAGATAGTTATTGGTCAGGCTAATCTCTTACGGCCCAATGTCCAATTGAGATCTCGTCCGACACTCCACATTGCCAATATATGCATTGAGCGTATTCTTTATGGCCCAAAATACAATTGAGACCTTGTCCGGTTTCTTTCTAGATAAATCTACATACACATTTGTGAAGTGTATAATAAACTCAATAGAGTTACTGATTAAGCCCATCCTTAGACGGAATAATGATTGATACAACTAATACGGTCCATTACACGAATAAAATTTGTAAATCCTTATATTTTATCCCTATACTGAGGGTCCCAACCTTACCCTCTTGTCACCTGCCAGAGGCACCCTTTGCCCACCCTTTTACTTATCCTTACATGTCAACTACTCCATCAGTCGATTGCTACATCATTTCATTTCTTTTTCATAGCATTCATCTGATTTAAACATGATTTTAAATTTTTATGCGGGGTGATAGTAATTTAATAGGTAAATACTTGTTTTACTGAAGATACTCTGCTCATATGCTCAAAGATATGCTTGCCTAAGTATGGATTGAAGTTATGGGTTACCAGGTCACTCAGATAAAATTTGCCCTCAAATCCCGATTCCTTTCCTAAAAATTTGCCCTCCAATCGTGGTTCCTTTTCTGCAATTAATACGCGTGCGACGGTTTAATTTACTAGTACCGAAGAAAATAAACATGTAGGTAAATAATTAAATAAATTATACCAAGGCACCCTTGTGCGATCCTCGAATTTTATTTTAGTTAGTTGTAGATTTTTATGACTTAATTGCTATTTAAATCGTCACATACAATTTTAATTAGTCGTGTACAGATTTTAGTCGTATGGCGACACTTAATTCATTTTTAAAAGTCATAAATATTCGCTAGTGGTGTATTATGATCTAATATGACTAGCAAAATTTTATTAAGTCATTAACATGGAACGGAATACTCGGTGTTGAAAATTCATGAAGAAAATTTTTTATTGCGCGTGTTTCTTCTCTCTCCTCTTTTTCTTTCTCTGTTCGGCCGAAACCTTCCCCTAGACATTCATTTCTTCTTCCTTCCTTCCTCTTCTTTCTTGTTTTCCCCCATTCCTGGCACTCAATCCCCTAGACGACGCGTGGCAAAGCTGGTAACGACTGGTGTGAATGGCAAAGTCGGTTGTAGCGTGGGCGAAACGAAGGTAGCCGCGTGGACGAGTTCTTGGATGGCGCCAAGCAAAGGGGGAAGGCGGCAAGGCCCCGAAAAAGAAAGAGGTTTTTCTAAGGAGCTTTGCCAAATTGGGAAATAAAACTAAATTCAAAGGAAATTTAAGAAAGCTCAAAATTTTGAAAATCTTCGGGTTGTTTCTGGCCTTACGGGAGACGGGAGTGGCAACTGGCAAGCGTAAGCATGGAGGCGTCAAATGTTGTTATTTCTTCTCAATGGAAGATCAGGACCCGCGCGTCGCATTTCCAGCTCCTCGAGCGCCAGCCGTTGTGGCAGAGGCTCAGATCGTATTACGGCAAGCATCAACTTAATATTTTGTAATAGTTCACTAATACAAATTAACGGAGATTAGCTCCATTCCACAGGCGACGCTTGGAGGCGCTCATCACCACATGCTGAGGTCAATCCCCAAGTGAATCAGAACCTTTGCGTTGTCAGTCAGCAGGTGCTCTAAGAAAACACGAGCAACAGCACCGAGATTTGCCAGTGGTGAAGGACAAACATTGCGAGCCAGCATCACATCCATGGCACGGGTACTAGCTCCCTGTGGAAGGCAACAGCCTTTGTACAAGAACTGCTCTGAAAATTCGACAAAAGAAAAAGAAGATTAGGATGTGATGCACCTTTCCTTAAGTGTCAGTTAAGCTTAAATACTGGAAGCGGACTTATGTGAGCTAGTTTGCATTTAATCACCAATTACAATTCAGAAGATTGGCAGCATAACCTCCACATTCAGCAAGAGACTGGGGGGATGCTTCGCTGCATTGGCCGCTCCAGTTCGGCACCACCTTCCCTTTGATGCCAAGCTTCCACTTGCTGCGATATGGCTCTCTCACTTTGCATTGGCTTGGGAACTTCTGATGTTTTACCGTGCCCGAACAAAGGATACGTAGGAGAAGAAACAACGCAGGCGAGGCTTTGTTCTGTTGGACAGCCAGAAGAGGATGACTGCAGTTCAGCAGCAGCACCTCTGTTCAGGCGACTCGCTTCTGATGGTACAAATACAGGTATCTCTGACTGTACTGTGTGCAAAGCTATTGCCGCTCTGCTGCTGCTGCAGTTCACTTTGTCGCTCCCTGCAGGACCTGACTGAGTAAATTTTGGAACGAGAAATGAATTTCTGCAGGCCACTGAAAAACTGTGGTATTATGCCTACATAATTAATGATATAAATTGTGAACGTACGTTTTCAGCATCCCGGATATGCACAATGATTATTGTTATATCATCTGTCCTGTTTTCATGCTCCAGCCATAGTCTGTATGACTCTGCAGCGATTGCTGAGCAGGCATCTCGAGGATCTTGATACATAGCCACCTGTAGGAATCCAGAAAAATGTTAAGCATTATTGACATGTGGACAGAGAATACCAAAGGCATACCCAAGCAAGCAAAACCACATACAATTTAACATGATATTGTTACTAAAAACACTTTCATCGCATTCCTCTGCACCTACCACTAAGTGTGCATCTTAATTTTTTTATGATTATTTTTATGACCTTCTCATCTCTAACTACAAGTTTAAACTGCAGAAACAAATGCTTAACATCCCATGCCCCACTCTTCCATTTAACAAGTTAACAATAAGCTCATGAGAGGCATCACGGTTATCAGGGGAGCAATTTCATCCTTTCCCTGAACAAAGCATGCTAAGCTCATCCTCCGGTTGTGTTTCAATGTCTTCAGCGTTCAGACAAACTTGATGAAACCTATAAACTCATAAATCATATAAATCTCACTCCAAGAGCTGTCACAAACCAACAATTCAAAAGCTTGACTTAAAATTTCAGTTCTCGTAATAATTTATAGCTCATATGAGCAAGTAGCAGACATGTTAAACACCTTGCAGCTGGTTTTATAACATAAGTAAGAAAAGAAAGAAGTGGTAATTCTCTTCTACTCCCATATTAACTTGAATGAAGTGCTACAGCTGAATAACCAAAAAAACGTTAAGCATGTACCCTAGTGATGAAATTCATGGTGAGCAGTTAAGTCAGATGTTTCACTACTATATACAGGCTACTTCCATAATCCAAAGCTTCACATCCGGGTTCTATTTTTATCACACAAATGAACAAACACGTGTAATTGATGTGGCTTTTGGAACTTGGGAGTAATTCAGGCAAAATGCACCAGCTAATTATTACTTACTAGACTCACCACACTACACGTTTGCAATTATCCTACATGTTTATTTCCATGAATGCTATATGCAGCAAGTAAATACTAACTTTAAAATGGATCAATGCAGCAAACACAAAGGAGGCAGGAAAATTAGAGCAGAGAAAGAAACCACCACCATGTCAACGACTTCCTGGTTGGAGAGGAACTCGAACACGCCATCGCTTGCAACGACGAAGAATAGGTGGGCCGGAGTGATCTCGACGCTCTTCACCTCAGGCTCGGCGATGACCCCAACACCCTCTGCAGCGAGGTCGCCGAGACTGCGCGTGAAGGCCGTGCCTGCGTAGAGCCCGTCGCGCGCCCACACGCGAGGCGGGTCCCCCTCGTCGGGCACCCACCCCTCCGCATCGGGGTCGCGCACGCCCTCCACCTGCTCGACCGACATCACCCGCGCGCCACACGCCTTGACGCGCGCGCGCTCGTCGGCGCGGAACGGCGTCTGGTCCCACGACAGTTCCTCCGCCGCGACGCGGCCCCGCGCCACACCCCGAGACGGCGCGCGAGTCCCCACGTTCGCCACGTGAAGCGCGCCGCCGGCCACCAGGGCCGCCACGGCGGTGGTCCCGCTCATGGAGTCGTCCACCCCGGCCGCCGCGTGCATCTCCGCGTTCGCCGCGACCATCGCCTCCCGGAACGCCGCGGCGGGGTCGGCCACGAGGCGTCCGCCGTCCGCCGCGAGGAGGCGCGGGAGCGAGTCCCGCGCGAACGCGGCGCACGCGGCGCCGCAGGCGCCGTGCCCGTCGAAGACGGAGAAGAGGTGGAGGTCGGGGTCCCCGGCGAACCGCGTGGCCACCAGGTACGCGTCCTGCGACTCCCGCCCCGGCGAGTCCGGGTAGAGCCCGGCCACCGTGAGGGTGGCGTACTCCAGCACCAGCCCCGCTCCCGGCACCGCGGCTCGGCCGAGGGTGGCGCCGCCGCGGCCGCCGGGCCAACCTCCTCCCCCGGCGCCGCCCCTCGGCTGCCGCGGCAGGCAGCACTTGCCCTGCGCGCACCCCATCACCAAGGCTGCGTGCGGTTAGGGTTTCGCGCTCTGGGTGCGTGATGCTTCAGAAGAGGGGAGTTTTAGAATTTGGAAGGGGAGAGGATGTTGGATTGAATCGAATGATTCAAATGCGACTATTGCACGAGAGAGAAGGCACATAGAAAAAGGCGAAATTGTTTGGGTTTTTTTTGTTGCTTGGAGGATCGTGCAAACAGCTTGCACTTGCCACTCTCCACGAGCCGAACGGGACGAAAGGGACCAAGCATAAATATTAAATATTTATTCTCGGCCCTTTTCGTTTTTAGGGCTGCGTTTTGTTTCATTTTATTTGCGATCTATTTGGTTCTTCAAAGCCAAGTTGCCTACCCTCACCCGATTATTCCAAGTGCTGAACGTACGGCTCAGATAGCGCATGGTTCATGTTAATTCGTTGCAGTTATAAATTCTTGGGGGCTGTCTAGTGTAAACCGTAGCCAAGCACAATCATATAAACCATTTCAATATGGTTTGCTATGAACAGTGCGCGTGAGGCAGCCGACCAAGCCATCAATTAACAATGTGTTTTAGCTGAAATGATACTGTAACAGTTGCTAGTTTTTTCTGAGATATTTAATAAATAAATAAATAAATAATAGGGGGAAAAGAAAACCATCATTATATCTCCATGCAGAGGCGGAGCTAGGTTGGAGCAATATCCTAAGCTGGATAGTGCATCATGGGTGATATTCATTACATATAAGATACTTTTTTAAATTCTCCAATAGGTTTTTGATCTTAAGCCCAGGTAGTCCTTAGTCTTGATCCACCACTGTCTCCATAGATAATACAAAAGCAAAAGAGAAAAAATGAGAGAAAAAGAAAAAAATTATGTTAAAAAATCAACGTGTTTTAAACGATTTTTATCTTCTAAAGCCAAAATTATTTAGAACGAGGCCTAATTAATTCTCACCCCCTAATGTTGTAGGTCTGAACGTAACGCTCAATCGATTGGACAAAAGACGCAGTGGCTCATCAGTTCGGACCCATTGTTCTCTTCGATTCACATGAATCCTTTGCTTATTGGCAGTAGTAGCGGAGCCAGCTGTTGGTGGGGGCCTGGCCAAAGTTGGCCGTCGGCAGGTGGAGGAGCTCGCTATGGAGCTCAAACGACAATGGGACTGTTCGCCGGCGAGCTCGGGCAGCAGTCTGAGGTCGTCGGACGGTGACTTCGCCTCTGCTTATGGACTATCTGCCATGGAGCTCTGGGTTTATTTGTTGCTGCTGCTTAATTCCTCCTTATTTTTAAATTATATTGTATAGATTATTTAACCTCCTTATTTTTAAATCCTTGTTTCACCTCTGTGCATGCAGAACTGCAGATGCAGCGATCCTCTGGTTTCATTTGTTCGTTTGAGCTACTCCTATCATACAAAAAAAGAGAGAAGAATCACGTTCGTGATATAGAGAAAGAAAAGGCGTCTCCGTGCTAAAAAGTTGGATAGAAAGGTTGCTTTGGATCGACGTGCTTGCCCGGCGCGGCACCGCTAAATACTCACATCACATCCCTCCCTGTACATATCAATTCGTCGGTACAACCGCGTGCACTAGCGTGCGTCCAGTGCATGGGAGCCGAATAGCCGGCCGGCCATGCATGCATGTTGCATGATGATGTATGTAAGCTAGCACGGACGGCTCTTCTTTACTATCTCCGTTCCGTGATACAAGTCATCGTTCCTAAAAAGTGTCGTCTCATAATATAAATATATTATAAAAATTAAATATATAATTATTATAATATTTTTAATTATATATCTCTTTTTAGTGCTAAATAAGTGGATCATTAGTTATAGTATATCATTTAATAGGAACATGCTTGGTCCAATAACATTATCTTTTTCTTACATTTAATGTCTCTTTGGTCTATGCGTGCTGTGGGATATGAATTTATACTGTGGAATGCTAGAAATTGAAAGTGCACCGGTGGCAATGCATTCTGTTAGCGCGTGCGTCCAGTGCATAGTTGGTGAATCCAGGAGAAGAACAAGGATCGAAGGGATCGCTCTAGCGGGGACGTGATTCTAGAGTTCTCGTCATGACTTACACCCCCTCACGGGAAAACCATACTGTTGTGGGGGTGGTCCAACCCCCCATGACTGGGCTTTGCAACTGGCCTAATATGTAGTACATCCGATAATGTAGAGGAATATACCAGTATAAATATACTAATGTACCATCATCCTTTGTAATACTAAGGGATAGAATGGAGATTTCCCATTCTACCCTACTCATGTATATAAACCCCCAAGAGGGGCAGCAGGAGGGGCATCCTCTCATTCTCACTCACCAACTCTTCCATGTGTTGGCTCTCCTCTTCTTCTACTAGTCCCCTTCTTTACTGTTTGACCAGTAGCCACAACACTTACTATCCCGCCTCGTAGGGGCAATCCCTCTAAAGGGCCCAAGAAGGAGCCAAAGCCTAAGGTCTACTAGAAGGGGCATCCTGATGAAGGCTGCAATAAAAAGAGGAACAATCCAAACCAAGGTGATGGTCGTTGATGCCTACCACAAAATGAACGAGCATGACACGAATAAGTGTCGCCAGTACACCGCTGAAGTGGCGAAACTCCTCAAACGTGGCCCTGAGTCATGCTGAAGGTCACCACCACGTCCCACAACCGTGGAGACATTGCCCTTTCAAGCAATTCCACCACCCTTAGCATAGGCCCTTGGTGACTCACCCCCGGGGAGGCACCGTAGGATGCTGAGCAAGAACTCCCTATTCAGGCACCACAAAGACAAATAAACGTCATAATGGGAGGCTCGGCCTCCAAACATGGGTCTAAGCACTAGCGGAAGGAGTACGCCCGGGAGGTCAATGTCGTAGGGGTGTCCCCAAATAGGCAAGCATTCCGCTTAGCTTCACTGCTGAGATTGTAAAAGGTTTAAGGTTCCCTCATGACGACGCCCTCTTCATAACCACCACAATATCCAATTGCAATGTCTCCTACATACTTGTTGACAAGGGAAGCTCCGTATATATACTCTACCTACGCGTGCTTAAGGAGCTGTGGGAATCGGGGGGAGGTAAAATATTGTGCAAACCAGAAACCCTACTATATTCTGGGAGTCTGACAAAATACTAATTAAGGCTGAGGGTTCGCCACGACCTCAAGATCGAATTCTGAATACAACCACAGTATGGATCCACTAGATCTGAGCTAAATATCAACCTTAGCACGGTAAGCGACACAATCCAAGGTTACCCCTTTGTATGCTCACTCTAGCGCCAAGGGGCAGCGGAGGGGAGACTGGTGTTAGAGAAATAATTTATTCCTCCACTAACGAGGTCCTCTCCACAAAAGAAACTTATATACGGATCACTGGACTACAATTATATTTAGAAAGGACAGTAATATCCATCGCTTGCACTTATAGACTAGTTATTTTATTGGGGGGCATTTAGTCATTTGTACAGATCCAAAAGTTTATAAATACCCTATGTATCTTTTATTTATAGCTTAAGCTTAAAAGAAATATGAATGAATAAGTTCATATAACATTTCAATTTTATTCAAAAGTTCGCTCAGCATCTTAAACTATGAAATCAGATATTTGATCTCTCGAACTTTGCAATTCGATTCAAATAATATCTTGACCCGGTTTCTTATGGTGTCATTGTCTGGGTGGCGTGATGAGTAAGCAATTTTGCCATGTAGGATGATACGCTGACCAAGGCGGGTCAGTGATATGTAGGGCCCGCAAGGGCTTCTCCCCATCGAGCTCCCAACCATGCTTTTATGACCACCGCTCTCTATAGTTCCCTTCCTCTCTATTTCGATTTAGAAAAAGAAGGCTCTATGGGTATCACCTGTCATTCATCTAAACTTTATTAGCATATCATCTTATGTAGTAAAACTATCCGCTCATCGCACCACGCAAAAGCTGCTATGTACTTAATTTTATGGTGCACTAATCATGCATTCAAACTAAAAATGTCACAAAAAATTCTAAAAATTTTTCTACGTGTACTTCTAAACTTAATATACCTATGTATAATATTTTAAGTTTAAATTCATTCTATGTTAAGAGTAACTAAAAGAGAAAATTTTGAGAAATGCTAAGAGTTCAAATTTATCAAATTTTTCTTTTTTGGTACTCTTAACATAAAATGAATTTGAATTTGAAATTTTATAAATAGGTAGAGTAAAACATGATATACATCTAGAAAATTTTTCGGAGTTTTTCGTGATTTTTTTTAGTTTAAGTTCATGGTGAATACACCGTAAGGGTGAGTGCATAGCATGTTTTGCTATCAATGTATGCTTGCCACTGGGGCGACACTAAGTGCAGGTCCATACATGGTTATATTTGGGGGCAAAATATGAATGAATAAGTTCATATAACACTTTCAATTTTATTCGAAAGTTCGTTCATCATCTTGAATTATGAAATCAGATATTTGATCTCTCGAACTTTGTAATCCGATTCAAATAACACCTTGAACTGGTTTCGTATGGTGTCATTGCCTGGTGGCGTGATGAGTAAGCAATTTTACCATGTAGAATGACACGCTGACCAAAGCGGATCAGTGATATGTAGGGCCCGCAAAGGCTTCTCCCCACCGAGCTCCCAACCATGCTTTTATGACCACCGCCCTCTGTAGTTCCCTTCCTCTCTATTTCGATTTAGAAAAGAAGGTTTTATGGGTCTCGCCTGTTATTCATCTAAACTTTATTAGCATATCATCTTATGTAGTAAAACTGTCCGCTCATCGCACCACGCGTGTAATACTACCATTTAAAATTGAGTTAGGGTGTTATTTAAACTGGATTGTAAAATTCAGAAGTCAAATGTTTAGTTTTATAGTATGTTGTATAGAATTTTAAGGAAAGTTTAAAATGTTGTACGGATTTTTTTTCCAAATTTGAACGCGCGTGTCGTTCCATACAACTTCATACCGATATGTATGTACTTTTTGCATGGATTTGGAGGATCAGGCTTGCATCCAGGCATCATATCTGTCAGGCGGGTTGTTCGCCGGGGAGTTTGTCACTCGGCTCGAGGTCACAACGGGCGTGTTTTTTCTTTGGTGGCTGATGGATTAGAGATGCCTTTTTGTTCCTCTGTGGAGCGAGTATTTATACGAAGAACTAAATGTGAATAAATTTCTGTCGTTGTTGATACTGTGAATATTTTTGTTTAGTTTGTGTATTGAACATTTCAAAATCTAATCAATTTGGCACTTGATTTTGTCATTGTCGTATTTGATCTGGTATTTTTGCGACAACAGATTCCATATATGGAATAATGCATAAAGGATAGATCTTGATATCTTATTTTCCGAATTTGATGTCGTCTTTTCGAGATGCCTGAGTACGCTGCTCCAGTGAGATAATTTTTGGAACAACCGGGACAGAATGCCTGGCGTTTTGAATGTTTTGTTTGCTTCATGTTTGCAAATACTCTACAAGTTTACATTTAAATGTTGGTGTGAGATTCGGGACTGTTCAAAGATTGACCTGCTAAAAGCACACAGATCGATTCGAATTCTGAAAGACGGCAGATGCCGGACCTATCATTTGTTCAGAAATAAAAGAGCCAAATATTTCAGAAGACGTGTGACAATTAACAGCTACGAAAGATGCTCCTATCCTTCTTTGTAATCTGGCACTTGTTACGTATGGTATACTTTTGTATATTTTTAGTTGACGATAGTAGATGATAATTTACAGGAAGGAATTAACTGAATCCGATCGACATGGGGGTTTCTTGGTTCGCTGAGCTGAGCTGTGAGATGGCGGCTTATCACAACGGCCGGAAGATCACCGGCGCGCCGTGTTGCGGGTTGAGTATCATGAGCACCCTGGGCGCGTGCACGTACGCCGGGGACAGCCGGAACGCGAACCGCTGCAGCACGACGGCCAGCGCGACCTTCGCCTCCATCAGCGCCATGTTCTGCCCGATGCACACCCGCGCTCCGCCGCCGAACGGCATGAACGCCATCGGGTGCCGCCGCCGGTGGCCAGCGGGCGCTTCCGCGAACCGCTCCGGGTTGAACTCGGTCGCGTCGGCGCCCCATACCCTCACGTCGTGGTGCACGGCCATGATCGGGATCAGGATCTCCGTGCCCGCCGGCACCGCGCACCCGCCCAGCTCAACGTCCCGTTTCGCTTTCCGTATCATTGCCACCGCCGGCGGGTACAGCCTCAACGTCTCGTTCACGATCATCCCGAGCTGCACATGTCGATCGACCGCAAGAATGAGCAAAACACCGATCGTTGCACGTGTGATGTTGTGTTGTGACCATGCGTACGTACGGTTTTGAGCTTGGGGAGGTGGTCTTTGGACGGGAGGCCGTGTTGGCCGCAGACGTCGACGACCTCCCGGCGCGCGCGGTCCTGCCACTCCGGGTGCATGGAGAGGGCGACGGTCGTCCACGCGAGGAGGCTGGTCAGCGTCTCCTTGCCGGCGAAGAAGAAGTTCTTGCTCTCCTCGATGATCTCGTCCGCCGTCATGGCCGTTGTCATGAAGCTCATGAAGTCCCTCATGCCGCCCTCCTTGCCGCCGTCCTGCTGTCCATCGCCATGGCTTTGCAGGTTGATGACGAACTTGGCTAGGTTCTTCCTGATCTCCCTGACCAGTTGCCACACGCGCCTGTTCTTGCTTATCGGCAAGAATCTGAACACGTACAGCGAGCGAGCGAGAGAGAGAGAGAGAGAGAGAGAGAGAGAGAGAGAGAGAGAGAGAGAGTAGTTAAGATCACAATGCACATCGAGTGATCGATATTACGTACAAGAATGGTGTGTTTTGGTACGTGCAAACCTGTAGCCGGGGATGTACACCTTGCTGTGCGCCTCGGTGGCGTAGCCGGCGAGCTCGTCCTGGAGCTGGAACACGGCCTTGCCGTCGTCGTAGTTCCGGTGGCCGAACGTCGCGAACGTGATGACCTCCTGCGGCACGCGTTGGTACCACTCCGCAACGTCCACCTCGGCCTCGCCGGTGGCGGGCATGCGCTCGTCCAGCTCGTCCAGCATCCGGCGCACCGTCTCGCCGACGAACGGCACGAGCAGCTTGAGGTTCTCGGTGCGGAAGGCCGGGGTGAGGATCTTGCGGCGGCGCGCCCACGCCTCGCCGTGGATGTTGCTGAGGCCGTAGCCCTCGAACTGGCAGATCATCGGGTGCGCCTCGTACCTGTCGAAGTGCTCCGCCCGCGACAGCAGCACCTCCCGGATCAGCCCCGGCTCGCTGATCGTCAGCCTCGGCGTGCTCCCGAACCAAATCAAATGCTTCGGACCTGTCAAAAATCAACACTGCAAATGAAATCCAAAAAAACCAATCACCTGCATGCATGATACTCACGTTGCCATTTTTCAGAAGAGAAATGCTATACAACATTCGACTGCTTTTCAAGCTAAAAATAGTCAGATGATCTGGGAGCGTTTGATCTTTATCCAATGGATCCACTTATACAAGCACCCCCTCCAAAAAAAATCTCACATAAGCACCCCCTCTAAAAAAAATGATCTGGAGCGTTTGATCACCATCCAACGTCCTAAAATCTGACTATTTTTGCCTCTAAAAGCAGTCGAATGTTGTATAGACACTCCCTTTTCAGAAACTCAGAATAAGCTTATTGGCAGTGAGTGAAGTGCATGCGAGAGCGCATTTCGACTCGCCCCGACCGTTCGATCGAAACTCGGACGGTCCAGATGGACGCACGCAAGAAAGTAGGTGCACATATATATGCAGCCAACCTAGAGAAACTCAAGCCACACCCAGCATTAATGTGATGCTCATGATCTGGGTGTGTATACGTATCATCCGGATGTTTTTTTTAACAATTATCTAAATTTTGGACCGTTAGATTAGAGATCCAACGGCCCTTTTTTTAGGGGAAAGATTTATTTTTGAGGGGGCGGGGGAATTCATGGCCGTTAGTTCTCTAATCCAACGATCACAGATCTAGATGATAGTTAGAAAGAAAACATCCGGATGATGTTTATCAGTACCCATCTAGTATATGATGTTGTATTACTAGAGCCAAGCCAGCACTGCACATGAGTATTTTCATGTGGCCATGCAATGACTTCATCATTTCTTAACCGATGGATCAGCAATAAGATTCCTCACTTGGCCGATTAAACGCAGATGCCCTGTAGGTAGAGCTGTACATGGATATTATACTCCACGCACCGTTGAAAAGAGAGGGAATTATATATCATCGGTTGCCGCGAGAACTGAGATAAACTAATCGCCTAATCAACCAGAAGCAAAGCGGATACTGAACTGATGAAATGCTCTGGCAACGCGATGCTGCTCATATGCAGCATAGCTAGGCACAAGCAAGGCAAACATGCATGTGGGGGCTCCGAGTTGCCGGATGGATCTGCATGGCTGTGAGCTAGCAAGCCATAGCTAGACCTAGCTTAGCTTAGCTAGCCTCTTGTTTACTTAATTTACTCGCATTATCATTGACCTACATTGACAGCCTTGTGGAAAGATTGATGGATCGATCACGGTGACAACTTCACCAAGTTTGACTTGGGAGGATGCATATCTGTTAGTGTTTGCTGTTATCATTAAGATTAAAGCAAAAATGTAAACTTGAAACAAAAATGTGAACTTGAAACAAAAACGTGAAAGTGCGCCACATATTGATTTGCCTCTTAAAAGATGAAAACCAAGCTATCAAAGAAGCTCATCAAAGAAAGAATTGGAAAGTGTTAATTGTACTAGCATGAATACCAAGAAACCGTGTAATGGCGCAAGAAGAAATTAACGGACAAAGCTGAATTCGATTGATCAATGAAGACGAATGAACTGAAATTAAAGTTGGGAAAGAGGTGAAAGAATTATTAGCTAGCCAGTGTTGTACCATAGAGCTTCCTCCAATGGTGATAGAAGGCGAGGACCCTGGGGAGGATGTCGTGCGAGGTCTGCGGCGCCATGGGGCGGGAGGAGGCCTCCACCATGAGCCTGATGAGCTCGATCGAGCTGCCGACGAAGAAGCGGTAGCCAGGGCCGCGCACGCCGTGCCGCGCGAAGTGCTGCTCCAGCCGCCGCGGCCGCCACCACAGCGCCTCCATCGCGCTCGCCGCCGCCGCGTACACGCAGATGCACGCGACGCCGACGAGGACGCTCCATTGCCACGACCACACCCACATGGCGACTGCTCCCTGTAGTCTGCCTCGGCCGTTCTTGGAGGCAGGAGGCCACGAAGGCATATGCCGTGCCGTTTCAGGTTTATATATAAGGCCGTACGTTGCAATAGAGTTATAAAAATAATAAGACAAAACTTACTGACTAGTCAACTTCACACATCAAATATTAGAGAGCAAGCGTTAGAAAGAGAAAGTTGGCTAGAATGCACGAGGAGATGGGAAAAGTGGAGGGGTGGGTGGTTGTATCCTGAGAGAGAGAGGAGGAGAGAGATGAATGGTCCAGATCAAATCGGATGATTGAGAAGAGAGAAGGGAGAATGGATCAACCACCAACTCACATTTTTATAATAGTAAAGATAATTGGACATCAGAAGAAGAGTTATGCTGATTGCTCCTAATGTTTTTTTTATTTTTTCCCGTCTTCAAGATATGATTTTGACTGCTACTTTTATAACTTTGCACTAAAATATAATAATAATATTATAATATTATAAAAGTATTTTTAACGATAAATTTAATGATATAACTTTTGTATAGCCAATATAGATAGTTTTGAGTCTATTGATATTCAAACTTTTAAAAAATTGATGACATGGATTCTAAAAGATCAAGTAAAAAAGAATGAAATATTTAGTTGCTGCTAACTTGATTACATGGGATACTCCTATTTGGTTATACTTTATTGCCAGCAAGGCATGTTATTGTTTGATGAAGAATTGTTCGTGGGTTCGCGGATGTGCTCCCTCCGGTCAGGCGATCACAAAAAAAAAAAGTTATTTTAGATATCGAGACAGCTATGAGACACTCTATTGATCATTTATTTCTATTGAAATATATTTATAAAAATTTATTTCTATTGAAATATATTATAAAATCGAATACTATTATAATATTATAAAAGTACTTTTCTAATCTGAATATTCGAAAAACATATTGATAGGATAGTCAAAATTTAACGTTGAACGACTTCCTTTGTGAGTAATTGACGATAACTTGACAGTCTAATTGATGCATGTAGCAGCAGCAGCCAAAGCATGGCGAGAGGTTGTAGCGGTCGGGCTCCTGTCGCGGCCAAATGCGTACAGCCGCTTCCTCGCAACCTGTCCTCCTATAGCCTGGTTTTAAAATTTTAAATTCTATTCGTTCGTAAGGGAAAGCCGTACAGTTTTGTTCGATATAAATAAAGTCAAGATAATATTTACTACAATCAACTTATAGATCTTGACTTAAAAAGATACTTTAAAAACTAGTTATCATAAGGCACAGACCTAAAGGACTGGAGTTTGTTGCTATCTGATCCATCAGACACATTGGCTTCCTATAACACTAGAATCTTATGCGGTTTAGTTTTTGTATCACGATACGCTAATCTTTGATGGAACCACTTGCTGGTGCTAAACTAACCTGTGTCATCCGGTTCTATACGCAATATGTCTAGTTAAACACGCATATAGGGAACGCAGGTATTTTAGATGAAACAATTCAATTTCTTCACCAGGTGCCTGGGACAACCGCCGGCCACACATGGCACACCAAGTGAGGCACTGTGCTTTTGTCAATAAATATATATAAAGATATGTAGGTTGGCCATCCACGTATAATTGGTATTGCTATCACGAAATATACTTTCATGATATATCATTTTTCTAATTCTGTAAAAGCTAGCATATTGAAACTACATAATATAAATATATAATATATTAGCTGAATGTCCGTGCGTTGCTACGGATTTTAAAAAAATTTAGAACATATTTGTATACATATAGTATGATAAAATTCGGCGCAGGTCTTTTGGGGCTACATGTTAGCGCTGCCTTTTGTGAGAAGGGGTGGAAGAGACCGGACCAACCACTAACTTTTTTTTTTATAATAGTAAAGATTTTTGGTGTAAAATATGGTATATTAGTACCTCGTAGACAATGCCAAAACCACCTATACTAGCAATCGGAGGGCTTACATTGTTAATGTACGATTGCACGAAGCGTCCCTCCCTCACAACTCACAAGTCGTCGCTTTGTTCATCGTCCCTTGGTTGCGTTGAGGAAACGATCGCCAGCCTCGTCAAATGAACGAAAGCCAGAGGCAAGAAATCTATACTCGCGGCTCGCTGTGCACGGAACTGTTTTGTGCAGAACGCGGCTGTCACAAGAGCCTTTTTTTAACGATCCAGAGTCGGCGCAGAATATCCTGCAGGCGTTAAGTTTAATCTTGATAATCAAATCGGTCAAGTGCCTCTGGCGATCGTCATTGTGTGCTGTCCTGCGTCACCGGCTGTGCAGAGCTCACAGCTGGTTATCGCTGCAGCATACGCCAACGCAACCTGTTGATTCAGCGATCAGCATGTATGTATAATTGTATATACATATGCACAGCCCCCTGCTGACATTGCACAAGAAATAGTATACGTGATGTAAATGTAATTAAGGCTCGATTGGGACTTCATTTAACCGAATCAACTGCCAAAGTCAAGATGGTGCATCATTAGGGATACAAACAGATCGAACACGGATGTATAATATTTCTACCATGTTTGTTTTTATTTGTTTTTCTCGGATGCGGATACGAATACGGATACCTCAGATACGAATAATATCGAATACAGATACGGAACAAATACGGTCATGAATATTTATCGGAATATGAAAACCTCTTAACTATACATCCAAAATCAATGAAAACACATAAATAGTTTATCTTATCAAAACATTAATGAAACCTAAACAATCATAAGTATTTTTATCCACAATAATCATACCATTGTACATATTTTAAATCTTCAAATGACAACTGATTTTTTCTAAAGTCCTGAATAATTCTTAATGGATTTCTATCATTTACATGTGACTAATAAATTAATTAAGAATTTAAATTTGCATCAGAATGATTTAAATGGCAGTAATCATAATCGGTACAAAATTTAATCTATCGATAATACTAAATTTATTTTTATTAAATATAAATATTTGCTAGTGGTGTTTGTAATTTAATATGACTAGGGAACCTAATACCTAATGGTAATGGAGGCTTATGGCTTAGTTGGGCTAGTGGGCTGGTGGCAAGGGAGATGAGAGAGGCTGGTTTGGGCTGGGCAATGTTGGGTTAAAATCCCAGATATCCGATTCCGTACTATCCTAATAATCCGTATTCGTAATCCCTGGATATCAAGCCTATTGTATTCGTATTCGTTTCCGACAAAAAAATTCGTATTTGTTTCCGATCCGAGAATTATCCGAAGAAAATCCGATCCAACATAATTCGTATTCGTTTTTATCCGGATCGATCGGAAACTATCCGATCCGTTTTCACCCCTATGCATCATCAAGCAGTGCAGAGTAAGATGACGGCCTTTGTTTTTTGGGCCGGAAGATAGACATGGGAATAGAATAAGTAAATTTAGCTGGGAACAGACCGCAGCCGCCTCAATGTTTAGAGAGGCTGCTTCATTGTTTAGAGATTGAGCAACCACTAGCTAGTTACCGAGTGGTGTTGCCCTCCACCCTGTCTGATGATGAGAGGGTTTGGTCTAATCTTCTGATGAGAACAATAACTTCAATTGATTGATATAACATTGATGATGAGACTACTTAACCGAAACGACCAAGTCCGTCCTGCAATCGCTACACCACACCTTGTTCGTTATCAACCGTGCCAAGAACACGGTTGACTTGAACATGAGGTTCAATTCCTGCAAGCAATCGAAGAACAAACAAAAACAAGATAAAGAGTAATCTAAATATCGTGAATATCAATTAGAAATATGAAAGATTTGAGATATGCAATCGCAGTTGTTGGCCTAGTCAACACAAAAATACATGGCAAAGTTTCACGGTGGAAAACCAATCTAAACAAGTCTGCATTACATGGCCAATTCAGCCTCGATTTAAGGGCACGTAGGTCCTTAGCATATGAAAACTTATCGACACATGGAAACTAATCAAATCATATCTGATTCTATCTCTAATTCTAAAATTGAAAGATCGTTTTGCTGATTCCAACGCGCACAAAAGGAATATTAGAATGAGGCCAGATCTGTTGGAAAGAGGAAAAGATAAGTTTCCATATTGTACTCATACATTTCAAACAGACTCTTGATATGAATTCTATGTGCATTTGAAGTCGATCCTGTCAGGCTGAATCAACGCCGGATTATTTTGGTGCACACAGAAAGAATTTGGAAGTGGGGACAGCCACATATGGGCCAAGTCAACCTGTAGCACCTCGCATACCAATATGAGATACTACTATGGAACGTCATCGCCAAAGTAAAGAATAAACAGTAACAACAACAATAGAAATGCAAGAAAATTAAAACTTTAATAGTACTTTGTTAGAGAACGAGCAGAAACTGAAATAGATGTTTAAAACATAGGACCGATCCACTTGTAATCAAAAGAGAAATAAATAAAATGTCATAAATAGTGGCAAACTACGGTGCTAAAAACTCAAGTGCTCCTACCCATATATGATGCTATCATCCCAATGGCCTTTTTCTTATAATGGAAAGAGCAAGCATGAGATTTGAAAATCTTAGCAAGTACCTAACAACGGTCGTAACACAGTTATTTAATAACAAGTATTGCAAGCAAGTAATTGACACAGGTTAATTGCAATGAAACTAGATTATTGGAAACACTGATACCGATCGAAGATAGAGGTAACAGGAACTGTGAAATTAAGGATATATATGTGTGTATGTATATGTGTATATATGTACGTATATATAGACACACATATACATATACACGCCCACCAATTGTTCAAATGATAGCATTCTGCAAGTCGAGGGAAGAAACCGAACATCTACAATTGCATTTGGAGCACAATGTAGAAGAACGGCAAACATATCATCAAACAATGGTGAATTGATCCCCACAAAACATGGTAAATACTCAGAAAACTGAGCATCAAGTTCACAGGATAATTATACAGAAGTTGGAGGGCTTTACTGCCTACCAAAAGTAGGAAGCAGCAAAATATTCAGCCTTTTCCTTGCGACAGCATCACATGATCACATCATATCAAGTATGGATTTAGTTACCGCACTGGAAAGAATCTGATAACAGTAAATAAACCCTTCCGAAGGGGCAACATGCCCAAGCTACTCCTGTATCTTCAGCTGACAAAACCACTTCTCGAAGGAGCAAAAAAAAAAAACTACCATTGTTGTCTATGCGTGCCTAGAGATCTTGTTAGACATCGGTTAGGAGGGATACAGGACGGCAGGACAAAAATTTATTGAAACCACTGTGCATGATAAAAGCCACTGTTCAGCACATGTAGGACGGTATGTGCTTGCCAAGAGATTATTACAATGTGATTCGCCCACATACACGCCAGTATGCTCCAGGGTGAAAAAGGGATCTTTCAAACACCCATATGTCTTTCACAAGTACCTACAGAAATATTTAGTTAACAAAAATATATTATGAGAATGTTTAGCCCTGTAAGCCAAATTGTCCAACTGTGATAAAGGTATAACAATATAAGTTGATAAAAACTGGACAAGAAAAGAAAAAACTAGTTTACGTTTGATAGTAGTTTACAAGACCACCTGAATGAAATCAAAAACTGTTTCTAAAATATGCAGCAGATTACTCAGGGTCTCTATGTTTTCCATTCTGTATTCTACACTGTTCAGAATTTGTTCATAAAATGCAAAATAATATATACTTCTACATGATGCAGCAGGACAGTGGAAAGCCAACAATTGAAATACCTTTTCTACCATGTTTCACATGCACTTCTCTTTCTCATAGAATTTACAGAGAGAGAAAGCAGTGGAATAACGACTGGTGACTAAACGAGGCATAAATGTTTGGGTAAAATAATGAACCCAATGTTCAACATGACCGCAACTACCTATTTAACTCAAAGATTAATATTTTCCAGTGTATCATTGCAAATTGGATCATTAAACAATCGTACTTAACTTCTGGTGGACTAGGCCAGTTTTGCTTAATCTAGTCATGTTCAGATAGTTATCTTAATTGTGACAGACAACTAAATCATCATCAACTAGTTGTTATCTGGCACATGGCTAAAAATGGTAGTTTTCATCCAGCACCTATCTAAATTCTGACTTCCAGCACACTAACCATATGGAATTTGGATCCAACTGTTTGACACTGTAAGTAGTTACTGCCAGCAATGGTCGGCGGGAGACTACTGGCCAGCAGGCATATACAAGCTAGGTTGTAGTTTCCCTCATCTGGCAGTCCAACACTCCAGCAACACCAGCCATAGAACCAGCACAACACCAAATAGCTTTCCCCCCCCAACATTTTACCGTTTGCTCATAGAAGTATTACTTGATATTAAAGTAATGGTAGATGTATGACTGAAGCAATGTAAAAATCTGTGTGGAACTGTGGAATACATTCTGAGGATAAAATTGCACGGGGGACTAATAACATTTTGAAAAACCTGTAAGCCATTTGAGGACAAAGATACATGGTGTTTTTAAGGAAACCTAATCAAGCTAATCTCACTTGTTTGGCACTGAAACTTCAAGTAGTCTTGACATGTTTAATTTACCTCTTTTGACTTGTCTCCAGACACAACCTCGCCTTTTGAATTATAGGCTTCAAATTTCTACAGGAAATATAATTAAGAAATGGTCACAGGTTACACATAGAGTACTGCATAAAATAAGACTATCACAGCCCCTTGGAAGCAATAAACCATCTACTCATAGCACAAAATAATAGGAAACAGAGACCAGCCTAATAGTAATAGGGGAGTGATTTAAGAAAATAAACATACTCTTGCCATTGCACCATATGTTTTGAAAGTAGACATTTACAGTTCATACTTTTTCAATAAGGGATAGTGGATGTCAATAAGGGAGAGACAAAGCAATTAGTGAAGTTGTTCAACATCAAGCCAGTAGTTTATACATAAAGGGGAAAAAAGTAGTTGCACTGTATTGAATCACACAAACACTTGAACTTTTAGGAAATAAAACCTGTTTAGTGACAAACTCAAGTGTAAGCTGTATGAAAGCTTTATCAAGGTCATTCTTATCGAGGCCAATCTGCAAACAAGATAATGCTTAACCAATTATTATCCGACATGGTCCACTCATGACAATATAGTACAACAAATGTAAATGTATGAAACATATGATTTATAGAGTTAACATATTTTAGCATCTTTACCTTGATCTGAGTGACATACCACAGTATCGTACAAGAGTTCTACCCAGGGTTCGGAAAACCGGCGGTTACCGGCCGGTAATCGGATTTCCCGGTGGGTACCAGGAAATAAAAAACCGGTCGGGTTTTTCCAAAGTGCATTTATATTTGTGAGTCTTTTGTGACTGCGTAATGCACCTCCTAGGTTGATTTAAACATTTTTTTGTACTAGATTACCTATTGTATGAGCTAAATATGCTTCGAAACATCCCAAATTCAACCTTCTTATGTTTTCCGGTTTTTTTGGGCAGTAACCGGCTGATTTTTCCGGTTACCGGTTTCAAATTCAAATTTCAAAACTTGAAATTTGACCAAATTTTCTCCGGTTTTTCCGGTTACCGTCCGGGAAACGGTACCGGCCCCCCGCCGGGATTTAGTCCGGAACCGGGTTTTGGAACCTTGGTTCTACCTATAGATAATCAGGGAAAACCAAAAGTAGCTTACCATGCGAGCCCTCAAAGTTCTTATGCTCACAGCAGGCTCCACCAATTCCCAATGTACAGAACTCCACATGGATTGTCTTCTCTTTAGTTCATTTTTTATAGTCTTCAGCCAAAAAAAAGAGAGAACAGGATAAACAGCAAAGTCCCCCAAAAAGACATTATCTGACATCAACTCACAGCATGGCGAAAGCTTACAGAATGCATTCTCTCCGTCAGAATTTTTCGGAGAGATGATGTGTCTCCTTGTGCCATCAGCGTGTTAACCTAAATCAAGGAAATTGAACAATGTAGACAAAGTTATTCAACAAAAAAAATGTATCATGCAAATTACATATCAGTAAGCACTTCCGATTTGCATTAAGGCATATAAACAATATTCAAGGGAGAACAGTGTTCTTTCATAAGTGAGAAGGAGAACATAATCAAAATTATTCCCTCCAGTTCACAAAAACATGTCGTTTTGGGATACATGCAGATAAACTTTTCAAAATTTGGCTATTGATATCTTTTTAAATATTTAGATTGGATACATGAAAATCATATGTGTAGATTCGTCTCGAAAAATACTTTCATAATTTTATAATTTCATTGGGTTTTATAAATATATTATAATAGAAATTAGTGGTCAAAATTGTATTTTTGGAACCGTGTATATGTCCAAAACGACATGTTTTTGTGACCGGAGGGAGTATATGATTAAAAAATAATTGTAAGGTCACAATACAACTCACATATACTATGTGTTGAAGAGCTGAGAGATCATACTAGAAAGATAATATGTGTTAAAGAGCTGAGAGATCATACTAGAAAGATAACTCAGGAGAAGAAAAAATGTATCTCAGTAACAATTGCAATTGAAAAGAAGAAAAAAAATTGCCAACTAAGAATGAAATTGGATAGACAAGTTAAATGGCACACAGTTAGAACTTAGAACCATGGTAACAAGTCCTGCAAATCATCCGCACAAATGTGCTCAGAACCAAGGGTGCTTCTGAATAACTATTATTAGAAATATGCATTTGGGTGTCTGTCAATTAGCAATAGCAACAAAAAAGTCATAAGAATAAAGCCTGCAGATCAGTAATTTGGACCATTGATTTGCTGAATAGTTTATAAAAAAAGTTAGTATATATTGATTTGCCTATGCATGAGAAATGAGATTTTTTGGGAGCACATCTAAAGACTCTGTTAAGTACAAACTCTCATCTCTCCTTATCAGATCAGCATACGTGCATGCAATTCTGAAAGAGTGAAACACAAGCCAATGCAGTCTAAATGCTTAAATTATAGTTTATAGTTACACTACTTGATTCCAAGTGATAAATGAGCTGTACCTCCTTGTATATTTTTAATGCTTGATCATAGAATTGCTTTTTGGTATACCCAGTTTTCTTCCTCAACCTTGACACGGCATATGCACTCTTCATCTGTCAAGCAAGGCACCCAACTAGTCAATGCACGATTTGTGAAGAAAATCAATCAAATAAAAATAAAAAAAGTGGTCCAAAAGATTTCTTCATATGCAGCATTATACTGTTGTAACATGCCAAATGCCAAAAAAAAAGACATAGTATCATGCACCAATATCCAGGGGTACATCAAAGCAACTCTAGATTTATGGTAAATATCTTTTATCTTTTCATCTCATGTTAACTAACATTGTTCTGACTGGTTACTAACCACACACAATCAGGTGCAGTAAACTTGGTTGAGTCAGTAGTTACCAACTATGTAGCCAATTGCTTCTAAGAATGAAAAAGTTAACCTTTTAGATTTCTACTCCCAAACTTGATGGTTGAAATCAAAACATGGAACAACAGTACTTAAAGTGAAGTCAGTCACAAGAAAACAAATAGACAAAGGTTGTGACAAGAAAAAAAGGAATTCGCTTTCTCATTGCAGTAGTTTTTACAGTACAAAAAAGCAGTACCTCCAGAATAATATCCTCTTTTGTTCTTCTCCAGCCACTTGGTGTAAACCATCTAATTCACAACAAATCAAAGTTATGATGATGAAGAAATTTTTATCATGCAATAGGACAGTTATTTAAGGGACATTTGTCTCTATAAAATAAAACATGTGTCTCAAATTTTAAGTATTTAACCATTCCAGGAACAGATAGGAAAAATAACATTACTTTCACTTGCTATTAGCTTTTAGATCAAACATCAGTACATATAAAATTTTAGAAAGAAAGTGTCTAAAATGTTCCTGTGTCATGCAGCTCATCTAAGCCCATTTAGCCGAAAAAAAGTCAGTTATTCTAATATGTGATACATCCCAATTTCTGCGATAGCCAAGAGCCATGATAAAAATCAAGACCAGTTGCAATAATTCAATAATTTTGGGTTCTTAAAGAACCAAACTGCCCTTGATTCAAAAACAATAATAAACACTAACATCAGCTGCTAGCCACATTAAATAATATACATATTGTTACTGCCATTATCAGTACATGACAATACTAGTTGCAACAAAACTTTTACGTACTGGCAGTCTCAACCGTGTAATCTTTTTAAGCAACTTAAAGAGTGATAAAACCTTTTTAAGACCAACTACTTACCAGCAGCTTTTCATCATAAGCTGCAAATTCATCCTAATCAAATAGTTTTTTTTTCTGTTTGTCACTGGCTACAATGTTGGGGATTGTTATATAAGTAGAACAGGCGTGCAATTCTGTTGGAGGGAGCGAGGACGTTATCAATTGTCACGGGTTAGTTTTCAATCAAGTCAGAGGATGTTCTGCAATTGCTGGTATGCTGTGCTGACAGCTAAGATCACTGAAAGTATGAAACAGCAGGGTTCCATCAATTACCAGGATGCTTAATGTTTTTTTGGGTCCCTCAACTTATCAGTTAGTTTTATTCTGAAGTGTATGTTGGTGAACTTTGGTTTTCTGGTTTCGATGACAACAGACACCAGAGGTGCATCTTTTCCCTCCATTTTCGAAAAATAAACAGTCAATGTCATAGCCTATTTGTACAAAAATTACAGCAAAAAAGAATGCATGTTACATTTGTCGTCAGTGCGCTTATACACTCAGCGTTTATATGGAATGGCAATGGGAACAGCACGACATTGTTCTGCAATGATAATTCTCTAGCCTAAACTCTGAAACAGCATGCCATTTGTGGCGATGCATTACAGCTAGCATAATGTTAGTTATGTCCTGGACAACTAGCGGATTATTTCGCTATTTCGATTTTGCTAGTCCTTGGGAACAGCGTAGCGACGGATAATTCCGAATCTACATAGGTCTAGTCCAGGGGACAAATCAATAGGAAATGCTATTTGCTTCTTAAGAATAAGAATAAGAAGAAGAACTTTTTTGAAATGAAAGAGTTTCCACGGGCGTCGGATATCATTTCTTCAAATAAGGAAGAAGTGTTATTGGACGGGTGTTTGGAAGAAAATTCCCCCCACAGCAATGAGAGGTTAGTGGCTTAGTGCATTGAGTACCATATACATATTGATTTAAGGAAAATTATACACGGTCAAAATATACATCGAAATTCTACCTTTTCCAGAAGGAGATAGGTTCACGGAGGCTGTATGGTTCATAAACAAAACCAGGGCTCATCATGACAACCTTCAGACCAACCTGCACATACAAATAAACATAACTACTACAATTGATATAATACTTTTCCAACTGAAAAAGAAAATCACGACAGTAAATCAGAACATCCTCGCACCTTCCGGGCACCGACGGGCACCTTCGACGATGCTGCTGTTGACATTGGCCTTGCATGATTTAGGTGGACTACAAGCTCCAGGACCTGCAGCGATGCAAATTTGTAACCCAAGTCGAATAAGGCCTTGTAGGCAAAACCTTGTAGATTCACCACAAAAGTGAACTCAATTACTCACCTTCACAACGTGGACAGGCAACGCCCCCCTGAACTTGTGACCAATCACGCCGCCGGCATTGTACGGCAAGCTTGCAAAACCTAGTGATATGAAAATCGATAAAAAAAACTGATTGAAGTGAAGCCCAGACGGGAATTAAATAGTTAAAAAAACAAGCAAGCGACCAATCTATCACCTCTTACGCAGGTATTCGCGTGGCTCAGAGCTAAGGATCGGGCAACCGCGGCATGGTGATCTCTGAAACGGAAACGGAAAGGGGGTAAGGATTATCGGATTCGAGCTGTGGAGAACGAGATCTAGACTGAACGGAGCCCGGAGGATGATAGGAGGGATTACGTCGGCGGCGGTGGAGGAAGGGGGAGAGGCCGGTGGAGGCGGCGGATCAGAGACTGGCCGAGACGAGCCAAAGCCATCGGCGAAGTTTCTTCTCGGCGACGGCGACGGAGGTGGTAGCCGGAACTGGGCGGCGAGGGTTTTTGGGAGGGGTCGAGGAAATGAACTGAGCAAAACCTCTCGTGGAATCGACGGATTTTGCTCCTTCGTTTCCTAACCAACGGCTGTGATTTTGCTCCTTCGTTTCCTAATCAACGTGCATATAAATATGACTACTATACATAACAAGGTTATCTCACATAGAGGAAAATAGAGAGAAAAAATGACTAAAATAGTAAATATTTAAAATGGCAAATCATAATTTTTTTGTGAAGTACCCGGTATAACTCATAGATGTCTATACACTAACCACTCGTATGTACTCACGTATACCTCGACTCGTAGATTAGAATAGAAGAGCAGGATTTGATGAAGAAATGATAAAATTATCACCAGCGCTTCGCTTACGACTAAAATAAGTAACATAGAGAGAAAAAATGACTAAAATAGTATACTTTTTTCTCACGACTAAAATGGGTAACATAGAGAGAAAAATGACTAAAACAGTATATTATAAAATAGTAAATATGATTACCATGTTAAAAGACACCCCAGACACGCCGCAACCGCTCGACTCATCCCCTTCCCTTCCTCCCGTCCCGCCTAGTCGAGCCGCCCCCCAATTCCCCAAATCCCAGCCTCTCCAGATCCACCCGCTCCGCCGCCGCCGCCCGGCCCGCTCGTCGCATCCGTCCAGGTACGCATTGACCTCCCTGCCCTGCTCCCAGTCCCAGTCTCCGTCGTCTTTGCCTCGGGCTCTTGGAATCCAAAACGGCGGATTAGAGATCCTGTTTCTTCAGTGCGGTGTATGGGATCTAGATGGGAAACTTGATCATATACCCTCCCTTTAGTTGGGAAATTGATGATTTACCCTCCGCATCTCAATGACACGTGGGGTCATCATAAGTCACTGACACGTGGGCCAGGAGGGTAAATCCTCAATTTCCATCTAAAGGGAGGGTATATGATCAATTTTTTCGATCTAGATGGTATGTGCCCGCGTGATGCGCCTGTTATCCTCTCGACGTGATGCGCTGCTCGGTTGGAATATCTGCCTCGCGTCGCGGCTATGTATATAAATGCGTGCGCTTTACGATGATTAGTGTGATGGTTTTCTCATCGGGCTTTGGACGTGGTCCGATCTGGCGTCTAACCTAGTAGTTGCGCGATTGGATTATTTGGTTCGGATTCTTTTCGTTGGAATTATGTTGTGCTATGATTTGCTGGAGATATGTTGGAGATTGGTACCACGGAGTGAGCTCACCGGTATTTCTTTGGTTTTATTCGGATCGCTGGAATGTGAAGAACACGCTGAAAAAATCATGGCCAGTCCTAGTCAGTGGTCGTTTAATCCTTAGAATCATGCAGAATGAATAGGGATAGCATAGTAGTCTGACATTGACCAAATGGTTGATGCGAGGTGTACAGTACAATCTTGAAGTCGAGGTGTTCTATAAATTATTATAAATAGTTGCACGTGTGAGATTTTGTTGGGATGGATGTCATCTTAGAAAGACATGACTGATTTATTCATACTTCAGACTTTTTTCTTCTTCTTTTGGATAGGTGGTGTTCCTGATTTGATGATGTGTTTGTTGCCATGATCAACTATGTAATGATAGCCAAGAAACTTCTCTTTTCTTAATTTCATTGGGATAAAGAGTTTATGTACTCTACATGTTGGCCATCCGGGGTGATTACTTGTTCTAGTTATGCATTCAAGTAGAGACTATTGATCGCTCTACAATTTTTTATTTTGCTTCACATGTAAAATTTTGTGTTTTATGTGCCAAATTCAGATACATTTAGATGTTTAAAGAGAACTACCAAAATTCAGAAAGTGCCTGGGAGATGAAGTAGTGTACTAAGTGGATTCTGGATTCAGTAATAATTTCCCATTCTGATAGTTGCTAATGGGAGTAACTGAACAACTGCTAGAAGGCTGTATGAGAGTTAAATCAGTACAGGAGTTTAAGGCCAATATTGCTGATATTTTAGTGTTTAAAGCTGTTGAAACTTGAAACCAACAATAAAATGATTATACTAGAACTGCCCATGGAAATTGCTCTTCTATCTGAAGATTTTCATAAAAATATTTTTTTTCATTCATCGTGCTACAAGTTGTCTTAGTTCCTTCTTTTGTAATGCAGGATGACAGAAGCACCATTTTTGCCACGTGAGAGGCTCTTTAAGCAGCAGCAGTATTTCCAGAACTTGACCAAGCACACTCACCTGAAAGGGCGTTACGATGCGATCACCTCCGTTGCCATCCCCCTTGCGCTTGCTGCCTCCAGCATGTTCATGATTGTAAGTTTGAAGTTCCAACTGCTGTCTGTGTTACTTGTTTTCTTTGATATTGTTTTCGCTCAGCCAGTGACTTGTTTCTTGATTTATAAACAGGGTCGTGGGATTTACAACATGTCTCACGGGATTGGGAAAAAGGAGTGAACTTCTGTGGGCTTGCTAATATCTCAGTACTTGGCATGGAAGTGATACCATCCAGGCTATGATGTCTTCTTTGCAAAATAATACTGTCAAAGAACAGTTTGAATTCATTACCAGTTCTCTTTTTGTTGGTATTTGTGGATATCTGATGTGAGCAAATTGATGCTAAATGTAACACCTGGGCCGGCTCAACCCAGCCTAGCCCACGTGTTGCCCTATAAGAGAGAGAGTGTGAGCCAGGGAGAGAAGCAAAAACCGAATTGCTCTTCTCCTCCCCCGTGCTCACTCGGCTGTTGCTGCCCGCCCTGTGCTCACCTGGCTGTTGCCGCCGTCGACCAGCTGTCGGCGCCGCAGCTCCTCTAGCCCCACCTCGCTGTCCTCCTGCTGTCGATGACGCCCCTCACGTGTCGTGCATCGCTATCGCCCATGTGCCGTCGTCGGTAGCCACCAGCACCGCCGTCGCTCCCCGGCCGTGTCTCACCTTCCTCGTCCTCTGTCGCCGTCGCTCCACCCCGCGGACGCCGCCCTCCTTTGCCTCGCACCACCGCTTCTCCCGCCGCTGACCGCTCGCGCAAGGAGGCAGGGGGAGAGTCGGGAGCTGGCTGTGAGGGGAGAGGGGCCGGCCAGCTGAGAAGGAGAGGAAGGGGAGGAAGAGAAGAAAGAGGAAGGGGAGGAAGAGAAGAAAGAGGAAGAAGAGGAGGCGGTCGGGAGTGGGAATGAGGTGGAGGGAGGATAGCCGACTGACGGGAGGAAAAAGGAAGAGGAAGAAAAGAAGGAAGCGCCGGCGCTGGAAGGAAAAAGGGAGAGAGAGAAGAAAAAAAGAGAGGAAGTAAAAGAGGAGAAAGAGAAAAGAAAAATCTGACCCGCTGCCAGATCTGTCAGATCTGGCCAAGAAGCAACAAGAAGTGCCCCACTCTAGTTGTTCGAGGCCAGGGTAACGCATCAAAAACCCTTGTCCATACTTATTTTACCGAGTCGTGCATAAGTCAATATGCCAATAATTAGAATTGATGCATATGGCCATTTAGACAGTATTTATTAATATGAATGTCTGGACGGTGAAATCGGTGCTGCCACTTTTGATCTGGTTGATCTGTGGCAGGAGAGGGAAAGAGAGAGAATGAATTAAAGTTAAATAGTGTGACCGATTAAAGTGAGATTAAGCGTGTAGAATTCGATCCGCGAGTATAATTGATAAAGTCGCTAATTTTACAGACTGGTTAAGCGTTGGGACAATAAGAAGTTGCCGTGGGACATGGTTTGATTATGTTGGATTGGACGTTAGGGCGATGTCATTTGCTCATATATGAATGTATTGCATTAGCAATGAATTGAAATAGTTAATGTTTGTTCAGGTGGTAGTTCGAGTCTGGTGCCGTCCACGCATCGTCCGCCAGGTTAACAGGTAAGTGCATGGTAGAACAGTGAATTGTGGTGAATGTTTGTTATTTGTGTTTCCATGCCATGATTTACAGTATTTATTAGATGATACATATGATTATGTGCTAATCATACCTTGATGAGTACCGCTTATGATTAGACATCTACATTTGAAGAATATTGCATTATGCAAAATGCATAAGAGTTAGGTCGGTGAGAAAGTCATATGACTAGTATGGAATGCTCTTGAGTTCTGAATGCTCTTGAATAAGACCTATAGAGGTAGACACCTCCACGGGATGGAGGAAGAGGGTGACATCGATGGGTGTACCCTCCGCTATACCGGTATAAACTACAGTTACAGATGCATTGCATGGTATTGCATTGCATGAAAGTGACAGAGAAAGTGACAGTTATAGAGAGTTATGAGTTTACAGTTCACAGTCGTAGAATTGACTTACGCTTCTGAACACGGAATTGATTTACGATTCTGATTGAATTTGATTTACGATTCTGATCATAGAGTTGTTTCTGACTTCAGCTTTATGAAATCGATTGAATTGCTAAAGTGATGTTACTGTTTTATCGTGTGCTTGCTGAGTCTCCGGACTCACCCTTGCTCTATTGTTGTTTTTAGGTGAATAATGCTGACATGTATGGAATGGGAATAATCCTTTTGGCAATGCACATATGAAATAACAGCTTAACCTTACACTGAGCTTTTATGTTTAATCTAGTGTTAAGTCCTTTGCAGTTCACCGTTTGGTTTAATTTGCTTGCGAGCCTTGGTGGTGGGTCTCCATGGTCATGGAGCTCAGAGTTCTGTTTATGTTCCAGTTATGTACAATATGAAGTTAGTTAGCTTACTGCTAATATAATATATTTGTATGTTGGTTGCTCCTAGTTGAGATGGTAAGTATGTGTTGGTAACATCTTCGGTCCTGTAGAGAGCCGGGGTGTTACACTAAAACAGCAGTGATGTTAAAACATCGGCACCATTGCCTTCTCGGTTAATTGCCTGCTTTGTGTTTTTTCTTTACCTAGAACATCGGCACCATTGCCTTCTCGTTTAATTTCCTCCTCTGTGTTTTTCTCTCTCACTTGGTATTGTCTGCATACACTCTTTTTGAGCGCACGGATGCATGATATACTTCGTGTTCGTGTGAATTCATTTGCATGGCTTGTGCGAGTTCATATGCAGCTTCAGGCTGAAATCCCAGAAGCCCTCAATTAATGGTTGCTTGTCACAATATATATATATATATATATATATATATATATATATATATATATATATATATATATATATATATTGGCTAATTTAAGGCCAACGTGCCAGTATTAGTTGTGTCCCAGTGTAGTTCGTATGATTGTAAGAGTTGTTGGTATTATGCAGAGTTGTATCTCTTCCAATCTCAGATTCTTCATTGATATTTAACAATCTGCTTGTGGTCTTGTTGACGGAACAGTTCAGACTTCAGACAAATATATACATCGCAGTTGGGTGGTACTCATCCTTCAGTCTTGTATTCCGTTGGAAAAAAAAAATGAACCCATTTCCTTTGCATGATGGGATACACAGTAGCAAGAAACTGCTGATGTATGTATTCCAATTTGGGTGCGTTCCTGCATCATAATTTCAATTTGGATGTAATCCGCGGATCTTTGGTTGATGCTAACAAAGAACGCAGTATACCTAAAGCTGTATATAAAGTAGTTTTTTTTTTTACTGCAGGCCTGATGAAAGGTCTACTACAATTTTAGGAGGCTTTGGGTTTGTAGTGGGAATTGGAATGGAATGGAATGTTAGAATCAAAAGGAATGCTGTTGGAATGGGATAAATAAACCCATTACCCATAGGCCATACCAGCATCAAGCAGGAATTCGTTGGGATTGCATTACACATGCTTGGTTCTCTTGGTGTGAGGAAAGGAATGGAGAGTCAACTAGTCAAGTTCCAAGGAATGCCTTGCATCACTCATAGAATAACCTTGAGAATTGCTAACGTAGCGCATCAAAAAGGTAGAGGGGTCATGCACGAATGTCAGATAAATAACCATTTAAGCATGTACAACTAAAATTTCAACTGACAATGCTGCAGCTAGAGTGGATTAGTATTCGCAGAACTTCATTTCTCCCATTTTGCTTAAGTTAAAAATGGAGATATTGCCCACCTGAAAAGAAGAAAATGCAACACGAATTAGCTTCATTTGAGAAAGGAAAAAAATACTACAGCTCATATGGTTCCACAAAGGCCGAGACAACCAACTAACTGAAAACACAAACTACCAAGGGAAAGCCTTCTGCTGCAGGATGAAGGTACTGACTTTCAAACAGTTGTAGACCATTGCAACCCCTTCTTGACAAGCCAAGGATCTTTTTGATCCCCACAAACGACAGTGAGGTGTTCACATTTAAGCACAAGCAAGACAAGCAGAGAGCGATGCATACAGTTTTCTTGCCCATAGCATACCCTCATAATGCAAACTAGCAAACCAAAAATGTTTAAGTCATGGTAGATGTTCCAGACATGACCCAACTGACAAAGATTGAAAATTATCCTTAACTACTACAAGTGATGCTCATAAACCAAAACAAATCGTTATATCATGGAGCACATAATTTGATAAATGTGGCAGACGTGAATAAATGTGTAAATCGATAACAAAAGCTAATAGCCTAACACATTGACTCATTTAGCACAAAATCATATACTAAAATGTCGTACAAAGTTTCTACTTTGTTGTATCCAAAATGCTTATGTTAGACTAAATATGTTAAATGAACATTCAGAACCATCATGCCTGAAACTTTCCTCACAATGAAGTGAGATGCTGTCTGTACTCTATATAGAATTTAAGGACCACTTAGCATACTGTTGAGCATCCGGAGTATGTACTCCCTCTTATAGATTTCTGGGAGTGCTAAAAACATCTCCATTTGGTTTGGTTCCTTTGCAAAAATGCTTGCTGCATTGACCACTTCGCTTCCAGTAAAGCCAAGCTTTTGCATTTCAGCAATAGCTGTTACTTTGGCCTTCCGTTGGGGCTCCTCACACTTTAAGCTTTCTTGCATATCAGTATCACACTCCATCACTGCTGCCATCGTGCTGCCATGCTGAGCAATACTCTGAAAATGGTCATGTGCATCCTTGAACCGTTCCATGGCTGTTGCCACGGTGCTGACATGCTGAACAACACTCTGAAAGTGATCATGTGCATCCTTGAACATCTCCATTGCTGCTGCCATTGCACTGGCATGCTGAACAACACTCTGAAAGTGACCGTGCACATCCTTGGCCAGCTCCATTGCTGCCGCCATCGTGCTGGCATGCTGAACGGCACTCTGAAAGTGACTATGTACATCCTTAAACATGTCCAAAGAAGGGCCATTTGGTTCAGCCCTGTTCCTTTTCCCACCATTCTTATACTGCTTCTGCTTCTTATAGCTTGATGTTGCATCCAAGGAGCGACCAGATGGCCCTGTGGACATCCTATCCTCCTCCATTTCCTCATCTCCAACTTCATTTGTATTTTCGTTCTCCATGTCAGCAATTGCTTCTTCAGACACTTCCGCCCCTTCTCTAGTGGTTCTGTCCTTGCCATATATTGCATCAAATGTATCAAAATGTGGGAATCGAGTACCATACAGACCCTTGGCTCTAGGATGATCCTGCAGAAAATAAACAAGTCAAGACAAAGACATATTATGATGAAAAGTGTAGTGCTAAAATACCTAGAATGACTTACTTTGCAATGTTCGTCATATCGTTCTTTTTCACATTGGACCATCTTTTTTGTGCCATCCCAAGAGAAGCCCGGCAATGCTAAGATATCCTTGATTGCATAATACTTTCGCTTCATCACTTTCAACCGAGAATCAACATGAGGACTGGCTTTAATACCACGGCCAGGCAGCCTTTGTGCAAGAATTTTCTCGATCCCTTGAGAATAACAGTTCTTGAAGCCCCCTCCTTCGACCTTAAATCTAGGATCAAGAGACACCTCGCACAAGGCCTTGACAAGCTCTTCATCTTCATCCGCTGTCCACATCCTTTTATTTCTACCTCTACCGCGCACGACTTTGGAGCTTTCACTGCGATTCATCCCTAGAACAAAAATATTAATTTTGTTTATGTACAGAACACTTGTTATAAAAGTCAAGATTAAGACCAGCCATATAGTCATTAACAAGTCAAACAAAACCTGAAACAGTAGTCATACTACTACATAGCATACCGATACTGTGCTAAAAAATCACAGAATAGAGGAACTGGATACCTGTGAAGACCAAATTTCTGCAGTGCAGTGCGATAGCACGGCGAGGGTTGAAACGTAAACAAGATCGGATCGCGAGCACTAGAAAGTAATCAGGGGGGAAAATTAGTATAAATCGGCGTTAGAATCTGAGATTTAGACGTCGTCATCTAGTCAAGAGGATAAAGGAGGGCATGGGGGTTATACCTCACGAGCGGCGGAGGGCGAGGCCGGAGTCGGCGGCTCCCAGACGTCGGCGGCGAGCGGCGGGGAAAGACGGGATTGGGAATGGGAATCCGGGGCCGGAGGGGATTATCGGATCAGAGTTACTGCGGCGTGCGGCGCAATTGGATTCTTTAGATTGCGATTCCCGTTGGACCGCACCTCATCCGCATGTCAGGGAATGGGTTTGGATTAGGATGTCCCAATCCCAGGTCACTCGTAACAAGGATACGTGTTCAAGGTTTTTTTGGCAATGGTAATCCAAATCCTAATACACCATCGCTATAAGTCTACGGGTCTACTCTTTCGCCTTCGGGTTATAGATTTTAGTTGCGACTTATAGTTTTTATAGATTGTTTATAAGAAAGAGTAAGGGTAATAGAAACTCGCGAATAATTTTAGTTGATATAAATAAAGTCAGTATAATGTGTATTAAAAATCAACTTGTAAACTCTATTTTGAAAAGATACTATGGTTAAGTCCTTTTGAGTTAATGACTTATAGCTTAAATATTTGAATTTTGTCTGTTTACGAGAGGTAGTACGCAAAGAGAAATAATCGTATGTGATTTTGGATAGTGTAGCTGAACTCAGTACATTTTTACTACAATCTTCTTGCTAACCCTGTCTTAAAAAACATACCATTTAAAAGTTAGTTACTGTAGCATAAGTTATAAATCGAAAAGAACTCAACATGTGTTTAAAAATTAATTACTATAGAAAAACTAAAAAACACCTTTTAAAAACTGAAAAGAAGAGTCCCTATAACCATAACAAACTCTCTCAGCTTGTCACAGCCCTGATTTTCGCCTAGGTTTAGCCACGCTGCTGGCTGTAAATTTTTTTGCCTAGGTTTAGCCACGCTGCTGGGTTGGTCACACTAGCTATGGAGCGGTGTTGATCGAGCCACGATACCGATGAAAACCCTATTATACCAAGTTAATGGATTTTTCTTCATTACATTGTAGTCGTTCGTTAGTCGTCTGTTGTGCGATTACTTGAGCATTTGTTTCACTAATTGACGAATAATAATTCCAGAAGCCCCTGAATTCTTTAGAGACTATTCTTTTCTCTAGACATCAATTGTGTTGCAATTGCATAACATCAGCCCTTTCTCAGAATTTTGAAAAAAAGTTTTCAAAAAGAAATGTTTGTATACTCTATGAGCACACAATTTTACTGTAGGAGGTCAGACACATGCTTTATTTTAGAAAATTATCTTTACTATTATAAAAGTGTGAGTTAGTGGTTGGTCCATTCTCCCTCCTCTCTTCTCAGCCATCCGATTTGATCTGAACCATTCATCTCTCTCCTCCTCTCTCTCAGTATACAACCGTCCACCCCCTCCACTTTTTCCATCTCCTCGCGCATTCTGGCCACCCTTCTCTCTGTCTCTTGCTCTCCAATATTTGATATGTGAAGTTGGTCAAGCAGTAAGTTCCATCTCATTATTTTTATGACTTCGTTGCAACGCACGAGCCTTTAACTAGTAAATACTAAATTAGAAAACCAACTTTTCTCTGAATTCCTGTAGAATACTGTAATTACACCGACACATTGCCAATTGCAGTAAAAAGAGCAATTAAGAGAATAACCAAAATATTTAATTGGAAAGTTTCAAAAGATGATCCAATTAGACAACTACAAAAAGACTTTTGGATCATCATTATGCCAAAAGACCCAACATTTTAGAAAATTACATATTGGTTTTTTAGTTCCATTCTCGGTTTTTTTTGCATGGGATCATCATTTGCGCCTTGTCGGACTCGGACTCCGATGACTCGCCCTCCTCCTTCTCCTCATCCTCGCGTGGCGGTGTCATATTCCTCGCCCTTCTGCGGCGGCGGTGGTGGGTTCTTATGGTAGAGGGAGGGTTCGTGTGGGTGGGCTCCTCGTCCGACTCCCCCTTCTCTTCAGAGGTCTTTGATTCCACAGAGGTGGGGACAAGCGACGCGGGGGCGACCTCCTCATCCAGTGAAAGCGGCGGCAGAGCAGGGATGGGGAGGAGGAGGCGATGCGGGTGGCAGCGGCGGGTGGGGAGGGGAAGGAATTTGGGGAGATGATACTAAATCTGGACGATTGATCTTTGATTGGGTGGCTGAGAGAGAGTGGTGACAGATAAATCACAGGATAAACTACTAGTTGATTCTTTTAAGTAATAAACATATACAGGCGTGCACGAGCGCACTAGATAGACGCCGTTTTCATCAATGGCACAAAGTATTATGCAAGTGTTCCCAATCTCAAATTTGCCACATATAAACCAATATGTCTTGATAATTAAGCGATATGGAAGTTAAGTGCTCTTTGATGTATTTGCTGGATGTACAATGTTGGTTTTTGCCATACATACCACTGTATATGGAAAGCTGTTATTCTCTTTTGGTCATGACTTTACAGATATATATTAGTTATTAGTTCAAATAACACACACCAGCGGGGTGGTGGCGCAGTTGGCTAGCGCGTAGGTCTCATAGCTTGTTGAGTGATCCTGAGGTCGAGAGTTCGAGCCTCTCTCACCCCATTATGCTGAGTGATGACGAAACGCTCTCGTGGCAACTTGGGTCGTCACGGTCGTCTGATTTATTCAGAATATAAAGAGCAAAACTGAGCTTGGTCTTTTTTTATAAAAGAAACTACTCTTGTTGAGTGTGTGTGTGTGTTTTTTTTAACCAACTGTTACATTGTACCACAAATAGTAAGTGTTAAACATATATATCAATGTTAATTTTCTCCCTTTTAAACATTGATGTCTAATAATCTTTTTCAAAAAAAAAACATTGAACAGGTACTTGCCATAATACAAATCGAATGGTATCGACCTCATTCTTTTCGACTGGTACACATCAAATATTTGTTTTTCACCACAGGATCAACATTGGAGATATCGGCCTCATTCTTTTCGGTTTATGCTTATGGTTTATAGCTTTTTTTGAATAAATAAATGGAACGATTTTTTTACTGTCGTTTCGAAGCAGCTTATTGGCATTTGGTTCATTCATACAAACGCTCGTGATAAGAACAAAAGATATAAGCCGCACCTAAAAAGAATACACCCATCATCTAACACGTAGGTCTCATAGCTTGTTGTGGTGGTCACAGATCCAAAAGTTTTAAAAAAGATAAATTTATAAATAGTAAAAAATAAGTCAGAAGCTAAAACCGAAAATCACAGCCTTAATCCACTCCTGGTTCCTGCTCCTTCGCGATTGTGATTGCCTGCGAACCACGTCTTGGGACTAACACCAATCAAACTTGCAGGCTGCAGCTATTCCTGCTCCTGTATTTTTCTTTTTGTTTGATGGGAATTGCTCTTCCTGCTTCCATACTTAAATCATGTAGCATGCAGTCTCACGTTTTATATCGAGATGAAGTAAACTGAAAGAAGTATTAGTGCATGTTTCTTTGGACCTATCTACGATTGGAAATGACCTTGCTGGAACAATTACGTATTCATCATACTTGTGTGATCACGTGCACATGCAAAAAGCTTCCTTCTTTCTAGCTTATTTATAGTAATTAGCTTTCAAATAATGTGTTTACGAGTTGATTATAGCAGACATTATATCAATTTTATTTCTATCGACCAAAATCGTATGCAAGTGTCTCTCTCCGTACTCTTTCGCGAATAGCCAGAATTAAAAAAATTAAGCTAAAACCTATATTTTAAAAGAATCCACCTTTTGTCAAATCAAGAGGGTATCTATGTTAATTCAGAATTCACGTAATGTCTCTCTTGTTTTCAGAAGAACTAGTAAGTGTGAACGTGCAATACATTTCTTAGTCAATAGTTGGATGGCGCCAACAATTGCTCCGTGAATCAATCATCTTAACTACTGTTTGTATTGCAGTTTACGACCATTCAGTAGTCGTTACGGTCACCATTTTGCTTAGTCTTGTCTCCACTGCTATCTCTACCATCTCGGCCACTCTAGCCGTCTCGACCGTACCACCTTCCACGGTTGTTTGATGAGCCACAGTCGTCTCTCGGATCTCCCTTTACTAGCAACATCTGCTCGGTGTGAGTCTGAGATCTCTGCTAGTTACGTGACTGAAACCCCTTCAGTAACTCCTCATGCGCCCGGTGATATCTTCTATCTTCTTCTTGTCCAGATCAGAGGAGTACATAAGTGTGGTGGCAACAAGTATGTACTTCTCCGGAAGCACGCGCAGGTACTTCTTAACCGCCACAGATTCCTCCATCTTGTCGCCAAGAGAGTTAATCTGATTGTACAACTAAGTTAGCTTGCTGGCGAACTCGTCCACCGACTGTGTCTCTTCCATCTTGAGATTCTCGAACTCGCTCCGCAAATTCTGGAGCCGCACCTCCTTTACATGATCAACGCCCTCGTGCATCATCTGCACTGTCTCCCACGCCTCCCGTGCCATCTCCTTGCCGATGAGCTGATGCATTATCACATCTGGCACCGCCTGATAGATGACGGGCAAAGCCGTCTGATCCACCTTGTTGTCCACCTCCTCATCCTTCCCCCTTCAGATCGACTGCACCCCAGACTCTCTAGGCATGCATGTTCACCTTCATCTTCATTGTCCACACTAGGTAATTGTCGGTTGTCAAGAGAGAGTACTAGAGGGAAATTAGCCCACCCCGGGCCTTCGCCTTATCACCCGTGATATTTAGAAATCACTGAAATCAATAGGCTCTGATACCTCATGAGCAGTCGCTATGACCACACTCAAAGTCGTTACGACCACTTCATATTTGCTCCGACCACACCTTCGTACTCCGACTACATACTCGTAACTTCAGCTAATGAGAGTTACGGCCACGTTCACGCTATGCTGCCTATTCTCGTAACCGCTCCTTCGACCATGTAGTATCGCTCGATCACCATAGTCGTAGCTCGATTACGACCACGCTGAGGACTCGATCGCTATGATCATAAAGCCTACGACCACGTCTTTTGCTCTACGACTGTGGTCGTAATTCGTTTACGACCACGTCTTCTGCTCATACGGACACCTCCGCTCGCCGTGGTCGTAACTCGTTTCACATCTGTGAAAACGACGAACTCGATATTTTTCGAGAGCCAAAGCACCCTGCTTTCTTTATTTCTCTCCCTCTCGTTTCGATCACCCCGATCGCTTCCTTTTTTTTCTTTTCCTCTTGTTGCGTTTTCACGATTACATCGCTCGGCCTTTTAAAGCCAACTTACACAACTAGCAAATGGACATGCAAACCAACTCGAAAATAGAAACTCAACTCGACTCGTACACGACTAAGACCACGAAAAACCGACTCGAATACGACTAAACAAGATTACTAACTCTAACAGTTTGCAATGAACAAAGGGCATCACTTTCCCATATATCAGTCCACTGCTCTCATATTCCTCTAGATCCCTCTCATAATGCAAGCATGCTGCTGCATGCCCACACCATACCAAACAAAACTATAGAACATCAAACCAGCAAAGAAGATGCATGAATCAAACCCTACCTAGGTATAGGTGTGTAGCACGACATCATTTTCAGTTTGACATTACGTGGATTACTCAAATGTCAAAACTGACGCTGCATTGCCAGTTTGAGAGTCAAAACTGGTGCGACGTTGCCAGTATGAGAAAAATCTAAAAATACATGTACAAGACCAAAATGCTTCAGAACTTCAGCACAAGTTACAACTCTCTGACAATAATGATCGCCGAGGAAACTGTGAGGTCCTGGTCATGGACAACTTGATGATGAAAATTCGTGACTAGCTTCTACATAGCTGGCAAACCTGCAACTAGGATACTTTAAAAAACACAAATGAAAACCTAAATTCTGAATATTTACTACCTTCAGTTACCTCTACCAGGCACCATTAAGTAGTAGAGAAATACTAGAAAACAATATACTGTTCCAACAATATACCAATCCGTTGTTGGATCGATGAATCAATCGTCTCCAGCCACCAGATGGCTACTACTGGTGCCGCCCCTCCACCTCCTTTAACTTCAGTGTCACTCTCCCTTCCTCCTTCACTTGACTCCGGATTTGATGACGACAGGTTCACGTGCCCCCGATGTAGAGCGAGGCTAGGGAGGTGGTGGCGGAGGGCGATAGGCGGTGACGGAGGGAGACACGACGACAATTTCACAGTGAATATTAGGTTAGGTAGGGGAGGGATAGGGTAACGGGCGAGGGAGGGGAGATGGTGGCCAGCCGACGGCGAGGTCGTCACCGACCGCAGCGGTGGAGGGTACGGAGCTGCTCTAGCGTCGAAGAAGACGACAGGGAAAAGGGAGAGGAGTAGCGGCGCCAGTTAGAGAGAAGAGAGGGAGAGCGACAACGGAGAGGATCTATATCGATAAAATGGCATCTTATGATATAGCATGAGGTTGTAGTTATCTCAGTAGTAACCAACCTTGCGATCCAGCCCGAATTCCGGCCGGTCGGCGCGGCGGACAGTCGGACACCACCCAAAGCCGAGTCGGCAAGTCCCACAAGGCACCACCATGAACCAACCCCGGCGCGGCCGACTCCCCCACCCGTTTTTATTACACACCCAACCCGTACCCGTTCTAGGACAACCAAAGGCCAGAACCAAACGCGCCGACCTCCTCCCCCAAATCCGTCCCTTCCACGCCCCCAAATCTCAGCGGAATCCGGCGCTCCCGCCCCGATCCGGGCCGGATCCGATCCTCGCCGCGAGCGGCCAAAACCCTAGCCCGATCTCGCCGCCGATGGGCGCCGCCCGTGCCTGCCGCGGCGGCCCCTCCTCCTCCCCCCCTGCCGCCGCGGGGTGGCCCTTCCCGCCGATCGCCGCGTCCTCGCCGTCCTCCTCCCCCGTGGCGCCGGCCGAGACCGCGTCCACGTCGGTGACCAAGACCGTTAACGGGTCGCACCACTTTAAGATCGCGGGGTACTCGCTCTCCAAGGGGATTGGGGTGGGGAAGTACATCGCCTCCGAGTCCTTCGCCGTCGGCGGCTACGAGTGGGCGATATACTTCTACCCCGACGGTAAGAGCGCCGAGGACGGCGCCGCGTACGTGTCGCTGTTCATAGCCCTCGCCAGCGAGGGCACCGACGTGCGCGCGCTCTTCGAGCTCACGCTTGTGGACCAGAGCGGCAAGGGGCAGGACAAGGTGCACACCCACTTTGGGAGGTCGCTCGAGGGCGGGCCGTACACCCTCAAGTACCGCGGCAGCATGTGGTGAGTCTCCTCTGCTTGTGCTATGACATTTGGATCGGGCTCCATGGGTTAGTTATATAGGTATCCAAAATTTATCTATTTGTGGTGCGTGCGAATTGGAAATTGCTAATTTGATCACGTTCTTGAGTAGGAACTGCTATATATGTTAAATTGCTTAGGTTTGCTGGTGGAAATTAGTTTTTTGTGGGATTTTTTTAGAGACTTAGATGTCAGATTGCAGTTTTTTGAAATGTTTAGCAGCTGAGTTGTGTTTATGGTTGTTTTTAATGTGCAACTTGAGAAGTCGATTATGTTTAGCGCATAGTATTAGAACAATTCCTTTTATTTTTGATGTTATCGAATTAGAACTACTGTTTGCTTCGACTAATGCCACACATGTGCTGTGTGCTTCAGTCTACTTATGTTTGTATGGATGAGATAGCTTAGCTGACTTGCTAGGACTTAGCATCTACTTGTATCTATGCATGTTTGTTCGTTTTGGAATTGTAGTTGTTATGTCATATGTACTCTATTACTTAATGAAATGTTTTGATTGACTGCTGTTTTGTGCGCTGATTGCTATTATGTTTTGGTTTGTTGAGTGCTTTAGATGGAAATTTTGTTATCTGCATAGGGCACTGTTTGACTTGTCGGTTTGTAAACCAATGAGGCTGGGCATGGTGGTGTGAAATTATGCTGTGGGAACGTGGTTGGTCCCAAATTTGTTGTTATTGGTTGTGTTATACTTAGGATTGATATTTCTCTCGATTTTTTGAATGGAACAGAAATTAATATTGATTAACCCATTCTCCATTCCAGTGTCCTTTGAGACTGCCATGTTAATTGAAACAAGCGTTGGGTGAGCTTCTGAATTTACTTTTATCATTTTGATCAAATGATGATTTAGAAGGTTTCGGAATGTTAGTGCGGTGTATACTTTTTCTAGCATTTGCAGCTGAAAACAGGTAGTTGTGTTTGCAGATTATTGTTAGTGTCTGAATCATTGAAATTATTCCTCCTTTTAATGTATGTGGAATCCAAGTCTCTATTATGTTCAATTTGTTCATGGGCATGAGTATTGGTGCTTTCATGTATCATAAATATTTAAGTTATTATTGTTCATGAGCAGCACTGTCGGTACTTACTTTTATGGATCATAAATATTTTAGGATATTTTAGTTGCGCTTCAAATTCTTTGTTAGTGCACGAACTGGTGTGTCAAACTGTCTTGCTATTTGACTGCTATGTAACTTTTGCGATATCCATTAATTTGCATCATTTTGACCATAATGTAACGTGTTGATTGGACTGCGCATCTTTTGACACGTGTGAAATTGGAACAATTGAAATCTTATTAACCAATACTTGTTATGGTATAAGGTATGTATAACTTTAAATTGGGTACATAGGGCCACACCAATAACTACTAATTTAGTTGATGCTTCTTTCTGCATTAACTAATGGAATGGTTTTCTTCCCTTCTAAATTAACCATGTTAGATTGCATAATCATGATCTGCACATGATGCGAGTAATGTTGTAATTGTTCATATCAGTCACCACACACTTTTGAGATATTCTTACAAGTGCAGATTTGGCCTTCTTTGAACATCTAATGTTCCAATTTGTAATTTTGGTCACCCTTTGGGCACCCTGAACAAATCTTGCTGCTTTTTTTTAGGTTTTGGTAGTATTTTAGAAGTCAAAAGTATTTGCTCGCGGCAATATTGTTTAAGCCAGTGAAAGACCCATGAATGCAATTAAGATGTGAAGTCTATGCTGCTGTCAAAGTAGGGCATGATTGGTTTCTTGGCTAAGCAAGGAAACCAAACATGTTTTCTTGTCACTAACCTTGCTACTTTGCTAGGCAAGGTTGGCATGGAAACCAAACATGCCCGTAGCTTGTAGTAAGCATGTAATTTTTTCATATCAATTGGATCACATGCTTTGGTTAGGCTGCTATAGAAATGTAGGCATATTTAGATTGAACACATGCTGGCTTTGGTTTAGGATGGAATACTTCATGAGCATGTAATTTGGGTTTTGGCATGAACCTTTTGTCCACTAAAAACTTTGCCTGTGTAGTTTTCTACATAGCCTGTCCTAAGCCAGGAAAAAGGAGGAGGGTTATGTTAGGCTCGGCGAGCCAACGTCAAAAAAGCCACTTTTCATGGAATGAAACCCAAAATTGTTGTTGTTGTTGCAATCCGATTCTGACTGTAGATGCTTGCTGTTGTCTAAGTCATAAAAAATGCTGCATCTATAATTATATTCTGACGTCACTGCTACCTTTTTGTGCGTCTATTCAACTTTTGTTATGACTGCATTGGAATACGATAAGGAGCATGCGATTTGAGCAAGGCGCTGAATGTTAATTTGTTTGTAATAACTAGATGAATGTGTGTTTCTTATAAGTTAGAAAAATTGCTTGAGGTAATATTTGGCATTTGGGGTATGTAAGTTGGTGCGATGGGAAGTTGGTTCATGCAAACACTTGCATTTAAATTTCATGTATGCGCTGATTTATCCATATTTTTGCTGTGCTTCCCTGATCACTCATTTAGCTGTCAACCTGTTTGATTGGCTTCTTGGTTTAGTTTTTGGATATCACCACATGTATCTTACCTTGACTCTGCTTGTTGTCCACTAGTCATTGCAAGTAACTTATCTTTCTGTGCATCTTGCAGGGGTTACAAACGTTTCTTCAAACGATCTGCCCTGGAAACATCAGATTATCTTAAAGATGATTGCCTTTTGGTAAACTGCACCGTGGGTGTTGTTCAATCACATACCGAAGGACCAAAGATATACACAATACCAGTGCCACCATCGAACATGTCTCAGCATATTGGCCAGCTACTGATGAGTGGAAAGAGAACTGACATTACCTTTGAAGTTGATGGAGAGATGTTTCCTGCTCACAAGGTGGTTCTTGCGGCCCGGTCACCAGTTTTTAGGGCACAGCTTTTTGGTCCCATGAAGGATAAAGACATGAAGTGCATAAAGATCGAAGACATGGAGGCTCCAGTCTTCAAGGTTTCCCTGGTTCCCTGTTTATTTTGTTGAATTTATGTTCCGTATAGTCTGTTCCCTTTGATTTTGTTACTAACACAATGTCTCACTGCCGTAATGTATTGAGGCTCTCTCCTTGCTACTATCTTTATGTTACTTCATTGAAGTGGTAGTAAGGAAGTTATTTTTTTAAAGCAACATTGTTGAAACATAACTTGAGTTAGCAGTCTTGGTGCATATTGCTATGAACAGAATAGAATGTGAAAACATCTGGAATGGGAATAGTCTGCGTAACTATGTCGCAACAGCATTTTCAGAACTCAAGCATGATATATTTAGAGTACCTGATGAACCAACAAAGCATAACATGCCACTGATACGCTGTTCGTTGGCTACACTCTATTTGATGCATGTGCTGCTAGCAACCATTTCTCAATTTTCACCTAATTGCTGTACTGTAGCCAGTGCAGTTCATCCAGTGTTAACATGGTCTACTATGTTCTTACTAACATTTGCATTCTTTTAGCTCTGCACAAATATGGTTTATCTATTTTCCTTGCCTTTTTACCTCAGTATTTGTTTATTTAATCTGACTTTGTACTCATTGTATTTTGCAGGCCTTACTCCATTTTATATACTGGGATGAGCTGCCTGACTTTGAAGAGCTTACTGGTCTCAATACAACTTGGGTGTCCACTTTGATGGCTCAGCATTTGCTTGCAGCTGCGGACCGTTATGCGTTGGAGAGACTAAAATTGCTGTGTGAACGCGAGCTGTGTGAAGATGTTGCAATAAACACAGTTGCAAACACTTTGGCGCTGGCTGAACAGCACCACTGTTATCAGCTAAAAACTGTTTGCTTGAAATTTGTGGCCTTGCCTGAGAATTTGAAAGGTATGTAGAATATTTTTGAATTTTAACTTGCGAGTATGTTGATTTCTCCAGAAATCGGTAGCTTAGGATATGGCCTTTCTTTTTGCTATAGAAATTCTTTAGCATATGAATAGAACAACCTATTCCAGGATTACTCTATATTATTACATGTAGCGGTGGTTTATTTGTTTAACACATACTGTGAGTCTGTGACACTAAATACCACAAGGGGGATACTTATGATGCATCGAGGTCCTATGACATTCTGTGACCACTCAGGCATACATACTGCATGTCCTTTTTTTTACTTTGCCTTGATTCGACGGATTCCTGAGGACTGAAATGATGTAGAATACAAATATTCGCTAAGCATATATCACAGTCTTCAGGATAACAAAAATTGCAGTTAAAATTTGTTTAGGTTTTTGACATAACGAGCCAAGATTCCCTGGTTAATTGGCTGGTTTACTATAGGGTTAGGGCTTTATGGTTGTTTGGAGCTACAAAGTGATTCTGACTGAAGTTCACAGTAGTCTTGTATGTGACATAAGGTTCATTTGGAAATCATGCAAATAAGTTGTTTCAATATATTTTGAAAAAGAAGTTGAGAACTTGTCATAAACGACCAAGCTGAGTCTGGAATCAGCCTGTGTCCAATTCTTTACTGCCACTTTTTGGCTGGTTATTGGTCATATCATTTGCTGCGTGCAACCTTTGCTATGATGCCTAATCCAATAATTCGTACCATTGACCTTGTAGTATTGTGTTCTCTACCAGGCTACTAGTGTTTTTTTCTTGGTTTCTATGCAAACTGTAAAGCATAATGCAAATTGATATTCTTGTATTGGATACATGTAGCATGTAATGTGGACTGTTTTACTGCATATCACCTGTATATGGATCATAATTGATAGTTGCTCTTAATCTATCAATATCTATTTAACCGTGTTCTTTCTTGTGCAGCCGTCATGCAAACCGATGGGTTTGATTATTTGCAGCAAAGCTGCCCATCCCTTCTCACCGAGCTTCTGGAGTATGTGGCCAAGGTAGGCGAGCACTTGGTCAGCCCCTTCTTATATTCAAATGAAGTCCTTGATGGTGGCGATGCCAACGGAAGACGTGTGAAACCAAGAATTTAACGGCTGCCCCGATAAGCCTAGCAGGAGTTCCTTGTGTCTGTCCGGTGTGAAGTGTTTCTATGACGGTGCTTTTGTGGTGCCATAGCATGCATGTTGTAGTGTGTGTGTGTGTGTGTGTGTGTGTGTTGTGACTTTATCTTCATATTTCTTCCTAGCCCCGTTGCTACTCTGGAGCGAGTTATTGCTAATATATATTCTACTGACTAGTGTACTGCAATTGCATTGCTGCAAAGCCTGGTACTTAGCAGTTTGTGATCACAAGGGCACTCAGGTGGCACGGCAAAGATGGACTGGTACAAGTTTGATCAAGTGGAAATAAGGGCGCGGAATGTACTTACATAAGTTACTTTGTGCTAGGTCAGCTTTGTCGATTCTTAGTTGTCTGAATGACTGTCTATTCAATTGAAATGATGAAATGCAATGAAATGTATCGGTTGAATCATGCTTGCGTTTTCTGTTACTTTTTTGTGTGTTTTTTTGTCGTGCCAGAGTTGTATACCACTTGCAATTGATCTGATTGCAAGTATTAATTCCAACCTTATCACTTGAGTTGCTTTTCGAACAGCGATTATGTCATTCCTCAGCACAAGTTGGATCCATTGTGCACACGTGATGTTTGACGGAAAAGAAATGAACACTAGCTCCTAATGGTTGGCATCAAAACACACTTTCTTATGCCTGACGCTGAATCTACCAATATTTCTTTTCCTTTTTTGGATCTTGTATCTTGGCGCCGTTGATGCTTACTAATTATCCATTGGATGCTAAGTGTTATTAGCCCTTCTCATCCTCGACACGGTGACACCAAACAGTCCAAGTGCAAAATCGCACATGTAAAGTCAAAATAAACGAGATGGATTTTCGAAACAAATTTTCAAATAATTTCTTAAATATAAAATCAATATACACTATACACCTTTGTGGCTTTGTCATCCGGTGCCGTATAAAAAAAAGGCCCAAAACGATCGGTTCGTACCTAAGCGACTGTTCACGAAACTTAGGCTGGGTTTCTCAAAGGCTTGCTGTTTGTAACTTTTTGGTTTTATTATAGTAACTAGTTTTTAAATTATACGTTTTTTTAAAGTGTGATTAAATTTATAAGTTGATTGTAATATATTATATTAATTTTAGCTATATAAGATAAAATCATATACAACTATTTCTCTTTTAGTACTCTCTATATAAATAACTAGAATTCAAAATATATAAACCAAAAACATAAACCGTTAAAAAAACCACCCACCCCACGAAACCAGCGATCCAATTCCAAACCCAACGGCCTGCTTGCTTGCTCTCCACTCCCCCTATCCTCGCTCCTCGCTTCAGCCGAGAGGCTTCTTCCTCCGCTGCGATCCGAGAGGGACAGAAACCCAGCAGATACGCAGCCTCCTGGTCGATAAATCTCTGCAGCAACTGCGCGAGCCGGCGGATATCGTCGGGCGGCGGCCACCACGATGATGATCAGCTCCCCTCCGCCGCCCTCGCTTCCCTCCGGGGTACCGCCTCCCCCCCTCTCTCTAGATCTGGGGTGAATGCCTTTGCCTTTCTGTTTCGGACGCTTCTAGATCCTTCGATTCGGGCGCCTGTCGTGCCGTGTGATCCGATGCGCGTTCTAGAATCATGCGGTTTCCTGTCGCGTTTGTTTCCCGAGAGGCCGTCGCGGAGAGACTGGGCGCGAAACTCTACGCGACGATGTTTTGTCAAGTGTATGCTTGAAAGTTGCAATGCGAGGTTGCGTTCAGTGCATTTCTGCGATTGCAGTGCGCGGATCTCGCTAGAGCATTGGGTGGTTCACGAGCTCTGTTTGCATATATGCTAACATGATGTTATTTCTAAGATAGATTTAATTTTAAGTACGTTTGCTTGTTATCCTCGGGAATATTAACAAATTCGATGCTCGCGTGTGTTGCACTTGCACCCTGATGTATGTTGGCTAGTAACTGAATTACATCTGCAATCTCGGGGCATCTCATGCCGTTTTTGGTCACTGATGTATGCTGCGTCTCGCAAAATGCAGGGTGGAAGCTTCTTCAGAGGGTACACAAAGTTGTGCAAGGGCCTCACTGTTATACTGCTTCTCGTACACCTCTTGGTCCAGCTGTTTCCATCAGCTGTCACCTATCTCGCGCTTATTCCCTCAAGGTAGCGACTCAGATCTTTGTTGCATTGGAATCACATATTCGTTAAGAAATTTTAGTGCCTGATCTGAATAATGATGAAAGTAGTGGTTATTGGTCAAGTTGAACAGGACTTAATTTCTTTATTTACTGGGCTTAGCTGCTTGTTTGCCTTAGAGTTATCTTACAGTCAGCACCGTCTGTTTTAAGTTCTTATAGCATAGCAAAGTTCTTGTGATGGCAAGGATTTCTAGTGCATCTAATATGCCTTCTGAGGACAAATGCTTCTACCGGTCTACCCTATAGTCATTTGCTAGTACCTACTAGGTTAGCACAGACCGGTATATTAGAACTAATACAGCTAGTCAGCATGCCCATTTAGGGTACTGGTTTTAAATGCAATTTATTGTGGTGGTCATAGTTTGACAGTGCCACGCGATGTGTGTGGCACTGGTTCTTATAAAGTTCTCAATTGCAATGTGTTAGATTAAAGATGTGTTAGTCTAACCATTAGATTGTATTCAGCATTACATCTCGTGCACATAAAATCAAGCTATTTATCTTGTTATGAAATGAATTACCATTAGTTTTTTTTAAAAGCCATCAAATGTTAAATATGACTTTCAGATGTTACCCGCTCTAACTTAAGCATGTCGGATGTTTTGCAAACTTCGCGTGAAAAAAATTTCTTCAAGATTGTTTTAACTAATTTATTTATATTTTTCTACAGGACAATCCCTTTTGCCTGGAACCTGATAACTGCTGGCTATGTTGAGCAAACAATTCCAGGGGTAGGTTCTTCCTGCCATCATTTATCCAGAGCACTGTGCTCTTATTTGTTCTTTTGTCTACCTCATAATCTCTTTGTACTCAGTATTTTTTGTTCTATTTATGGAAGTCAAACTAAATCTTCCTGAAATTAAGGAACCATGGCAACCAAAGTGACTTTACATGTCAAGTGGTAATACCAGTTACATTCTTCATGTGTTGGTTTATTTACTGTCATGTGAGAGACTACCTCTTCCAAATTACGTAGACGAGGTGACAAAAGCTTTTAGATGGTTAGCTATGAAAATGAAGCAGCTAACTCAAACCAGTGATAAACTGGATGAGATTTGGGTAGGGAGTGGAGTAGAGTATGGTTGCTATTGTCTGGCTGGTTGTAGGTAAGTGGTGTGTCATTGAATTGAGTCACGTACTCACGTTTAATAAGCTGGAATACTTACTATATTCATTTATGCTAACCAAGATTCGCAAGGCAATTGAGTGGAAATATCTGTGAGAAGTGAGAGCAAATGTGCAGTGTATGACATGGATTTGGGTAAAATGAACTATCTACGGTACTTGCCAGTTGCCACAGTCCACAGAGACTTCTTTGTGTGCATTTATTTTGATACCATGTTAAGCTTGTTAACGAATGACAGAGAGTACTGTTCTCCTTCATTGCTGTTTCCCCTGGACTTTTTTATCAGCTGGTTCATATTTACTGTTTGCATGTTAAATTAAAGATGCTGTCAGATTTTTGGTTCACCTTCCTTAGGACTTTAGTGTCAACATATCATGTTTGCTAGGATTCCTATTTACTTAAGCTCCCTCAACTCACATGGACAATGTGCTTCCAGGTCATCATCAGCATAATTGGTCTCCTTTTATTTGGGAAGTTGTTAGAACCTTTATGGGGTGCGAAGGAGTTATCGAAGTTTGTTTTTATTGTCAACTTTTCAACTTCTGTGTGTGTCTTCATAACTGCTATTGCTTTGTACTACATAACTCAACAAGAGAGCTACCTGTAAGTATTGTATTTCTATACAAGCGTATGAGCATAACTATTTTGATGTTTCATATTTGGTAGACTAATGGGTGCTCTTACTGTTTGACTTTTCAGCTATACACCTCTTTCTGGGTTTTATGGAGTTCTGTCGGGATTGCTGGTGGGCATGAAGCAACTTTTGCCAGATCATGAGCTTAATCTTTTTGTGCTGAAGATTAAGGGAAAGGTTTTATCTTCTACTGTTAATAGAATAACTCTGTCTCACGTTACCATGTGTTTGACCTGACATATTTATTTTCCTGGCTACCCAGTGGGTTCCATCACTTGTTGCACTGATCTCAGTTGTTGTAAGCTTCTTCGTAAAGGAATTGGTGTCTTGCCTCCCAGTTATACTGTTTGGCATTTATATGAGTTGGATTTACCTGCGTTACTTCCAAAAGAGGCTAGAGACAGGTCTGAAAGGAGACCCGAGCGATGAGTTCTCTTTCTCAAGTTTCTTCCCTGAAGTTCTAAGGTAGTACATCTTCCCCTTTGTATAAGATCCTGATTGTTTTGTAGTTTATGGAAGGGTATTCTGACTAATTTATTAAAACATGCAGACCAATTCTGGACTCAATAGCTTCTATATTTCATAGGCTTCTTTGTGGAAGTATATTCTGACTAATTTATTAAAACTTGCAGACCAATTCTGGACCCAATAGCTTCTATATTCCATAGGCTTCTTTGTGGAAGATCTGATAGGGCTGATGCTAGGGGCCAGACATTGGATACCTCACCATTGCCTGGTTCAGATTCTATCGAGGCAAACAGGAGGAGGTTAATTTTTGTGACTTTGTCTTAATTAGGGCATAATTTTGTCCTTACTCGAACCTACATCTAGTCAATGTGCAACATTTCATACCTTTCCCCTGCATTAGCATACATGGAGAATGCTCAAATCAATTCTGAATTTATGTTCTGATACTGTATCCCACCTTAAGGATTCTTTAGACCCCATGGTCCATGGATGCTGTTCCTGTACTCCTGCCAAAGTGGAATTGAGTTGGCATTCCATTTGTCCGTGTTGACTGTCATGTTCTTAGTTTGGGTTCTTTTGTTGCAGTAATAAATGGCTCTATTTGGTGTTTCTGTTTCCTGCATGCGATGCAGTTAAATATTCGTATAGCTCTGCTGCTAGTTGCGTGCGTATGAGCTTGTATCCTCGATCTTACTTGACTGTGTTGTTGATCTCACTGTAGGGAAAGGGGTCAAAGGGCACTCGAGCAAAGATTAGCTGAGAAGCTGGCTGCAGTGAGAAGCTCAGAGGGCACATCGCACGACGCCTCTGACAAAGTTTGAGTCTTCTGTGCGACGGACTGCATTTTGCGAATTCCCGGTGCTGTGTTGTCCAAGTGATACTCCCTGGAGGACAGTAGAACATCGTCGATTTCTCTGTACCATTGAGCAGCCCCAGCCTCACCGCAGAGTGCTTCCTCTTTGTTTTTGTTTTTTTTTTTTGTGATCCATTTGATTCTATTTGTTTGCCATTATGATTATCGTGAGTCGTGATGAAGACCTGAGAAAATATGGCAGCGCAGATTTCTGGACCGGGCCTCTTTGATCCGTAGGATTATAAGAACACAGGAATAAGACAGGAAGGGATGTGCCGAAGGATTGAAAAACACAGGAATCTTATTGGATTAAGTATTTGATTCTTAGGAAGAGGAAGAAAAAAGAGGTGAGAGTGGATATTGTTTTTTTTTCTTTGTGTTTTCCTCTAGAATGGTGGATGTAGGAAAGTTTGCTCTGTTTTTCCCTTGATCGAGTCCTACAAATTAAACGGACAAACAAAGATCAAATCCTTGTGAATGAGAATCCTATTTTTTTCCTCGAAATCAAAGAGGGTCTAACCGGGTAATGATCTGGTAAACGCCACAGGCGCATGCGTGCGACTGATATACCTGTCCGTGAGTGCGACTGACATACCTGTGTGTCAGCAAATTTATAAGACTGTACCCAACCCAAGTAAATGAATATATGTCGATGTGTGATTAGTGGTTTGTTGACAGGGAAAAATATGGGCAGAATGCTATACATCTGTGAAGGAAACAAAAAAAAAAGAAAAGAAAATAGATAGTGACAAAGCAAATCGCTCATTTCATGTAGCCAGCCATCTCTCTATTATTTTCAAAAAACGGCTCTATCATTTCTTTTTAGTGGATTCGTACATTGGTTTGCATGTGATGGATCCTAATTGTGTTCTCTGCGTGCAATCAGTCCCTACTTCTCTTGCAAATAACCAACCATTATTTTAGAAGCATCGAGACATCTTTGTATATAATCAATCATTTTTCCCTTAGATCTCAGTCAGTCTCACAAGCACAAAACTGAACAGCGTAAACATCAATTGCTCTCCACACTAAACCCGACTACAAACTGAGCTCCACTCAGAGAAAACCATAAGGCCTAATGCATAATGCCAGCCCTATTTCCTTCAGGCTCGTGCGTGTTGACTTCTCCTTCTATTCATGCTTAGAGAAATCAGAAATGAATATTAACATCTAGCTTTTCGAAGCTAGTTCTGTATTCCTCTCGCTTCTTTCTCACTCTAGAGATAAGGCAGTAGTCTACGGACGTATCATGTATCCCGTTTCTCTCGCTCTCGCTTCGTGTATATATCTTTATTGTTTTTTTCACCGTTCATTTTATTTGTAAAATCTAATTTTCTTCAGAGACTACTATTTATTTTAAATAAAAATGACAGTCAATGCGACACCGCTTTAGTAAGCTATGGATGCAGCCCGTGCGTGAGAACAAACAGACGCGTAGTTGTGTACATGCAGTTCCTTCAAAGCCAATAAAAGTACCTTAAAAAAGAGCCCATAAAGCCCAGGCCCAATAACATGGTTTCAAGCTCTCCCCTTCCTACCAAACCGCCGAACCCCCCGAGAACACACAAATTCAAAGCAGGCAACCGCAACGCGCAAGAAGAAGAAGAAGACAAAAAAAGACACGAGAAAATCAAATTAAAAGAGAAAAATCTTGAAGCCTAAGCCGCCTCCTCCCCCATCCCCACTCCAGCATTCCATGCCTCCCTCGCCGCCGCCACTTCCAAGTCTGGACGCGCCCCCGTCCCCGTCCCCGACTCCGCCGCAGCCCCCATCATCCGGCGACGCTGCCGCCTCAGGAGCTAGCCGCAGCAGAGGCCCCGTCTGACCACCGGTGGTGGGTCGACGGGAGCGTCGGCGATGGCGCCGGCCCAGAGGAAGAGCGCGGCAGCCACCGCCGCTGCGGCGCAGTGGAAGGTGGGAGACCTCGTGCTCGCGAAGATGAAGGGCTTCCCGGCGTGGCCGGCCTTGGTGAGTGCAGCTGGCCGTTTGTTATCTCTGTTCTGGGGCTCCCCTAGTGTTTTAGGTAACATATGTATGTGTATATGAATCCTTTTTTCTACTCTTGGGAGTAGTTACTTGTTATATCGTATCTCACAACGTATAAAGTATCTTGTGTAACGAATGATATTTTTTAGACATACACTTTTTTATGTATGTATATAAAGGTATTTGTAAAATATGCTAAATAGTATATACTCCTTTGCAAAAAATTTTCATGTGATCCACATTGGAGTATCTTATAATTAGTATATGAGTATATCTAAAGTGATAAAGGAGTATAAGCGGTATATCAGAGTTGGGAATAACTACACCAGGAATATGTCTAAAAAAGTACCATCTGTTACACAATATACTGTAAGACAATTAATGAGACTTCACTACTGTCGGTGGACTAAGTTCAAATAAATCTTGTGGACTAAGTTCAAATAAATTTTATAGGAAGACATACTTAAGGCCACATTCCGTAATAAAAAAAACTTTCATCTGTTAGCCAAAAATTAAGATGAAAAGTGTAAGATATTTGGATCAACAATTCTTATCTAGATTGGATGTGTAAATGAGAAAGTAACAAATATAAGCAAATTGGAACGTGACTGAATAGCATGATAGACTTACAAAATGAATATCAGTTTTCACTGAAAAGGAAAATTTGCAACACAAAGCAGACTTGCAATCTTGAGGGATATCCTTTGCAAAATGAATATTGATGTATAACCGCCCAATGGTCATTTGCCATTTATCTAAAGAACTAGGTTTTAATTGAGACACCGGTTAAATTTGTAGTTTAAAAATAAATACTAATGACACTAACTAACTTTAATTAGCATATACTAAATTTTAGGATAATCCTTACTTAACTTTGTATTTCTAGGCAAATATTGATGACCTACTAACTAAATTAATTTAATTATCATTTAAAGAGGGGCCATCATGACTTTTGAATTATATAAATAAATATATTTTCTTACACTTGAATGGATCGACACAGCAGTCTAGCGTTTGACAGCAAGTTTTCCACGGAGCCAAGCGGCCGAGACACATGGCGGAAATTGAGCCATCTTGCCCCCTCTTCAGTCTCCTCCTCCTGCTGCTGCTGCTCCGGCTGTCCACGTTGAGCTCCGCATTGGTGCCGGTGTCCAGGACCTTCACCGTGGACCAGCAGGGAGGAGGGGATTTCAGGACGGTGCAGTCGGCGGTGGATTTCGTGCCGGACGGCAACCGTGAGTGGATCAGGATTCATGTCAAGAATGGGAGCTACAGGTCTTCTCCTCTATCAATGTCATACGCACGCTCGTAGAACATGTTTAATGCTATGCGATGTACGTGCAGGGAGAAGGTTACCATCCCAGAGAACAAACGGTACATCTTTCTGGATGGGGCGGGCTCCTGGAAGACGGACATCACCTTCGACGCGTACGCCCACGCCGGCATCGACGAGCTGATGAGACACCACAACGTCAGCAATTCGTCGACGTTCCACAGCGCTACCTTCACCGTCCTCGCCGACAACTTCATCGCCCGAAACATCGCCTTCAAGGTACACACGCATGGCACGAATCATTTCGATGTGGTGCGGCTAACTTGCACGCGTACATGCAGAACATGCACAACGCGTTCGACAAGAGCGAGTCAGCCCAGGCGGTGGCGGCGCTGGTGGGCGGCGACAAGATCGCCTTCTACGACTGCGCCTTCTACGGCTTCCAGGACACGCTCTACGACTACCGTGGCCGGCACTACTTCCACCGCTGCTTCATCACGGGCGGCATCGACTTCATCTTCGGCTCGGGCCAGTCCATCTACCAGGGCTGCACCATCCAGTCCAACATTCCGCCATGGTCCAAGCAGCCCGGGTGGGTGACGGCGCACGCCAGGGTCGACGCCGGTAGCCCCGGCGGGCTGGTGTTCAAGGACTGCACGATCCAGGGCACCGGCCAAGTGTACCTCGGCCGCGCTTGGAACCGGTACGCCACCGTCGTCTTCTACCGGACGTACATGGACAACACCGTCGTGCCACAGGGGTGGCAGGCATGGGGCGCCGGCACTAACGTGTAAGCAAGCAACTCGCACACGTCCATAAACACACGCGCTCTACTTAATTAATTGGCTTAGACATTAAGGCCCGTTTAGAACGCGAGAATCGTACTGTTTTATGTGAAATTATTGTGTCTCAAAATGAGGCGTTAAGTACGTAAGAGTCTATACATATGTTTTATGTTGTCAGGGCGGATGTCACATTTGCGGATGTCACGTCTATAAACACATGCACTCTAATTTTTTTCCTTTACGTTGTCCGTGATGAGCTAACATATTTTTTCTATTTTCTATTTTTTTAATTTAATTATACCAAAACAAGCCACATTTAGCTACAGTGTAATTTCAGTCAGCTACAATGTAATTTCAACTATAAATCACTATTTTTCAGCTCAATCGAGCAGGGCCTAAGGCTTCCTTTAGAACGCGAGAATCGTACTGTTTTATGTGAAATTATTGTGTTTCAAAACTAGGCATTAAGTACGTAAGTGTCTATTTTTTTTTTTTATGTTGTCAGGGCGGATGTCACATTTGCGGAAATTGGGTGCACGGGCCCAGGATCCGGAAAGGCCAGAAGAGTGGCGTGGGAGAAGCACCTGAGCAGGGAGGAGGCGTTGGGATTTGTGGACAACAAGTTCATCGACGACGGTTGGATATCGAAGCAACCATGGAGTACATAGCTAGCAGGCCAGGAATTAAAATCGCAAGCACACATGACATAGGCGAGATGTATCAGAACGAGTTTGTACCGATGCTGGTTTCCTCGTGAGCCAAAGATTTGCTATTTTACTCTAGGGAAAGAATCGATAGCCCATCCATCTGCGAAATTATTGATTTTTCTATAGCAAAAATTAATGGATATGCACTTATGCTTACACCAGCGTTCACATGATGCATTAATCCATTAATTGGGACGTGGTTATCCCACGACGACCTCGTCCGGGTCGCCGACATCCAAACACAATACGGCGGCCTTCCTCCAACCCAACGTTCCCCGCCTCTCTATCTTCTTCTTCTTCCCAACTTAGATTTAGGCCGGTCTTCTGGAAACATCGTTGTGACATTGTTTTTAGATCGCAGGAACCTTGAGAATCTTGAAGGAAGCTGCTCTTCTGTGGGCGAGGGCGCCAGGCCTCCCTCCGAGCCGCCGCCATGGCCTGTCAACTTTAGGGTAACCTTTAATTAAAGTTGTAATTTTAGCTAAGTAATTAATGGCAGATTAATTAATTACCTTACTTGGCCATTAATTACTATAGGCCCAAGGGTCATTTGTCATTTATCTAAAGAACTAGGTTTTAGTTGAGACACTGGTTAAATTTGTAACTTAAGACCCACTCGTTTCGGTTTCACTTTTTAGCTTCTGGCTTATTTTTTACTATTCATAAATTTTGTTTTTTTTCTGAATTTTTGGCTTTTTTTGAGCTTTTTTGCCGGTTCTTTTTTCCGTATTCGTTTGCGTTGTCCGTGATGAGCTAGCATATTTTCTATTTTTAAATTTTTTAAATTTAATTACACCAATAAGCCACCTTCAGGTACAGTGAAATTTCAACCGCTACATTGCAATTTCAGTCATAAGGCACAACTTTTCAGCCCAACCGAGCGGGGTAAAATAAATACTAATGATGCTCCCGGCGTGCCCCAGCATACCATGCCCCACCCATCGGTGCCCTGCAAGCGTCCCACCACGCGTCGTTTTTTTTTCACCCGCTTCGAAAGTCCCCTCTTGCTCCGCACATCAAGGCCTCTAACCGGCACTCTTGCCCATGTTTCATTGGATGGCGCATCCAGGGTTGGGTCAATGAAAATTAATTGGTCATGTTGTATCCATTATAGATTTATGGTTACATTATTTTATCTTAGGAGGTTATCATAAGATTCAGTCCTTAATATTACCTGAGTGGTTCTGCTAGATACCAAACTCTCGTGCTCTATCCGTACTAGCCCAACTTACCATCCGCCCAGGTATGAAGCAATTTTAGAGTTTTGGATTCCAAAATTTCCTTCTATTTATCTAAAGAACTACGTTTTAAATTAGCACTACTTAAATTTGTAGCTTAAAATAAGTATTAATGACACTGACTAACTTTAGCATCTACTAAATTTCATGATAATCCTTATTCAACTCTATATTTCTAGGCAAATATTGGTGACATACTAACTAAACTAATTTAATTATCATTTAAAAGGGCCCCTCATGACTTTTGAATTATATAAATAATTATATTTTACATGGCTTAATCCTACACTAATTATTTTTAGTCATTAATTAATTCACTAATCCTTATTGGCTTGCAACTAATTAAGATTTGATTTTTTTAATATTTTCAATTAGGAAAGGGAAAAGAAATGGGCCGGCCCAACTAGTGTTTGTAATTTTTTTTTGTTTATTTGAATTTTTGTTTTGGTTTTGAATTCAAATTAGAATTTCACTTGTCAAAATTTTGAAAAATGTACAACCCCACTTCTATTTGAATTCTTTACAACCTTAGGTTTGATCCAAGTTTTGGGTTTTGCGGTTTTAAATTCAAATTTCGCTTCTCTTTTTCTTCTCAGATTCGTATTTTTATTTTTATTTGCTTTGTTAATTGCATGGCTCTTAATCCTAGGTTTGGTTTTTAAAAAAAATTTAGAATATATTTGTATACATGTTTTAAAAAATTTTACCACTCGTTAGTTTCAGAACATATAGCATGATAAAATTCGGTGCAGGTCTTTTGAATTCGGCACAGGTCTTTTGGGGTCACATGCCAGTGCTGTCTTTTGTGAGAAGGGTGGAAGAGGCCGGACCAACCACCAACTCCTTCTTTTATAATAGTAAAGATTAGTTGAATTGACCGACACAAAATCCAATCAAGCTTCTCGGATAAAAACTAGAAAAAAATCAAGGAACACCAAAACACATTAAAAAGTTTACAACTTTTCATATTTTCAAACATTCAAATTTTGTGATGTGAAACTTCAGACTGGAGATTCAATTCTGTTCTTAGCTTATAAACTCAATGCGACTTACCATCCTCTTTAAATAGGCCTCCTGACAAATTTATCTAAAAGATAATGAGTAAAGCTGACAGAGATGAGAAGAAAACAATCTGAACACTAACAGAGACTGTGCACGTTCTGTAAAGTACAAGTTGGCTTGATACATCTTTTATCTGAGATGAAATTTTCTAAAAGAAACGCGACACCAAAATGTAGGATAATTACGGAGTAATTACTCGTAGCCATTCGTCACCATACCTACGATTGTACCATGGTTAATGCCGATATTCCCAAATGGAAAGAAGCGGAACCTGCCAGTGCGAACACTTGCTCGTACCGCTGCTGGCTTCGTTGGGATCCGGCGGCTCGCCGACCCAATTTAGGAAGAAAAATAGTGCGTCCATCTTACGCCTATTAATACGTACGCTACTTGAATGGATCGACACGGCAGTCTCGCGTTTGACAGCAAGTTTTCCACGGAGCCAAGCGGCCGAGACACATGGCGGAAATGGAGCCATCTTGCCCCCTCTTCAGTCTCCTCCTCCTCCTGCTGCTGCTCCGGCTGTCCACGTTGAGCTCCGCATTGGTGCCGGTGTCCAGGACCTTCACCGTGGATCAGCAGGGAGGAGGGGGTTTCAGTACGGTGCAGTCGGCGGTGGATTTCGTCCCGGACGGCAACCGTGAGTGGATCAGGATTCATGTCAAGAATGGGAGCTACAGGTCTTCTCCTCTATCAATGTCATACGTACGCTCGTAGAACATGTTTAATGCTATGCGATGTACGTGCAGGGAGAAGGTTACCATCCCAGAGAACAAACGGTACATCTTTCTGGATGGGGATGGCTCCTGGAAGACGGACATCACCTTCGACGCGTACGCCCACGCCGGCATCGACGAGCTGATGAGACACCACAACGTCAGCAATTCGTCGACGTTCCTCAGCGCCACCTTCACCGTCCTCGCCGACAACTTCATCGCCCGAAACATCGCCTTCAAGGTACACACGCATGGCACGAATCATTTCGATGTGGTGCGGCTAACTTGCACGCGTACATGCAGAACATGCACAACGCGTTCGACAAGAGCGAGCCAGCCCAGGCGGTGGCGGCGCTGGTGGGCGGCGACAAGATCGCCTTCTACGACTGCGCCTTCTACGGCTACCAGGACACGCTCTGCGACTTCCTCGGCCGGCACTACTTCCACCGCTGCTTCATCAAGGGCGGCGTCGACTTCATCTTCGGCTACGGCCAGTCCATCTACCAGAACTGCACCATCCTGTCCAACATTCCGCCGTGGTCCACGCAGCCCGGGTGGGTGACGGCGCACGCCAGGGTCAACGCCAACAGCCCCGGCGGGCTGGTGTTCAAAGACTGCACGGTCCAGGGCACCGGCCACCAGTACCTCGGCCGCGCATGGAACCAGTATGCCACCGTCGTCTTCTACCGGACGTACATGGACAACACCGTCGTGCCACAGGGGTGGCAGGCATGGGGCGCCGGCACTAACGTGTAAGCAAACAACTCGCACACGTCCTGACGTCTATAAACACACGCGCTCTAATTTTTCCGTATTTATTTGCGTTCTCCATGATAAACTAACATATTTTTTCTATTTTTATATTTTTTTAATTTAATTATACTAAAATAAGCAGTCTTCAGCTATAGTGTAATTCCAGCTATAAGCTACTATTTTTCAACCCAACCGAGCGGGGTCTAAGGCTTCGTTTAGAACGCGAGAATTGTACTGTCTTATGTGAAATTATTGTGTTTCAAAACTAGGCATTAAGCACGTAAGAGTCTATTTTTTTTTGTCAGGACGGATGTCACATTTGCGGAAATTGGGTGCACGGGGCCAGGATCCAGAAAGGCCAGAAGAGTGGCGTGGGAGAAGCACCTGAGCAGGGAGGAGGCATTGAGATTTGTGGACCACAAGTTCATTGACGATGGTTGGATATCCAGGGAGCAACCATGGAGTACATGACATGGGCGAGATGTATCCGAACGAGTTTGTACCGATGCTGGTTTCCTCGTGAGCCAGCGATTTGCTATTTTTACTTCAGGAGAAGTATGGATCATGCATCCATCTGCGAAATTATTGGTTTTTCTAGAGCAAAAATTAATGGATATGCACTTATGCTTACACCAGCGTTCACATGATGCATTAATCCGTTAAATGGGACGTGCATATCCCTCGACGACCTCGTCCGGGTCGCCAGCATTTTCCGGGGAGGTCCAAGCACAATACGGCGGTCTTCCTCCAACCCAATGTCCGGCAGGTGTTTCCCCGCCTCGCTATCTTCTTCTGGAAACATCATACTTTAGGCTCCGCTCAGTTGAGCTGAAAAGTTATGATTTATGATTGAAATTGTACTGTAGCGGTTGAAATTTTACTGTAGCTGAATGTGATTTATTTGGCTTAAAAAAATTTAAAAATAGAAAAAATATGCTAACTTATCACGAGCAACATAAATGAATAAGAAAAAAAGAACCGACAAAAAAGCTCAAAAAATCAAAAATTAAAAAAAAATAAAATTTATAAATAGTAAAAAACAAGTCACAAATCAAAAACTGAAGCTGGAACCGTCTCTCTGGACTCACCCCTGAGAATCTGCAAGGAAGCTGCTCTTCTGTGGGCCAGGCCTCCCTCCGAGCCGCCTCCCATAGCCCGACAACCCTGGTGTGTGAGAATGTTTCCATTGCGATGAATTGAACCGAGTGCTTCAAGACGTACCAATGGTTTGACTCTTTTTTTCAACACGAATGTTTTAACTCATGATGCTTCAGTTTGTGAGTTGTAAAAGTGCTCGAGTTGTGACCTGTAATGAAATGAAATGAATTGACGAAGCAGTGTTAACATTTTCCCTTTCACTTTCGATGATTGCACGCCGATTCGGCACAGGGGCTTAAGAAAAACTAGATAGACAGCGCCCGTCTAATCTGATATGGAAGAGGAAAGGATGAAAATGGTCGTAGGTCAACGATTTGTCATGATAATCATGGAAGCATGGGTGTTTTTATCTACAAACATCATGTGTGTAGACGTACCAAAGTTTTAAATGCGCAAATTCAATTCAAATTCAAGTATATTTTTTTAAAAATTTCAGTTCTAGAGTATATACTCATCTATAATAATTCAAATGAAATACATACTTTTGAATAAATATATTTAAATTCAAAGATTTTGTATGAATTTAGATCACATACTTCGCTGATTTTTATATAAAATCAGCACATACCTACAATCAAACTATCAGCAAAAAAGACAATTGCGGTTTGAATTCCAGTACAAACATGTTTGAACTAGTTAAATTTGACATAAAAAATCCAAATTTTTTTGCATATAATATATAAAGAAAATACTTATTTTAAATCATAGTGCCATGCGTATGTGCTAATTGTTTCATGTAGACTATGGATTAGAAAGACGATGCGTAACTATAGGCAATCAGTTTTGACAATTGTAAGATTTGCCGGAGAAAGGACGTAGTTGTGCTGGTTTATTGCAGAGGTACGCTGGCAAGCATGTTGACATATCTGGATCAACTTCGCATCAGAGATGACCGGATCTAAGGCTCCGTTCAATCCAACTTTTTTAGTGGCTTTTGGTTTCTAACTATTCGCCAAAATTACACTATAGCAATTATTAGTTTTTTCAGAGTCAATCAATTAAAAAATAAAAAAACACCATTATATCTCTACGAACAATGTAAAGGAAAAAAGGGAAAAAAGCAAAAGGCAAAAAAAAGATATTAAGAAGATGACATGTTCATTCTTACTTCTGAAAGTTAGAAACCAAAAGCCGGAGCCAGAATTAATAGGTTAAGTGGGGTTCTAAGTGGTACCACGGCCATACATAGCCTTACTTTAGATTTCCAAGGAGAAAAAGTTAAGTCCATGCTGATTTTCATGCACTGTTATTACAATCTATATAGCTTATGTTGTGGATGTGCTTCTAATTCTATTAAATTCATAATAGAAATATCTGTTCATCATTAATTCGAAAGTAACAGCATGAAGATTTTTTTAATTATATATTGTCTTAATTTTGTTGTAACTACTTCAAATTATGCAACTTTTTTATTTCTAACTGCCTGAATGTGTATTATAAATTCAGGAACAATTAACCTAGTGAGCACAATTGATCTTTATACAAATGAAGCAATAATTCCTGTTCTTGTTTTTTGTATCTCTTTTGGACAGCTTTGGATACAACCAAAGGAATACACCTCTGCACTGCATTCAACAAGCTAACTAAGCTATCTGTACAATGCATTTTTGTTGAATATGACCTGTTGTGGACGACAGTCCTCCTTGAAGCTGCACCTTCTATTGAGATATTTGATTTAGATGTACTTTTATTTGCCTGCCTTTCCTCTCTGCTTTTAGTTTAGTGTGCTTTTGTTTCGAAAATAACTTAGGTGCAAACATTTCTTTTATATTCAATTTTTAGAAATGCTTCCACCAACGTGTATACGTCCCCCTAAGTCATAGTGGCATATAGAAATAAAAATAAGTGGCAATCCTATTCACTGCCCTTTTTCTGACATGTTGTATTAACAAAGTCACCATTTTTTTATATAGATTTGGGAACATCCATGCATAGTGGACAACGAGCCAAGACGGCAAACTTTTGGGGAAGTAACAAATCCTTCCTGGAAGATTTCTAAGTTTACTCTTTTTTTGATATCAAATCGAAACTCCGGGCAGCGAAAGATCAATTACACGAAGGCTATAAGTTAACCCTGCAAAAATCGAGCCCAAACACTCATTTGACAGTCTGACCATGAGGAGGTGGCAGTCTGATCGATTGGCTAGTATGACCGCAGGTCACGGCCGGTTGGACCGCTAGGCCGATCTAACCGGTGCCTTGGGCCGGTCTGATCGGAGCTCGGGTAGAAGCAAGAGCAGCCCAGGTTCAAATTTTCAAAAGAGGCAATTGAAAAATCACAGCTTCAAATCTTATGAAACTTGGTACAAACATTCACAGTAAAGTCAGGAACTTATTTCAAGTAAAGATCAAGAAGATCAATACCAAAATTCCAACATTTATCCGAAACAAGGAAGCTTGCACCAATATCGGGCCAAAATCAAACTTGGAGTCAAAGACTTGCTCATGGGTTAGGAATGGTCAAGATGACCTTGGATCAACTCCCACACATCCTAGCAAACAAGAGCATGGCAAGACAACAACTCTGAAAATTGCAAACTCTCCAAAAATCAAACTCAAACTTCAATAATTCTTGCACATAAAAGTCAAAACTCATCACACACCATAGGGTGACCTTCACATGATCTCACAGCAAATATTTCATGGGCAGACTTCACATTTGTGGAAGTTGGATGTGCGGGGCCAAGATCCAACAAGGCCAGAAGAGTGTGGTTGGAGAAGCACAAGAGTAAGGATGAGGTGAAGAGGAAATCTGTGGACATCAAGTTCATTGACGATGGCTGGCTGGCTATCCAAGCAACCATGTAGGAGACAGGTAGCTAGCAGTCAAGAATTGAAATGAAAAAAAATGGGATTTTTACACATCATGCGAATGATAATTTTTTGCATATCATTTGATTTTTTGACCTTGTAATTTGCATGGAGATTTGTGCTCTAGCCAGTGACATCATCTCCTCCTGCGATGTCGAGTTAGGGTGAGGTTCGCCATATTAAAGCTTCGGTTCACTAGATTGGAGGCTGGCATTCACTCGGGCCTAGATTTAGAAGGAGGTCGAGGCGGTGAGTGGCGGTGGTGGCAGGGCGATGAGGCGGCGAGGGCGCCACTGGCCGTAGGCTTGGTGGTTGTCGGTAGGTAGGCGGTCTGCAAGCGTGGGCGACGAGTGCGTGACAATGGGAGACGGTCAGGGCAGTGGATCCGGTAGTGATGATGGGGAAGAAGGGGCCGTGGGGGAGGTAGAGGCGGGACGGAGAAGAAGATGGTGGGTGGCGCCAACAGCCGCATCGGGAGGCTACAATGGTGGGGGAGGAGGTTATAGGGCAAGCCTTGTTGGTGTCGGGAGCGACAACGGTGAGACGGCTCGTCGGTTGGAAGCGCATGTGGGTAGAGGTAGGGTAGTGCGCTCGGGAAGGTGGGAGCAGGGCCGGTCCTGGGATTTTAGGGGCCCGGAGCGAAACTAGGAATAGAGACCCTAGTATAAATATCTAAATATAAATCTACATACATATATATATATATATATATATATATATATATATATATATATATATATATATCTATTTTACCAACAAACACTTAAAATACGTTATGTATTAAAGAAAAATTCATATGAAAGAGTTTATAGATATTACCTTAAAATTTATAGATATCAAAGAAAAATTCTACCATGATGCTACCGGTGACATATTTGAACCCTACATGTTTACATATGTCTGATTATGATTTGTTCGTGCTAGCAGTCTGAACTTGAACCCTATGAACCTAGTTTACTTGTAAGTTGTAATGTAACTAACGTTGGATGGAGCGAACCTAGACATGAATGAAGATTTCTCTCAGATATGGTATATCTTTGTTCTAGTATCTAAAGATGCAGCTAAAACTTATCGGTGAACGAACTCAGAAAAACCATTTTTCTTTCGTGAAACTTACGAACAGTAGAAATCTGATAGTTAACTTGGTGACAAGACTGAAGTGTATCTCACAAATCATCGTTCGCTCGTCCGGTCAGGCATTTCTTGCGTTGGGTTGTTCTCCAACTCACCGATCGCTGACTTTTGTGTTTTGATTTGTCTTTGAGCAAATGAGCAGTACCCAGAGAACAACCTTACATGCATTTCGATCGGGCCAACTCATGGCAAGAAAATGTTGTGGCGTGCTTGTTGTACATGTAAACTTCTCCTCCGTTCCCCACTTGATTTTCTTTCGGGCGTGTGACGACGACTAGTTGCTAATTTTTAACGATGCGAGATGGAATGACGGTGCAAATATTTTCACATGTAAGGCAAATTAGGTATGTATATTTTCATTGCCATCATTAGAAAAAAGCATGCGAATGACAACTTAAGGATATAATGAGAATTAAGACGTAGGTACATTCACGGTGTCTCCCAATCCTCTGAGCTTTTAGGCGACGGTGAATACGAGATGACAAGCGGCTAGCATTTCAGCACTCGGTTGGTAGGCGGTCTGCTTTGTCTCACAGAACATACGCGCACTTTCCACATGTAAACGAGCTTGGATCGGTCCAGATCGAGGCTGCAATCTCACGTGCTCCATTAATCACATGGCTCTTCATTTGTGGGCTTTATCTTTAAAATCGCTCGGTGGACAACACCTCTTCGCTGCGCGCCACCACCCAATTGTCCTCCCGACGGCCGCCAAGACTCGGCTTGCGCCTCCTCTCCCCATCCCCGTCGCCTCAACGCCCCACCACCCTATGGGGGCCCCAGGCTTTGGGGCCCAGGCGGCCGCCCGCCGCCCCCGGGCCGGGCACAGGTGGGAGCAGACGGGTAGGGTTGCATCTCTTCTTAAGGGATTGGGGAGTTGCTCTACCATTGGATGGGAACCCGATGGCCAAATATTCGCATAATTTTTTAGTCCTAAATCGGCCGCATAATGCGTAGGCACACCCTGAAAAAAAATCGTGCATCTATCCATCTGCAAAATTAATACTACTCCAAAATTAATACTACTCCATATTGTTATGCGCTGATGCCTACGCCACCATTCACAGGACGCGTGTTCCATTAATTCTTCGCAAACTGCGCAGCCCACGACGACGACCTTGCGCTATCGCATCTTACATCATATATACCCATGAGGTCACGACATCCTTGGGACTTTTGGCCAGTTCCCATCGGCACACGGAAACTAGACACGGAGTTCTACTTCTCCGTGGCCAAGAAACGTCTATTAATACACGTCGCCAGACGGACCAACAATACATATATACATACGCTGTGCGCGCTAGTATCACAGAATACATTTTCGCGAGAAAAATACATACGGAATGCAGCCGTCTTGCCTCGTTAGCTTCCTGCCACTGCTCCTGATCCTGCTGCTCCGGCTGTCCACGGCAAGCTATGCATGGGCGCCGTACTTCAGGACCATCGTCGTGGATCAGCATGGACGAGGGGCTTTCACGACGGTGCAGGCGGCGGTGGATTCCTTGCCGGACGGCAACCGCGAGTGGGTCAAGATTTATGTGACGGAAGGGAGCTACAGGTCCGTAGTATGAACTACTAACTAGTACATATAAACTTTCCTGAACGGCCGTTCTAGCCTATGTCATGCTTGTAGTTAGTTTTTGCACCGTGCTTGTGGCTGTCATGTTGGCCTGCGACTGCGATGGCATTTTTCTTTTAGGCCTAGCTTACAATGTGAAAATTTTCTCCATCCCTACGAGAAGTGAACTATCACCTATAAAATTCATGCGAATTTCTTGTGGAATTCATATATACGTTCCAAATGGAGGCGATCGACATAGGCGGAGCCACCTCTTGTCATTCCTAGGTGGCCGCCTGGGCTCGCCGGCGAGCAACCCCGTTAAGCTCCGTTAAACTCATGCTAGTATTCCACCGTACGGCGATTGGCTTTGCCCGAGCTTCTGCACAGAGGCCGGCTCTGCTCAGGCTCCCGCCATTGGCTGGCTCCGCCTCTGGCGATCGATATCATAGAGCACTTACCAAGGAGGATCAAAAGATGAAATGCAACTCGATCCGGCTTATAGCAACTTAAGATAGAGATGGCCCTGAGGAGCCTGTATATTATTTTTTCCCATTTCCCCTTAAATATTCCTCGTTTATTTATTTAGTCTCTCTCTCTCTCTCTCTCTCTCTCTATATATATATATATATATATATATATATATATATATATATATATATATATATATATATATATATATATATATATATATATATAGGAAAATATATAAGGTCAGACTGACCGATATTAGAATAGTAGCTTCAATATCTCTAAGGTAATAATGCGTCATGCATGGTATACTGAGGTCTCGTATAGAGAAGACCCTTCTCAGAAAAAATAAATCCTACGCAGAAGATTGGCTTGGCACAAATAACTCCCCCATTTAAACACCAAACTAGTGGAGTATAAAATTCCAATGTTTGATTTGCATCCCTTAATGTGTTGAAAAATAATAATATTTGCAACCCCTCAAAAAGAGAAGTAAGATTTGCAACACTATACACTACATTTAGTGCTTGTATCTATGCATCTATTACCCGTAATTGAAAAAAAAAAACTATGCTTAGTACTACTATGTTGCCATGTTGGTACGCGTACATGCATGCAGGGAGAAAGTCACCGTCCCAAGGCAGAAAGGTTACATCTTGCTTGAGGGCGATGGCTCCTCGACGACGGATATCAGCTTTGACGCCCACGCCGACACCGGCATCGACGAGATAATGCGCCGCCGCGAAGTCAGCAGCACGTCACCGACGTTCCACAGCGCCACCTTCACCGTCCTCGCCGACAACTTCGTCGCCCGAAACATCGCCTTCAAGGTACTCACACATTAGCACTATGTACTAGCTAGTACATCACGTAATACGTATATAAAGCACCTGGTGAAGACTCACGAAGCAATCGGTTAGGGCTTGTTTCTTTCACGCTTGGCTAACATAAAGTTGCACGGCAAGCCCGGCTAGAACTAAAGCAGGGGCGGAGCTATACCTCATACAGGATAGGTTTTAATCTGATGTATGAAAAAATATCTAGTATACAACTCAAAAAAATTCAGTCCAGTCTAGATAACATTTTCATGTTCCAGCCCAGATAGTCTAGATTATTTCATCACTAAACCCAAGGCGTAACCAAATCCTGACTCCACCACTGAACTAAAGATTTGTGCCACGAGGTTGTCTACACATAAGTTGCCAGTTTTTATGCAAAATGATCAGTTAAATTATGAAGCCATTGTATCAAGATCCGAAGATCTCCTCTTCCTCTCCCACCTGTATATACCCCGCATCACCCACCCTCGCAGACCCAACCACCCGTTTTATAATAACCCTAATTCTATGGTCGGAGCTTCAAAGAACCCTGAATCCCTAACCGTTGCACCACTGGAGATGACACCTACATTGCTAGCTGAAGCACGATTCTTGATGCACACCAAAAACCAAGAAAATCCAGGCGCGCCATTCTCTTTGCCGGTCGGGATAGAAAACAAAGAAAGTTGCGAGACACATGAGTTGTCACATGTGCAACCATGACTGATCGTTTAATTCAATGTGGCATGGCTTGTTGGAAATAGCCTCTCTTAAACACACACTTTCACGTGGACTGACACACACAAACACAATAGAAGACGGCGCTAATAACCAAGTTGAACACAAAAAAAACTACGGCACAAGATTGTAGTACTAAATGCTCGTAACTTTCTTTGTGTTTTCTCCGTTATTCTCTTGCTCCAAATGCTCAACAAATTACAAGGCTTAAACAGATACAAAGTGGCCGCACATGTAGGCCACTCTCCCACTACAGTCACACAACAACCTGTAATCTGGTTTTACCGGCCACAATCCCTATGACTTACGCACATCGCATACTACCTACAAGACTTGGTCCAACTGAAACCAACGCAGACGCTTACGACCACACACACAGCCTTCGAGTCCTTCGACCGCGACACTTTGACCACGTAGGTCTTCCAAGCACCGACTGCTTCAGTAGGCCTTCGGCTGCTACAGTACTCTTACGAGTACGACCCACGACCATGACTCTACAGAACTCTTACGGCTACTACAATACTCTTCTGAGTATGACGTCGATGGTACGCACAACTACAGCCGCTACGATTGACTCTTCGACCACGGTCACTTCGACCATGGTCATGACTGTTGTTTTTACCATGCCTTTGATTGTAGTTTCGACCACACCGCCACAACTTCTACACGTACTCGTATACACGAGTACTCGATACACACTCCTACAATACACACATGCAACAAGACTAACCTAACAATCACCCTCTTAAGTTTTTTGCATCTCTTCACAACAGCGTCGGTTCATCGTCAGCATCCGCCACGATGAGATGTGCCTCCACTGCCTCTGCTGTCTTCTTCTTGCTGGGATTATGGCATTCTAAAACAAAATAATCATAATCATTACAATTAAAACATCTTACTTTTGCCTTGCCACCTCTTCAGTACCGACGGCCACCGTCACCACCAAAACCACCTAAGAAGCCTTTACCTTCATTCTTCGACGATCGGACCTCCCACTTTGCGTGTGTCAGGAGCATCTGCTCCTTGTGTTCGTTGCCGTTGCTGTAGCGACGCTCTCCCTCTTCTTACATTTTCAAGTGCCTGATTAGCTCTTCGATCCATATATTTTTTATGTTGCTGATTTGCTCAATCGTAGTGACGACGAGAGAATTTCTTGGGCACAACACGAAGAAACTTCCGCATGGTGTAGGCTTCTTCCATCTTTTCACGTAGACCTCGTATCTTGCTGACGATTGTCATCAACCTCAGCGCAAAGTCATCAATTTGTTCGATGTCCCTGATGCGCAAGTTTTCAAACTCACTTTTGAGGTTTTCTACATGCGCCTCCTTGACACGATCGGTATCGAGATGTATTGTTTTCAGGGTGTTCTAGGCCTCCTTTGCGGTCCCCTCTTCACTAGGAGCAATAGCATATCTTCCAGTACCGCGAGGAAGATTGCCACGAGCGTCATTTGATCTTGCCTCTCGTTCACCTCCTCGTCCACGATTGTGTTCCACATGCTCTGAGTGCGCATGACACCTTCAACTTCACAGCTTAAGTCGTGTAGTTGCTCCTCATGAGTATGGAATACAGGAGGGAGAGGCTGCCCTCGCGCGTCGACGCCCTCAGCACGCTCTCATCGCCGATCTTCAGAACGCCCCCTCACCGATGACGTTCATCGGTGAGCTCGGATGCGATATGGATTAAGGTGTGCACGAACACAAGTTATAATCCCTAAATGTAGGGATTAGCCCAAGAGAGAATTCAGGCTCTGATATCAAATGTTGAAAATAGCCTCTCTCAAACAAAATGCTTTCATGGTAGATTGACGCACACAAACACAATGGATGGCTTGCCAGAGATGGAAACGAGAAGACGGAGCTAATAATTAAGCTGAACACAAAAAACAGTCGTACAAGATTGTGGTGCTAACTGCTCACATATTTTTTTTTGTGTTTTCTCTGTTATTCTTTTGCTCTAAGTGCTTAAATAGATACAAACTGGCCACACATGTAGGCCACTCACCCACTATAGTCACATGACTCACTATGATCCAGTTTTGCTGGCCACGATCCTTACGACTCACGCACACCGCATGCTACCCGCAAGGCTCGGTCCAACTGACACCAACTCAGACGCTTACGACCACATACACAGCTTTTGAGTCGTTTGACCGTGGCACTTCGACCACGCAGGTCTTCCGAACACTGACCGTTTCAGTAGGCCTCCAACTATTACAGTACTCTTATGAGTACGACTCATGACCATGACTCTGCAACACTCTTATGACGTCTACAACACTCTTCCGAGTATGACGCCTATAGTACTTCGAATATGATGTCTACAATACTCTTTCGAGTATGACGTCTACAGTACGCACGACTACTTTGACCACAGCCGCTACGACTACTTTGACCACAGCCGCTACGACTGACTCTTTGACCACGGTCACGACTGCTATTTCGACCACGTATTCGACTACAATTTTGACCACGCCTACGACTGCAGCTTCGACCATAACACCATAACTTCTACACACACTTGTACATACGAGTACTCGACACACACTCTACAATACACATATGTAACAACATTAACCCAATACGGCTAACTTGCACGCGTACATGCAGAACACGTACAACGCGTTCGACAAGAGCAAGCCAGTTCAGGCAGTAGCTGCGCTGGTTGGCGGCGACAAAATCGCCTTCTACGACTGCGCCTTCTACGGCTTCCAGGACACGCTCTGCGACTTCCTCGGCCGGCACTACTTCCACCGCTGTTTCATCAAGGGTGGCATCGACTTCATCTTCGGCTACGGCCAGTCCATCTACGAGGGCTGCACGATCATGTCCAGCATTCCGCCGGGGAAGCAGCAGCCCGGGTGGGTGACGGCGCACGCCAGGAAAGACGCCGGCAGCCCCGGCGGGTTTGTGTTCAAGGGCGGCGCGCTGCATGGGACGGGCCACCAGCACCTCGGCCGCGCGTGGAACCAGTACGCCACCGTCGTCTTCTACCGGACGTACATGGCGGACATCGTCGTGCCACAGGGGTGGGAGGCATGGATCGCCGGCCGTAACGTGTAAGCTACTGACAATATATAACATGGATGTACATAACAATTTACGTGGCTACGTGCTGCTTGACTAAGACATTTTGTATGCTTGATTTTTTTCAGGTCACAGGTCACGTTTGCGGAAGTTGGATGTACAGGCCCAGGATCCGACTTGGCCAGAAGAGTGGTGTGGGAGAAGCGCCTGGGCGAGCAGGAGGCGCAGAAATTCGTGGACATCAAGTTCATTGATGACGGTTGGCTATCGAACCAACCGTAGTGATGACGGTGGCTCAGTTCGAGGCCGAGCTTATGCTTTTGCTTTTGTTTAGGTTCCGCTCATTTGAGTTTGAACTATGGGTTTGAACTTTGGCTTCTTACTTATTTTTTACTATTTCTAAATTTCGTTTTTTCTGTTTTTTTTTTGTATTTTTTCAGTTTTTTGCCGGTTCTTTTTCTATATTCGTTTGCATTATACGTGTTGCGCTAACCCGTTTTTTCTATTTATTTTTTTTAAATTTAATTATACAAAATAAGCTATCATCACCTATAGTGTAATTTCAGCCAATTACAGTGAAAATTCAACCATAAGCCACAAAAATTCAGCCTAACCGAGGACCACCCTATAAGAACTAGTTTTTAAATAATATATTTTTTAAAATAGTGTCTATAGGAATATTGTAGTATACATTATATCGAGTTCAGTTATATTAGACAAAATTATATGTTACTATTTTTCTTTATATATTGTCTCTTATAAATAGTTAGAATTTAAAAATCATAAATAAAAAACTATGGCCATAGCCCAAAACCATAAGCTTTAGCAGGCTAGCTAGAAAGCACTTCTAAATAAATCAAGTGCTTGGACGAAGCCAATTGATCGTGCTTTAGCTCCCACGCTCTTCTACCTCCGATACACTTCACTCCTGTTATTTCACAACAATATAAATATAAGCTCGTTATGCGTAGGGGTGAAAACGGATCGAATACAGACCAGGTAATATTAAAAATTATATTCGCATCCATATTTTTGTCTCTGATTCAAATACGAATACATACCAGATAAATGTCCGATACGAATTCGAATCGAATATTTATTGAATTCAGTCAGATCCAAATATCCTCATAGCTTATGTAGTATGAAGAGATTAATGGCATTCTATCCTCATGCAATCATGTTTAATCATTTTAATTCATTTACTTCACTTAAAGAAACATGAATTCACATTTAATTAAAAAAAACTTGTCCAACAAATTAATCATATTGTAATAAAATATGCATATTGCTAACTTTAAAACGTAGTATTTTCTCAAAACAGAGCCTATAAGTTAAACGTAGTACACGTTAAAAGTTTAACATCTGTACCAGCTAAAATCGCAAATGAGTATCGATCTCTCCGTAATCTATACCGTAAACAGCTAAAATTTAAAAATTTCAGTCAAAAGTCATAAGCCGCAGTCAAAAAGAACAGGCCCTTCGTCTCCTGGGTGAAGTCAACCTTCTTGCCGATGTCTTGGTGGTGAATGTATGAAGACTAATTGGGCCTGTTTTTTTGCTGTGGCTGCTGATTTTTGGCTGCAGCCTATAGTTTTTGGGCTGTTTATACGAGAGGTTATAGAGTAACAGAAACTTACGTACGGTTTTCATCGATATAAATGAAGTCAGTAAAGTATGTACTACAATTAACTAGTAGGTCATATATTAAAAAATATTCTATTTAAAAATTAGTTACTATAGATAAGTTGAAAAACAGTTTTTAGAAGCTGAAAAGAAAAGACCATTTAATGAGAGTCTGAATTGTAGTACGACATCATCTCGTACTTAGCGTGGCCGAAGGTGGAAGGCATCCATGGGGCGTTCGCGTTGGGACTTGGGAATAAAGAAATGTATAGAAAAGAAGTTGTTTAAAATTGTTTTGAAATTAGTGCTGTTACTAGATGTCATCTAATGGGTTTTGAGCGCTCTCCCGTAGAATGTTTTCCTCTCTACTCTCGCTCCTCCCACCAAAAAAAAGGCGACAAAAAATCGAAGCAACGCGCGACGCGTGCTCGACGGGACACCCCCTTGCTCCAGATCCAGCGCCACGTCTCTCCCTCTCTCGCTCGCTCGCGCGCGCGCACCAGGTGTTCGATGAGTTGCCGCGGCGGGTGGGCGTAGCGGTAGGCGAGAGCAGCAGCAGGCGGCGGCGGGGCGGGGCGGGGCGGGGAGGAGGCAGATCTGGGGCAAATTTGGCAGGCGCGGCCGTGGGGCTGCGGGCGCGGGGAGGGCGGGGGCTGGGCGGACGGCGGGAGGAAGGGAAGGACTGTAGGCTCAGGCCCTGGCGGCGGAGGCTGCTCGCGTCCATGGCGCTCTCGTGGCCCTCGGCCATCCGCCTCGCCGTTGCCGCCGTCCTTCTCGTCGCGATCGGCGTCGCGCTCTTCACGCTCCCCGTTGAGAAGGTGCGCGACTCATCATCGAATTGGTTGGTGATTGGGATTTAGTTGCCTGGTAGATACGATCATGCGACGTGTGCTTGGTTATCTGTACCGCTTAACCTGGTACTGTGGTGTGGCATAGGAAGAGTCCTCCGAATTGCCGAAATGTTGATTTGTCCTGTCTCCTGATTAGATGTATTTTATCCCTCGATTGTATACTTAGTTTTGTCAGACTTTTGCGAAAATAAAAGTGTTTGGTTTGGCATTGTCATATATGGCTGGAAATTCTTGTCACATGGACCTAATGGTTGTCTGTATCAACTATGCATTTGAAAGTTCAGATGTTCAGAAATGTAGGGCTGTGTAGAGTAGACTGGACAATGCATTATCATATGGTATGGTTTTTTATACATACCATGAAGATACGGGGTTTCACAATTGTTTTTTTCCTCGAGAATACGGAGCTTCGCAAATTGTGCAGAAAATTGAAATATGTTTCCTGTCTAGCAACAGAATTTCACAAGGATTATTCATCACGTCCCTTGTTGGGTGCCAATTTAGGTCGGGTAAAATCAGTTGCAGGCAGAAGTAATATCATCTATGTAATTATTATCTTTGCAATGTATTTAACCATGTAAATGTGTATTTGTCAAGGTTCTAAAAATCGGTAACTGGTATTCGTTGGGTCACCCACCTAGTAGTGATTATACTTTATCACAGCATAAGGTGAGGCGAGGTGCCTGACTACCTTCACACCTTTTAGGCGAGTATGGCATGCGGCGAGGTGATGCCATACTCACAGCCTAACTTTTTATGGCAGCAAATTTGTTGAACATATAGTGTAACTATTTTAACTATGTGACAAAACAAAGAAACATAAATAATGGCACAGCAAGGAAACATGAATGTTGAATGGCATACCTTGATGACATTGTCCTTTGTTTGCTCTTCTCCCAAGTAGCATGCAGCTCCCATGAGTCCCATCCAACAGCATTGCTGCCATGGAGCAAAACTTACTATGTTAGTACAACACATGACGGCATTATTTTGGTTCACTATTTTGTACAAAATATGAAAACAAGACAGCAGTAACAATGGAAATTAAATATGAGGACATGAATAATGACACCAGAGTCCATAAGTCCACAGCAATAACATCAATAGTTCAACAGAGAGGAAAAATAGAGCAACATCTAGCAATCAACAGTCAAGATTCAAGAACTGTGCCTAATGCACATGAACAGATGAACTAGAGGCCAGAACAGAGTAACATCTAGCAATCAAACATCTAGAAAATAGCAATGAACTAGAGGCTAGAACATCACTATCGGTAAGCATTAAGCAATTCAACAATCTAGCAACTATACCTAAATCCTAATGCACATAAACTAGAGGAACAGAGCAGAGACGCACAGTCACAGCAAAAACAGGGGACGAGGCATCAGAGAAGAGGGGGGAAGAAGACAGAGGAGAAGAATAGATCAAGACTCAAAGAGAGTAGGGGAGGGGACAGGACTAGCTGGAGAGGGAGTGGAGAGAGAGGAAGGCAGGAGGAGGCAAACCTGGAAAGGTGGACGACGGCATCGAGGAGCTGGCGTGTTGCGTTGCTGCTGTGGACGGCGGATTGAGAGGCTGCAGTGCTGTGCCTCACCAGGCTGAGGAGGAGGTGTGGAGGGAGAGGCTATGACGGCGGCACTGGCGCCGGACAGCCGGAATCGACCAAGCGGCGGTTAGGTTTCTACCATTCCCGCTCCCTCCCTCCTATCTCCCTCTCATTCCTGCCGTCTCCCTCTCTATTCACTCCCTTTTCTCCAATTCCCACCACCAATTCCCACCAAAACCTCCCACCCTCCCTCTCTCTTCATTCTCCCACGCAGTATGCACGTAGGTCACTCACCTTGCTTCCTGCGGCAATGCGGCACGGTATGGCAACAATTAGGCAACGCCATAGCCCACAAGGCAGACGCCCCATGCCTATAAGGCGAGGCGACGGCCATGACGGGCACCCAGGATCGGCTCGACGCCAAAGCGATGCCTTAATAACCAATATACCCCCTAACTGGCCCAACTGTGCGGCCTAAATTGGCATTTATACAGTAACAAGTAAGGGTACCGATTCCATGTACATGGCCTCGTGGAGACGGACACCCATTTCTGGAACAATGGTATTTATCGTATCTTATTCGATTCTGAATACATCCTTATTGTAATAATTAATTGGCATACACAGATACACACTGTAATGCTGGGAACCAGGATAATAGTTTTCAAAGTGGAACCATTTCCTTATATATTGTTTTTCCATGTTACAATTGTATTTAGCTGGGCATAATTAATATTGTGCATATTTCTCTATTGATTGCACTCATCCTTAGACAGATTTGCCTGCTACTGTTCATATTATGTGATACAATGGCCTTTAGGTAGATAATACTGATATGGGAGTTATATTGGGAGTTGAAAAGGAAAATATGCAGACTCCTAACATTGACTTTGTTTTGGTTCTGTTGTGTTTCATTTGATGGTATCCCTCTGTCAATCAAATATCAGTGTTAACCCTTAGCTTTTGTTTTCTCTAGAATTTGTTCAAAGTCAAACTTATTTTTTGAAAATTTATCTCTAGTGGATTTCACTGTCTCATGTAGACCATAATTCCATAACTCTGCGATAGTCCTATCTTTGTTAGGTCCATAGAGCTTTACAATTATTGTTTTAAGACTATAAACTCTTCTAGCCCTTTGTATTTTTTCATTCCTTTATTATCTTTCTAGCTGCCAGAATATAATGGTTTTGTTACCGTAACAATCTTTTTTTTTTGCTTCAAATGCTTATTCTTCTCATTTTATTCATGATGAATTTCCCTGTGACATTGACAGATTTTGAAGGACTTTCTGGCTTGGATAAAGGAGAACTTGGGTGCATGGGGTCCTTTGGTACTGTAAGTATTCAATTCTCTGTCACATAACTGGATTGGTATGGTAAACCCAATGTTCCCCCTGCCATGCTCACCGCTTAGGCATTCCATTTTTCACACTCGCACCCACCTTCCTAGCGCACTTTGAGTGGACCCACCTTCCTAGCGCACTTTGAGTGGACATGTAAGCCCACACCGCACCATACCACACACACATACACACACTTGGAGGGAAGGAGTTGTCTCATACTTGGTTTGCAGAGCTGGAATGTTGATCAAGATCAAAAGTTTAGTTCCAACTTCGAAATAACATTTTGAGATATAATGTTAATAATTGCCATGCTGTACTTTACAGGGCCCTTGCTTACATCCCTTTGACGGTCTTAGCAGTTCCAGCATCAATTCTTACAGTAAGCACGATTACCATTTTTCTTTTAGCAATCACTTATGTTGGAACTTTTGTCTGCTATGTTCTCCTATTTATTTGATGGTGAGAGTATAGTATGGGTATTTTAATCGGTTGACTGGTCTGCATTCTCTACTTGCTAGCTTGGAGGTGGTTACCTATTTGGCCTGCCTGTTGGGTTTGTTGCTGATTCCATTGGAGCAACAATTGGCGCAACTGCTGCATTTTTGCTTGGTAGAACGGTAAAGATGATTTTAAATGCCTTTTATAATTTAAACTGTCAATTGCACATTGTCACAGATGAACATTGCACATGGTAAGTACCAACTCATCAATTCATTACAGCGTTGCCTTCTCCCAGTAATTGCTCTCTTATATGTTCTGAAGCTTATATCATATGGTGCATAACTCTTTTTATCTTGTGTTTCAATTGTGATTACATAAAAAAAATAATCTAATAGAACATATGTGCCTTGCTCATATGGATAATTTGTCCCCTCAGATCTTTAAAGACTGTTTAAAATTTTGCCTCTTAGTTTCATCATACATTTGCATTATTTACTATTTTTACATGTTATAGTTTTATAGTACCTTTGCAGATCGGTAGGCCTTATGTTCTCTCCAAGTGCAAAGATTACCCCAAGTTTCAAGCAGTAGCTATTGCCATCCAAGGGTCTGGCTTCAAGGTAACCTTTTGCAACCGTGTGATGTGAAGAATAAAATAACATCTTGCAAAATAGTATTCCTGTTCCACATGATTGTTAAGGTTAAGAACATTAAGACTATTGCTAGGAAGAATTTACAAGGATGATACTAGAAACTCGGGATTTCCAAAATACAATTATCTAGCAAGCATGTTTACCTCATTCATATGATTCCACTAAGGCAAATTCTGTGATTCTGGGGTTTGAAGGTGCTGGTACTTAGGTTGCAATTTATAAATTGCCCAATGACTTCTTTATAGTTTGAGCCTTGCAGGAATTAGGAATATGTAATTTGATTGTTTCGCAGTATTAATTCTTGTTGTATATGTTACTGGAATTATCCTTGATAGCACAATAAACATAATTATGTTTGACTTATCATATTTATGTTCGCAGATTGTGTTACTCCTAAGGCTTGTACCTTTACTTCCGTTTAACATGCTGAACTACCTGTTGTCTGTCACCCCTGTTGGCATTGGAGAATACATGCTGGCTTCTTGGCTGGGGATGATGGTATGCTTCAAGTTATTTTCTTAGTTATGTAATTTTCAATCATGGTTTTAGTTGAGCAATATTGTGGGACCAGGATACTGGCACATACTGGTTGGGCCAATGAAAACTCATTTTTGTCTACATAATTGAAACCATGTATTCACTATCAGGCTTCTGTGTAATTTGCTGTCTAATGTTCTGTTAAACTGTTATATGAGTAGATCCATTATTCTCGTTCAGAAAATTGTTACTTGATTACACAGTTCCTTAATCAGCATATGAACATATTTACACAGAAAACTTGGTCACTGATAACAGGATACTCTACCATTTGCTAACTTGCAGCTTACTTTATTACCTTACTTAACATGCTGATATTAAACTATCAGGTGTTTGCGACTATCTTTGTTAAATCATATATTTTTTTGCCAGCCAATAACTCTCGCTTTGGTATATGTTGGAACAACACTAAAAGATCTATCTGATGTGACGCATGGGTGGAGCCAGATCTCAACTACCCGATGGGTGAGTAATTGAGTATTATAGCATTTGCTTACATTTTGTTGGACATAGATTCGGTTTGTGTTTTATGACTTTTATCAATTACTAGTTCATAGTAAGTTTCTGCATATACTATATAATATCATGCTTTTTGAGAAAGGCGAATTAAATTATTTGTTGATATTTTCTTTGTTGCTTCGCTTGGGTTTTTCCTTGAATATTGTGACATGTTTTTCCCTGTAAGCCGTGTGCTGTTTATTGTGCACAATTTAGATGACTGAGATTTATTCATAGAAAGTATGTAGTATACACTTCCTTTGCATCTGGCCTCATCTGATGTTTGATCAATAGACTTCTGCAAGTTAAGTTGCATGCATGGACACAATCTATATAAGTTTTACAGTTATTGATTTTACTTTTACATTTGAATGAGTGATGAAAATTTCATGACAAGATGCTTGATAGTTGATTCAAACTTGCTGTGACTGTTAGCCTGGTACTTTATATGTTGTAGTGGCTTATTGATGTATGCAATTTGGCCCATGTATTTGATTTTTCGTGGTTGCACTACAAAGCAGTTGTCTATATTTGATGTTAGTTTAAGCTGAGATGTGAACAGAAAATGTTAAGCATCTAACATGAACAAGTAGGCAAAAAGTGCTACAGCAAGGTAAAATTTTATCATTTAAGGTCAAGAAATGAACAGTAAAAAGTCATATTTTCCTGATCTCCCGTGACTGAGATGATGTCTTGTCCTCAAGCTGTTTCTCATTGTGTCTTTTGAAAGTAGATACGGTTGTTATAAACAACTTTTAATGGCTTCTGCTTGATTCTTCTTTACAGATTCTCATAATATCTGGCTTCATAATGTCTGGTAAATGCTACTACTTTTCCCCACAGACCTTACTGCCGCTTGCTTTTTTCTAAATTTTTTTTTGTCACTCTTGCTTACATTTTAAATGGTTTGCTGAAGTTACAAGGGTTATTCTTGCTGACTCTACTCAATTTCGATGCTTTGAAAATTGATGCGCCTGCTGCTTGAAGTTATGAGAGTTTATTCTCAATAGAGTAGTATTTTGTGTGCATTAGTTTTATTTTTGTGGGGCATTCTTTTTGTTGCATCGAAATACACTATTGAACAAAGCTATACCTTGAGTTGAGCTGAGCTTTTATTCAATTTCTAGTGTTTTCTTTTAAAAAAACAAATTTCTGAGAGTGGCTTACATCTAGTCCAGAATGTATCTTGGTCTCAATTATCATATAAACAGGGAACTTCTAGGTGATTTGTTCATTAGAAACACTTAGATCTTAGTTGCCTAACCTACTTATAAAGAATAACACTGCAGAGATCAGGGATTTCTGTAAAGCATGTGTTCCGAGTATGGATGACTACTGAATACTTTGAGGAGACTACATTTTGGTTCCATTATTTTATCCAGAGGTTGTCATCTTGATATAGCTCAGCAACAAATAAACTTAATATTTAACTGGCCCTATTTGCCAATGTGGAAGATCAATTAAAAAAATAGTTCTCACTCTTATAGTTTTATTAAGAGAAAGCTAGAAATCAAACATAACCTCAGTGAGAGCTCAGAATTCTAGGTATGCTTCTCAACTTAATGAATTTCTATCATACTTCAAAATATTTAAGACGATCTTGAGTTTGTAATCCTTCTGATGAAATCTAATGTAGAGGATTTTTCTCTTGCGTCATTTTCAGTCATACCATTGCTGTCTTAATGGCGAGGCTTTCCTTCCTCATTATATACTGACAGATTTCTTTGTGGCGCCCCTGCAGTTGTCTTGATTATATGTGTTACAAGAGTTGCAAAATCTTCTTTGGAGAAGGCATTGGCAGAGAATGGAGAGGTCGACGTAGGAACTCCACAACTTCCTGTGGTAGCCTCTCCCTCGGATCTGCAGCAGCCTCTTGTAATCAAGATAGACACATCAAATGAAGATCACGAGAAGTAAACCTATTGTTTACAACTTTACATGCACATTCTTTGGTTGTTGAATCTGTAGCACTGTATTCCATAGTTATGGTTTGAGGTACATCAAGGCGGTAAAAGGGTAAAAGGGAAAAGTTTGAGAATGTGAGCTTGACTCGGGTAATACTACACTATGCACGTGCTACCTAACCTTGGATGCAAACGCAATTGTAGTTTTACTTTCTTGTATTGACGTGTACAAGCTTGAAGGCTTTAATTATCAATAACTAACCATCTGTAATCTTCTGTAAAATAAAGTATCCCTTTGAGCATATGATCAGAGTATCTTCTGCAAAATAAAGTACTTTTCCTATCAAGTTATTACTACCATGCATAAAAAGGAAAATCATGTTTAACACAAATAATTGTGGTGAGAAAGATAAGAAAAAGATCAAGTAGACAGTTAGAGAAGCCACTATCAGGCCAATAAATAAGTGGGTGGAAGGTTTAAAGTTCTCTGATTTGAGCATCGTATCTAAGGAAATGCGAAGATCCATGAGCTACCAAGAGTACAAACTTGCGCAATGCTATACAAATCATGAATTTATGCCTGTATCCGGGAAAGGAGAATTGCGGAAATTTATGGGGGTTTTAGCCGTTCATACGAGTGTTTAATAGTTTTTTAAATTGATAATCTGGAATTATTTCAAAACCTAACAACAAAACCTTATTTTCTACAAGTCTTGTGAAAGAGAATGAGGAAGAAAAATAGATTAAGAATGGGCAAGAGATTGAGGATAGAAATGGGCATTCCTATAAATGTAGAAGATAAGCATTTCGTGCACTTTATTAATAACGCTTGCTGAGTATTTTCGTACTCAACCTTACTATTATCTTCCCTTGTTAAAGAGTATGTCAGTTTGGAGAATAACTAGGATCAGGTGAAATCTATCTGGACGGATTGAATTACTACTTGAAAGGAATATTGTGGACTTGAGATACAACGAATACAAGACGGACACTCCGTGTGGAGGCTAGGTGAAGTAGGCAACAGTTAGGAGTCGTCTCTGATGAAATCGAGTGCAATTAGATGTAGTTGTAATGTGTTTGTTTGAGTAGATAATAGTTAGAACATTTTCATTTCTAAGTATTGTGATATTCGAACCCTTATGGCTTTGTAATAAACTTTAGTCTTGCGTGGCAATATTCTTGTAATATCGTATTAGTCTTTAATTATTGTTCTGTTGTAACACTCTGATGGACTTATTATTCGTTAAAGCGATATTCTATCGGCTAAAACGAATAATAATCCGTTGGCTAACGTTTTTACCCCATCATAAAAGTACGGATCGTCACAAATACTTTTAACTGTACTCGCCGTACGTCATGTTTCTTTGGGCTCTCCTCCGAAACACACTACTGGTTTTGTCCATCAACGCGTCGGATCTTCCACCGAATCCAATAACAAGGAAACAAAATAACCCTCGCTGAAAACACAAGAACGGCAACAACAAGAACAAATTATAGTAACAAATCAAGCCAGTCGCAAGGAGTGATCTGATGATCTCGTACACTGTATACACAACTACGTGCCATGCCACGCCACACCCGCCAAGTCTTCAACAAGCAAGATCGAGCGTAAGCAATGGAGATGACCAGCGCGAGGCAGAGCGAACACATCGTGCTGTGGGGCGCCTGCGTCCTCATCTCCTCCCTCTCACTGCTCGTCGTCGTCGTCTCGTCGGGCTTCGGGGCCACGAGGTTCACAGGGGAGATCAGCGTGCTCGTGAGAACGAGTGGCGTAGTCGAGGACGACCACGACGGCGCGCACTGCGGTGACGATGACGACCGCTTGTTCGTTGACGGCGCATGGGTGCGCGACGAGTGGTTTCCGCTGTATAAGTCGAGCCGTCGAGGCAGTGTCCGTTCATCGACGAGGGGTTCCGGTGCGGGCAGCATGAAAATAGAGGGGAAACTTTACTGTTGAGGCTATATCAAAACTATATCTACTAGTCTTTTATCATTGGCACTGTTTGAGAAATATTTGTACAAAGTTCGCTTCTTCATTTTTATAAATCTAAGAATAGTTAAATAAGAACTAGTTAATAACTGATTAAACAACTTAGCTAATCAGTAGAACAATAATAAAATAGGATTCACATAATCACTTTCACAGATTCACTCACATTCACAGTCTCACAGATCAGTGAATCACGGATTCACGGTCGGTCATCAGTCATCACGCCGCCACCGCGTCACGGGCTGACCTCACGGCTCACGCCAGCCTCACGAAGACGAGTCAGTGAGTCACTGCGCAAACGGCAAACAATAAATCAGTAACCCAGCGCCTCACGCCCTCAGTCAGTGGCTCAGTGCTCTCTCTTCTCATCTGCTGCTCCTACTCACCTTGTCCTCTCTGTCTCTCCGATGACTTCGATCTCGGATCTCCGAAAGTTCGAATCTCCAATGTGGCGATGCCGGCGCCTGGCGATGCGTCAGAAGTCTGATGCGCCCTGGCGATGCGCTGATGCCACCACGCGGCTCGCGCGCCACTCGGCCTCGACCGCGCCCTGCTCTGCCGCGTCGAGCCGCCTCGATCGGGCCTCCCCTCCGCGTCAGTCGCCGACCGCCTCCCCTCCTCGCTCCCCTCCGCCGGCGCCATGGGTCAGGCTACCAACTCTGCGACTCGTGACGGTGAGTCTCTACTCTCTCCGACTCGGCGGGCGGAGGCTCGGCGCTCGGCCTCTCGTGATCTAATCTCTTGTTGAGACGTTGTGTTGTATTATTGTTCATCTTCCTCAACCTTATCTACTGTTGAGTGTTGATCTGCTGGCGTTGGGGTTTTGGACCATGATTCGCAACTGATTTGGGCCGGCTAGTATGTTGCCGTGTTGGGCCTTAAGACACCGACTGGGCCTCACTTCATGCTTTCTTCAATCTTCGACCGAGTTCTTCAACCTTCGAGCACCGGGCTCTTCTTCATCCTCCGACGCAGCAACGCCCGACCTCCCGCCTCCGGTTCTTCAACTCTTCAACAGTTAAACCTCTGGCTCTGGGCAACCGCCGACCGGAACGGGGCTGGATGGGTCTTCTTCCACGGTGGGAGGAGGAGGTGCTCAAACACCCACTAGCACCCACGGTGGATTCGCCCCTGGACACGGTGGTATTCGACCCAGCCATTGTATCTGGCCGAGGGGACGGGCTGGGGACAAACTCCCTCTATGGGGGACGAGGATGAGATTTTGTTATTTTAGTGAGACAGGGTGGAGACAAAATTCGGTAAAATACTAAAATATATTATTTTATTTACATATTATAGTTTTGAATATAAAATATATTTTTATATATTTAGACTAAATGTGTACTTATATATATTATAAATTATGTTTTGAAGGTATAATTTAGGGAAAAAGTATACTTAAATAATTATAAATTAATGAACGTAGTCATATAATATTTTAATATATATATAAACTATTTTCAAACCCCATAAAAAACCCCACGGTGGTTGGGTCCCCACTGGGGACACGGACAGGGGTGCACTCTCCCCCGTTAACCTTTGCGTGGTGAGACAGGGGAAGGTTGACAGGGATCAGGGTGAGGGCACATGTCTGTCCTGTGCAATCCCTGCCATATTGCTATCCCTAGCCACAGATCTGCCCTCGTGCACATCAATTTCCATGTGCATCTGCCGTAGTTCGTGCGCTTCACGCATTGGCCAATCGCCCGCCCCGTTCAATGCGCCTGTGCGGCCGACCGATCGCTGCGACGAACCAGGTGCTCGCATGGTCGTTGTGCAGCATAGCACGTGCTGTCTGGCTGGATGGGTACCATGGTAGCATTTGTCACGCTATGTTACCATTATGACCCGCGTGAACTTACAGGCATGTCTTGCACATAAGAAAATCTAACCAACGAAGTTGAATAGCAAACCAACGGTACAAACAACCTATGCATGTGATCATACCACGGTCACCACATCCCCACTCCCCCACATGCACCTCCCCTCCCCAACCTCCTCATCTCTCTCTCTCCAATCCAACACTGCTCCTCCCTTCCCCAACCTCCTCCTCATCTCTCTCTCTCCCCTAATCCAATCCAACGCAGTAGCGATTCATCGACTTGGAATACTTGAACTTAGATCACAAGCTGCCTTGGGTGCCCTTCTTTATTACGCCATCGCCCTGTGAGCGAGCGCTCGAGTAGGAGGTGCTTGTATCATTCCCGGCTGCCTCAACGTCCAAGCAGCCACTGCCGAGGAAACAGCCTGACTGAAAACTAGGCGTCCATACTCCCAGCAGGCCTAAAAGAAGGTAGGAATTAAATTATGTGCACTTTCTGACAAGAAAAATGGTAGTTACTGTATATTTTGTAGTTTATTTGGGGAGAGGACACAACTGATGCTAACTAGTTTCTATACATATTTGATGCAACAAGCAAGAGGAGCCAGCTAAAGAAATAGGTGTGCAAGGTGTCGGTGACCGACGGCAGCATCACTTAGAGGCTGTGGTCGGCGAGGGCGGCGTCGCCAGTGGTGCAGGCGAGCACGCGGCCAATGTCATCATGGTGCCCTAGGCATGGAGGACGAGCCAGCGTAGGGTCTCCCGCATGGCGAGCAGCGCGATGAATTTATGAAGTTGAACTCCAAATTTCATGAGGTTTAATAAAGTTTTAGAAGGTTTCTTGACTAAGTTTCATGAGGTTTTATGACTAAGTTGACTTAATTTTATAAAGTTTAATTTATGTCTACTTTTTATGGTGTTTCATGTGGTTGCATAAAGTTTCAAGGAGGTTTCGTGACTAAGTTGATTAAGTTTCAAAAAAACATATTCGAAATTATATGAAACTTTGTAAAACTTTTAAATTTTAAATGAAATCTGATGAAACATAGTTATACGGTTAGAAACCTTTCTAACCGTATACCATGCGCTAGCCCTCTCCAAAGCACATATGTAAAAGGCTGTCCAGAGTTCAGAAATGGGAAAGAAAGATCACAAAGCAAGAGGAAAGAAGGGTTTGCCGAATGAAAGACAAGCACACGATCAAACCAATTTTGTGGAGGCAACTACACGAAGGCACAAGCATACAAGGGTTGCAACTAGAGATCAACCGTCGTACTAATCACAAGTGGCACATGTTCCACTCCGTAATTTGAACACAAATCAACAGAAGAAATCAGTAAAACCGCACAGGCTACACTTACACGCGCACGAGTATCAGGTAGAAGCCGGCGCCGCTTACTAATCCACGAACGCGTACTGCTCATACCGCACGCTGCAGTCCACAAGCACGGCTCTCGCGCCAATGGCGTCGCCGCAGGTGCCGTTCATCTGGCTCACGGCGGAGCCGAGGCAGCTCGCGCAGTCCGCGCCCGTCAGGCCGGCGCGGCACGAGGCGTGGCCGTAGGCGAACGCGTTCGGGTACGGGGAGATGTTGTACAAGTCGTGGCCGGCGCGGGACGGCGTGACGGCCAGCAGCTCGGACAGCACGTAGGCCAGGCTCGTCGCGAAGGGGTCCCCGACGCCGTACACCGCGCCGTTGCACAGCACCGAGAGCGCGGCCGTGTTGGGCGCGCCCCCGGCGGTGCGCAGGGAAGAGAGGAGGACAAGCAGCGCTGCGAGGGGAAGGGGTAGCTGTGCGCTGGTTAAGGACGCCATGGTGATGGCCCTTCTGTTGGTCGGTGTGTATGTTTCTTGGTGTTGGCTTTATGAGCCTGCGAACGGAATTACGCAAGGGATGGGACGGACAGGCCGGCCGGCCGGCCAATGGTCCTTATCATGGCCTGATGCTGGGAGACCGACTGGTTGTTTGTTTCTTTGCGAGCTAGTTGAGACAACCCGGATATTTACCCAGGGATAATAATCCTAGTCAATAAATTATTATTCGTTTTAGCCGATAGAACATCGCTCTAACGAATAATAAATCTATTAAAATATTACAATAGAATAATAATTAGAGATAAAATTTAATATTACACACATATAGCCACACATGGCTAGACCTGATACAAAGTCACAAGGACTCGAATATTACAATATTAGAAAAAAATGTTCTAACTACCAACTATACAAAGATGAAGTCTAAAGTATAACCACATCCTTCTGTACTTGGGTTTTCCAAAACGACTCCAGATATCTGCCTAATCAACCCCTCCTTCACATAGGATGCCCGCCTCATAACCGCCATATTCCAAGTCCACGGCATTCCATTCAAGGTGGTATTTAGAGTCATCCAGGTAGTTTTCGCCAAATCCTAGCAATTCTCCGAACTGACATACTGCTAACAAGGAAAAATAATAGTAAGGTTGAGTACGAAAGTACTCAGCAAACGTTATTAGCAAAAAGCACTAAATGCCAATCTTCTAACTTTTCTAGGAACATCCAATCCAATCCCATCCTCATTCTCATGCTCACTTTCTTTCTCATTCTCATTCTCTCTTTCTCTTTCTCTTTTCCTCTTTCTCTTTCTCATGATAAAAAAATAAATGTTATGTTGTTAGGTTTTGAAAGAATTTCATATTATTAATTTAGAAAACCACCGGCCGAGAAGAGAGGCGACGACGGCGCCAATGCGCGGCGGGGCTCGGCGGCGGTGCCTTTGGGGCACATGCAGAACCACGTCATTGCGGAGTGGCGGCGGAGGGATAAGATCAACAAGAGGTTCATCGAGCTCTCCACCGTCATTCCCGGACTCAAGAATGTTCATATATATCACTTTTTTTCTTCTTTCTTTCTTTGATTGATTATATCTTCTTTAATTTTATGATTTTCACTACTCCTCTTCTTCTTTAATTTTATGATTTACATATATTATTTCACTTTCTTTCTTTGATTGATTGATTAGCTCTTCTTTAATTTTATAATTTTAACTTCTCCTCCTCATCGTCGTCTTTTTTAATTTTATGATTGTTGTTAACCTTCTCATCAATGAGAGCTAACTTCTCTTTGGGTTTATTAATCTCTCTCTTTTTACTATGTACAAAATTGCCACTGAGGGAGGTGAGGCTCAAACCTTACTAAGCTCACCCGGTGGCTTCGCCCCTACTAGTTGGCCTTACTGGGTGAGCTCCCTTCAACCTCATTTGGAGTAGATGCTTGCTCCTCAATTTCTGGCTTAAGTTCTTCTAGAACCTCATCCAAATCTTAGGATTTAGAAATCTCAATCTTCTTGGGAGTCCACCATGAAGAGGCTTCATCAAACACAATATTTCTTGAAGTATAACACTTGGCTGAATTCATATCACAAGACCTCCAACCTTTTCGTGCATCATCATAGCCAACGAACATGCACCGAATCGACTTCTTGTTAAACTTGCTCCTCAAGTGATCTGGCACAAAGACATAGCACACACAGTCAACTACTTTGAAGTGACTGACAACTGGTTTTATCTTCCACAACTTCTTATGTAATGATTTAAATCTCAGCCTTATTTGTGATAGCATATTAATCAGGCTGCAGTCCCTAAGAATGCGTACTGTATCTCGATACTGGTAGTCATATTTTCTTTCGAGAAGATAGTACTAAGAGCTTGATGTGGTCAATGGTCAGAACATGAGCAAAACATTGCATCGTGTCCATGACTCCGTGTGCATATCATTCAACTGCAAAACAAAGTACTAAATCTGTGGAGGATGTGCCATGGCCGTTTTCTGTGGAGGTCAGGAAAGATTCCCGGGTGACAATGCAAGCTGAGAGGAAAATATCGGAGCAAAGCCCACCATGGTTCCCATTCACTGTAGGCTTGGGCTCTTCCCGAATGTTATATATAGGCTGGGCCAAAATAAGGCCCTAGTGAACTATCGAGAATTTTTTTTTTGCTTTTTAGATCTTAGTGAGAGGTCAGGAATGTCCTTGTTCGTGTACAGTGCCGCACGAGAAGTATATTTTGAATAAAATATACTTGTGACCGAAGAGTATTATTTCACGCAGATCGCTTGGTCTACTCTGTCCAGATTTTTCGCTGCCACTGTATGGAGCACGAGATCGGCGTTGTTGGGCTACACTCCAGTCTCCGAGGCCTCGGGCTCAGATATTTTTATGCGCTGAACCTGTCCCACGGCACATGCGGCTGTCCGACCACTCGTAGCATCGGGCCCCCCGTCGCACGATCAATGATCGGCTTGCGACTTTGCGAGTCTGCAGGGCGTCGAACAAAAACCTCTCCCCGAGTGTCGGTGGCATGGCGCCTGCAGCTCCGCACTGCAAAAACCCGTCGACATCGACCAAAAACCCGGCGGATTGCGCGCGTCGGCGCGTCGCGTTTTGTTTTTGCCGGTTTCGCCGCGTTCTCGGTGGAGCTGATGCCCACCCGCCCGGGTCGCCGGGAACGGACGCAAACCTCAACTGATTGGCCGTTCGGCAACGCGAGGGGTTTCTCCCGTCCCTTGTGCCGTTGCACGACGGCGAGACAACGCCGAAAGGAGGACGAGATCGGGGAGGGAGGCACAGACTTGCACGCATTTGCGATAGCTGTAAGGGTCCACCAGATGACCAGACTCGTCGTTGATGTGCACGAGATCGCTTCCTTGTTGTTGGCGCCCATACCTCGATCGGTAGGCTTATCGTCAGAATTTTTCTCTAGTAGAATAATGCATTACAGATATGGTATGATATATCCTTTTTTTCTCTAGTAGTATAATGCATTACAGATATGGTATGATATACCCCTTTTTTCTCTAGTAGTATAATACATTACAGATATGGTATGATATACCCCTTTTTTCTCTAGTAGTATAATGCATTACAGATATGATATGATATACCCCTTTTTTCTCTAGTAGTATAATGCATTACAGATATGATATGATATACCCCTGTAGCTAGCACGATAGACAACATGCTCTGAGAATAGTGCGTGCTCCATATTTTGCTACTAGTGACAGTTCAGAGGTTCGTTTGTAGGAAGAAGGTAGCTACTGTGTTTACTAAGGGGCCTTTTTTGATACCGTGATTTATTAGTCTAATAAAATAGCGATTGCTGAAAGAAACTAAAACTAAAAGTAGGTTGAAAAGAAAAAAATGGCCTTCATATTACTCTACAGTTTTTCCTTAGGATATTTCAATCATTGTAAAAAAATGTACTGTTTAATAAACAACTAAACATTAATGGAGGTGTTCTTTTAAGCTGCGACTGATGGCTTTGGGCTACACTTTTCGACACAGCAGCAGACACGAAAATGTTGACATAGATGACATATACGATTTTAGACTTAGAAAGCTATTTGAAAAATCTATTTTAAAAGGCCATCCTATTTCAACATTTTAAATAAGCGGTAGTGCTCAGCAATTTCTCTCTCGGTATCTCCCTTCTCTTTTACTAGTTTATGTTCATGTGTTACTATGAAAAAAAATCATATAAGCCGACATATCAAGCTGATGTTGAGGTCCTGATTTGTGCTATGTTCTCAGCTCTGTTGCAACGCCTTACAAGCATCGCTGCTGAATTTGGTTTACATCATGTTTTTAGCTAAGTATTAGTATTATCATGTCGCCTATGGCCAAATTAGATTATATTAAGGCCAGTAGAGGTAACCTCACTTGATGGTGATAAATACGATGATACAGTGACATCAACGTCTGTTGTAACCTTATTTATTGATGGTGACTAAAAAGTAAAGATGCAAGGGAATGACAGATACCTATATAAAAGAAATTTATGAGAGGAAAAAAATGAGATCTATATAAAAAAATTTATGAGAGGCAAAAAAATTTAGTAACTAATTTGTTTGTTATAAGTGATTTTTTGTTATAGATTTTTTAAGGTAAAAAGAGACGTGAGAGGTTAGGTGGGAGAAGGAGACCTAACTTCTTAAGTAGCAGTAGAGATAAGTCCTCGGAAAGCGAGGCTCTTGTCTCCGGCCTTCCTGCTTCCTCCGAGTTCATGCAGACATGAAGTTCACAGTACTAGTGCTAGTACTAGTAGTAGCTCCTCATGTGCTCCTGACGCTGCCATTGGCGCAATGCTACTGGCTCAACCCGGAGATCTACAACACCGGCGGGCTGAGCCGGCGCGCCTTCCCCAAGGGGTTTGTGTTCGGGACGGCCGCGTCGGCGTACCAAGTGGAGGGGATGGCGAAGCAGGGAGGGCGAGGTCCCAGCATCTGGGACGCTTTCATAGAGATACCAGGTAAATCAGCTTGCTTCACTACGTGCCGGCCATGCGCCTGTCTTCCGGTAAAGAAATGGCAATGGTGCTACTTGTGACTGTCTGTTCTTGTGGGAAAATTAACAGGGATGATCCCTAACAATGCAACCGCCGACGTGACGACCGATGAGTATCATAGGTATAAGGTGTGTCATGTGTATGTTGTATACGTATTCTGATTAGTACGCTTTTCCTGGTATTTCAAGTTGCAAAGTCTCTCTGATGCCTGATGGTTGTTTTTCTTTGGAGGCGTAGGAAGATGTGAACATAATGAAGAATATGGGCTTTGATGCATACCGGTTTTCGATTTCCTGGTCTAGGATTTTCCCAAGTAGGTTACTTCATATGTTTGCAGCAGTTTGCTACTTCTCGGTTTGAAATTTTGTTGGGTCAAAGGAGTCTGTAATGTTGGAGTTCTGTATAAAATTTAGATGGAACTGGGAAGGTGAACCAGGAAGGAGTGGATTACTACAACAGGCTCATAGATTACATGATTCAGCAAGGTAACTTTCCCAGTAGACTTACTTAGACAGAGATTCTTTGCATCACGGGTCCTGAGTCCTGATTTGACCTTCTCATGGTGAATTAGGCATCACTCCATATGCAAACCTCTACCACTACGACCTCCCATTGGCGCTCCATGAGCAGTACCTAGGCTGGCTAAGCCCAAAGATCGTGTAAGCATTTCAGAAGTGGTGTTTACATATCAAAGTTGAATTAAGCATGTGTATGATACAACTGTACATTGTACAATGAAGGGAGGCGTTTGCAGACTACGCCGATTTCTGCTTCCAGAAGTTCGGAGATAGGGTGAAGAACTGGTTTACCTTTAATGAACCGAGGTGCGTCGCTGCTCTGGGGTATGACAATGGCTTGCATGCACCAGGAAGGTGTTCTGACTGCACTGCAGGAGGCAACTCCACGACAGAGCCATACCTTGTTGCGCACCATCTCATACTTTCTCATGCTGCTGCAGTGAAGCGATACCGCAATAAATATCAGGTAAATAGCAAAATGGCAATTCAGTTCAAGGCTTACAGGTTTACACTACATATTGCAATTTTGTTAAGTTATTTTGCTATCCCAGAATCCGAGAATGAACTGAACTCCTTTCAATTGAACAGCTTTACCAAAAGGGGAAGATTGGAATTCTCTTGGATTTTGTATGGTACGAACCATTCAGCGACAGCAATGCAGACCGGGCTGCAGCACAGAGGGCCAGGGACTTCCACCTCGGATGGTAAAGTCTGAAAACACTTGATTCAGGATCCAATTTTACTTCAGAAGTTCAGGTGCAGCAGTGATACAGTGTAGCCACAAACTGTCACCCTTTTTTTTCAAGGGGAAACAGAATCTGACACCATTATCTTACTACAGGTTCCTTGACCCTATCATCTATGGCCGGTACCCGTCCTCAATGCTCAAGATTGTCAAGGACAGGCTGCCGACATTCAGCGAGGAAGAGTCCACGATGGTGAAAGGCTCCATGGACTATGTTGGCATCAACCACTACACTTCTTTCTACATGAAGGACCCCGGGGCATGGAATCTGACGCCGGTCAGTTACCAGGATGATTGGCATGTTGGGTTTGTCTGTGAGTTGACTCTTTCACTCACTCTAAATCCTTCTCAGCATACTTCAGTTTCTTGTATTGCTGTGAACCGGATCAGATGCTCATGTAGTCATGTGTCTTCTGTAGATGAACGAAACGGCGTGCCTATTGGAGCTCAAGTAAGTACTTGTAAATTTACTGTACAGCAGTATGTAGTACAGGACTACAGGTAGACAAAATTGAATCCCAGGTTGAATCATCTCACCTAAATTGGTCGAGTTTATGCAGGCAAACTCCTACTGGCTTTACATTGTGCCATGGGGAATCAACAAGGCTGTGACCTATGTTAAGGAAACATATGGAAATCCTACAATGATCCTTTCTGAAAATGGTACTCACGAACCAAAATGGTCGTTCTTTCCTTGAATAATAGTCCCACTGACAAGGAGAGGATTTAATCAATGCTGTGTTTTTACAGGAATGGACCAACCTGGTAACGTCAGTATCACTTCGGGCGTTCATGACACAGTAAGGATCCACTACTACAGAGACTACATAATTGAGCTCAAGAAGGCGATAGACGACGGCGCCAGAGTGATTGGGTACTTTGCATGGTCGCTGCTTGACAACTTCGAGTGGAGACTCGGGTACACTTCCCGTTTCGGCATCGTCTATGTGGACTACAAGACGCTGAAGAGGTACCCCAAAGACTCAGCTTTCTGGTTCAAGAACATGCTCTCCAAGAAGAAGAGCAGCTAGGCTTACAGACAAGAGAATCATTTGCTTCAGCTGTCAGAACAAAGCTCACTCTAGCGTATGTTCATCCAAGAAACTGCAAATAACTATTGCCAAGATTAGTCGCTATGTTAGTTCGTACAATACATTGGCAAATAAAGAGATCTCCTTACAGTCTTGTGCCTCAACACCACAAGCAGATCAGTTTAAGCATACTGAAGCACAGAAAATGGTTCTTCTAATATCATATGACCCCAATACAACAACATACAGCTCACACTCACAGAAAAAGGCCAGACGAACAATTCATGCAAACAAGTGGATGAAAATTGAGCTCATTATATCTGATTTTACCAATTCGACATACGTGAATAATGAATGCATGATCACGAGATTGCTATGTATACGATTCTATCTGTCTATCTCTGTCCAAGAGCTTATCTTTACCAATGCTTTGCAAGCTCTTGTTGGCATGACAACTTCGATTTCTATCCTGTAGTTACTATCTGTAGGAAGGCAAAACTGGAACATTAAGACAACAGGTAGTAGAAATTACTAGGTACTCTTCGAAAGTTTAACTTGGCCTCTCCAAAAGCTTTACAATTGCCTACTCCTCGGCTATAATACAACTTGGTTAACTTCACGAGGTCAGCCTGCGACCTGAAAATTCATCCAAAAAATTAGTATACATGATAAATCTGGGAGTTGGTAACTACAGTATGTATTCGACAAAGTTAGAGAAGCTCAGTATGTGATCAAAACAAGTACTTAAGGACCTTGGAAACTACTAAGTTGATCGTTAGGCATGACAATCTACGTTACGCGGATACTTCACAAAAGTCACGTACCCGTATCGGATACTGTACCGGATACGGATACTGCCCCGATACGCTCCGATACGTATCCTGCACGTATCCTTTCATTTATGATTATTCAAAAAAAGAAAATAAATCCCGATACTTCTCCGATACCTATTCGATACTTCCCCGATACTGTAAACCTAATTAACCTCCTCAGATCCAATCCACTCCCACCTCCCACTCCCGCGCCGCCTCCACTCCCGCTCCACTCCCGCACGCCGCCTCACTCCCGCCTCCCACGCCGCCTCCTCTCCGGCGGCTCCACGCTCGCCGCCTCGGGCGCCGGCTCCCACCGCCTCCCGCACGCCGCCTCGACCGCCGCTTGTCGCCGCCTCCCGCACGCCACTCGACGCCGCCTCGCCCGCCGCCCACGCCGCCTCCACGCCGCCTCCCGCCGCCACCTCCACGCCGCGTTGACCCGCCTCCGCCTCCTCGATCTTGCATCCACCTCTGCTCCACGCCGCCTCGACCCGCCGCCTCGATCGCCGTTTCCCGCGCCTCGACCGCCGCCGCGGCGTCGTTCCCCGCCTCGACCCGCCGCCTCGGCGCGCGTTTCCGCCGCCTCGGCTCGCCGTTCCCGCCTCACTGCCGCCTCACGCCGCCTTGGTCCGCTGCATCGACGTTGCCTCGACGCCACCTCGGCTGCCGTTCCCCGCAGCCTCGGCCCGCCGTTCCCCCGCCTCGGCTCGTCGCCTCCACGCCGCATCGACACCCCTCGGCCCGCTGCCTTAAGTCGCCTCCACGCCTTCTCCATGCCTTCTCCACGCCGACCGCCGCCTCCACGCCTTCTTCATGCCGACCAGCTCCCTCGGTGAGCATTGTCGCCTCCGTCCATCCCGATCTGACGCCTCTCACGCCAGATCTGACTTCCTTGTTCCATGTTTTCTCATGGTTGTCCTTTCCAATATCTATGATGCTATATTTACTTGTTTGTTTGAATCACTTTGTATGATTTACTTTATGTATCACAGTTTAGAACTTGGAAGTTGGAAGTTTAGGGCCAGTTGTGCTAATTTACCAACAATGGCTAGAGAAATCGTTGATATATCTAAGTGTTAGAGGTTTCTTCTTGATTTTGACAATTTGTGATGGGAAGCTTAGCCTTGAGCATCTTGTGGTTTTAGTGTTTTACTATAAGATTAATGATGTGAATTAGTAAATAAATTTGTGGTTTGCACTCTGCAGTTTTGGAAGCAAATTTATTTGTCATTTGTCAATTAGTGGAACAAAATTTCTGCTTGGTTAGTTAGAATGGAAGCACATTTGCATAGGATATTACAATAGGCATTTTGTGGTTGCTTCTGATTGAGTGATTGTTGCTCTGCATGTCTAGGTTTTTCATTTTCAATCAGTAAGTATTGTCATGAAAGGTCGATTTGGCATGATGTCCTGCCCCATCTAGTGAAGCCGCCTTGGCCATAAACATCCTAAATGCCAGGAGGGAGAACTGGAGAACCAACCAATTTGTTACTTCAATATTAAGGTATTCTCAATTTCTCAATTCCTTATAAGAACTCATTAATTTCTTTTATATATATAAACGTATCGCCATATCGGTGTTTTTGGAAAAATGGCGAATCGCCGTATCGCGTATCCGTATCCGTATCGGGGTATCCGGGTAACATAGATGACAATTGCTCCGAAATTTGCAGGCTCATAATTCAATCAACAGAGTTTCCAGAATTATAAAAGTCAGGCTGATCAGTGGGACTACTGTAAACTTCAAAATCAGGTTTAACAATTGCTTTCATATGTTCATGTTCCACTACTTTCTACTGGGTCACTGCAAAAGTGAAAATCACTGACAACTCACTAACTGCATCCGAATTTGCACACTCACAAAGAGCCATACTGATTCAATCTCAAATTTTCTTAAGCTACCTTGAGCAATTTTAATTCAACAACTCAGAATATACTTCGAAGTTAGAATTCACATTCCAATTCAAACAGTTTGGCACAAATTTCACGTACCATGTACACAAACGGATCCGTGCGGCCACCGGTGCCTTCACGACGCAAGCCTCCCTGCTGTTTCAGCAGCCTGCGATTTCAATGTCACACGGAGAGACGCACGAAGAAACACAGATGTAGCAATCAGACAACCACTTCAAAACCGCTTCAAATGAGAGTTGAAGGCAGCGTGCTACTCACCATCGCAGCGCCTTGCTGGTCTCGGCGTTGTCGCCGACGGCGGCGCGGATCGTCGTCTCCGTGGCCGCCACCGCTTGTGGCCGGGACAGCCACTTCATGATCGAGTCCGCCCTCCGCGGCATCTTCCCACCATTAGCACTCGCCCGCGGAGGCCGGCGGTATCTCCCAGACGTGGCCGTGGAGCCACCGGACGCGCCGCCAGTGATGGTGCTCCCCTCGCTGGCCACCGCGCTACTCCTCTCGCTCTCGTCCTCATCGTCGTCGATCTCGATCCACACACCCTTCCGCTTCTTCGCCGCCCCGCCCTGGAACAGCGCGCTGGTCGCCTTTGAGAGCACCTAGAGCCAACGAGCAGAGCCTTAGTACCGAAGAGCGAAGAAACTATGGGCAATCACTAATCAGCAGTTGCCGATTCCTTACCTTGGGGTCGATGAGGCGGAGGGAGGCGACGACGGCGAGCACGCGGAGGGGGTCGACGGGGCGGCCGCGCTGCGCCGAGTCGGAAACGCACGACCTCGCCGAGGCGCAGGGGTAGGATGGGGAAGAGCCCGAGTAGGAGGAGACCTCGTCGCTGCAATGCGGAGAGGCGCACGGAACGGTGAGTTTGCTGCGCTGAAGCGTGCGTGCAGAGGACTGGAGTCTGATCGGAGGTGCGTGAGTACCTGAGAGTGGGAGGAGGTGGAGGCGGGGATGGCGCGGGCGAGGAGTCGGCGAGGAAGAGGAGCGCGCTGGCGCCGGCGACGTCGGCGAAGGTGGGGAAGGCTTCTGCGGCGCTGGCGGGAGCTGAGCCCATCTCGCCGGCAAGGGAGGAGGTGGCGGTGATGGGAGAGGAGGAGGTGGCGGTGATGGGAGAGGAGGAGGCACTGCTGGTGCGGGAATTTTGTTTGGGAAGTGTAAAGTTTTGGGATGGTGTGCCTGATCAGGGAGGGATTTTAAACGAGCAGTGCCTTTTTGAATTTTCAAGCGTGTGGGAGGAGGCGTGCGTGGTACATGACTACGTGCGAGTTTGGAACTCGTGTGTGGGCGTGTGGATTGTCGAGGTGGGGCCAGTGGAGGTGCCAAGGAGGCTGACATATGTGTCTGGATTTGTATAGCTAATCTTGAAAAGACGTATTATTTAAAAATAAGTTACTTTAGTATTATATATAAGTTATAAATTGTAGATTTAAACTCTACTATTTGTTTGCTCAATTCTTTTTCATGTGCGATGTTTTGTTTTGCTATTTTTAATTGTAGATAGATCTTATATAATTTCCACCGAATCACAATTATGTACGTCACATTTGCATACTTTTTATCATGTGGTTCGACCTGTGATTTGAACTCCCATTTTACACCATCAAATAATCTAGTATCTTAAGAAAGGTTCGATTAAACTCTTTTAACAAAATGGAAACTTCACTCAACTTCAATTTATTTTCTCGAAACCTTATAAGTTTATAGCAGGAGATGCACACGCGCTCACCACACCGCACTCCACATCAACATGTACACACAATTTGTGTGAGGATAAAAATGTATGTGCTCACTCTGCGTAAGGTTTTGTAGTTCTTCTGAATTGAGCTACGAGTTCCGGTCAAAAACCACACAAAAAAGTATGATAGATGTTCTATGTTTTCTTTAATAATGGTTTATATAATTTTTAAAGTATCATAAATAGTTAGGGCTAGCTATAGAGCTTAACGAGCTATTTATCGAGCTTCTTTCAAAATTGACATAGTTCGACATAAAATCATTTTATTTATCATTTAAGTTATTTGTTGTGGCTACTGGCCAAACAGTAAATTAAGAGAGTAGTGGAGTGGATGAACTATGCTTGCCGAATCCCTACACTCGCGCAAAAGGGAATGAAGAGGGCACGGTAATGTGATGAGCCAAGAAGTAATGGTGGAGCTTCCACGAGGTGGTCGCCGCGGCCATGCACTTCGCACCAAAGCCCGTCCGATTGGCGCTCCCCCTCATCGTGTGCTCCATCTTCGCGGCCCCGGCCTCGTCCAAGGCCCCGACCTCTACGACCTCGTCCCAGGCCAACGGGGGTGCTATCGTCGGACCTGCCTTCGATGTCGAAGACATATCTAGCCCTTTGGGCTTTGCGTTGCTTGCGACTAGAGGTGTCCTTCGGCGGGTCCTGCGCTTGCTTGGTGTTAGAGGTGTCGCCACTGCGCCGCTGCGCGTCTTCTTCTGCTCTTGAATACACCTCTATCTTGTCGAAGAGTTTGGCAACAGTCTTTATCAGTTTGCATGCATTGTATTCACCCGGCGGCCTCAGGCGGAGGCCTTGAATTGCCGCGTTGATGATCGTGGTCTCGTTGACATCTTTGACTTAGCAGTGAACCTTGGTGAAACATTTGAAGTATTCTCGGAGCTTTTTCGAGGGCTTCTGTTTGATGGCGAAAAGTTTGTCCGCGTCAACACGCTTGACGTAGTTACCCTGTAAGTTGTTGTATAAATAGTCGCGGATATGATCCCACGCATATATGGAGTTTGGCTCTATGGTAAAGAACCAAGAGAGCGCTACTCCCTGTGGGGTGAGCGGCAGTCTCTTCGCTTTGGTAGAGTCATCCCCATCGGTGGCCTCGATGGCCATCTCGTACACCCGAACAAACTCTCTAGAGTCCGTATTGCCTTTGTACGGCTCGACGGTTGGGAACTTGAAGTCTTCCGGTCACCCCGACTGCTGCAGGTCGGTGGAAAGTGGGGACTCCTGATCTACACGTCAGAGCGTGCCGCGACCAGAGGCGAAGGCGTCGTGGCTGCCCGCTCGGTCGAGTGTGACCACCACCGCTACCGGTGGCGTTTGCCGACTCTGAGCCTCTTGCATCTCCCGCATGGCCCTCGAAGGTCTACTAGCTCACGCTGTAATATTCCGAGGGCCGCCATCAGAGTGCTCTCTATCGTTAGGGCAGCCGCACATGCTTGAGCGGGGGTATGCGCTGCGAGGTTGCTGGCGATAACGGCCTGCTCGCCGGAGCTGTTCGGCGCGTCGACGCGATTAGCTCTACAGTCGGCAATAAGGCTGACGCGAGCGTCAGGACCACATGTCGCCCCTACGCTGGATCCGGGGTCACTGGGCATGCGGGCGCGGTTATCGGCGCCGATGATCCCACTGATCCGAGCACCGTTGATGGGGTCGGCCATTGTACCATCGACGGGGCCGACCGCCGCGCCCCGGCGATCCTCGTGGTGCCTGATCGTACCCACGCGGATGTCGACGCCGGGGTTCGCCGCACTGACGTCGCCCTCAACGTTGGCCCGTAGTGTCGACGCAAACGGCCCACCACTTGAGGCTCTGGCTTTCACGATCGCCGTCGTGGTGCTCCGCTTTCTCTTTACTGTCGACAATGCTTTCTTGGGTGCCATCAGCTCTCAAAGTCAACGGCTTGCTCTCCGTCGTCCCCACGGACGGCACCAACTGTTGTGGCTATTGGCCAAATAGTAAACTAGGAAAATAGTGGAGTGCATGAACTATGCTTGCCCCTTCTCCATGTTCAGGGCGAACGCATATATACCTTCATAAAGTATGGTTACAATAGTACCCTTACAATCGTGCACCCCTGGAGAGGCATATATGTCATTACACATATCTTACTGGGCCCTGTAACCCCAAAAACAGGTCGGATGGGCTCAGGTGGGGGCCATCCCTACTACATGATTATTTTAAATTCGAGCCACTATCAAGCCGAGCCTTGTTAATATTTTTCACTCGAAATGGTCTCATTTCAATTTAAAAACCATTAACTACTGTAATCAAATCAATTTTGATTCGAGCCTTAACGAGCTTTTTGCTAGCCCTATGAATAGTGGATATATATTACTTATCTCTTTATTTTTTTTTGAAATTAGTGATATTCGTGTTAGGAGAGAAAGGCATAAAAGCACTACTCAAAAAGTCTAAACATAAAGCAAATGTTTTTTAATATCATTGGGCTGGGCTAAGAATCCAAAGTCTTGGTGTCTTGCCCACCCCACCAAGAGTTGGCCCATAGTTCGGCCCAAAATGGCAAAAATCCCCCCCTAAACAAGCCACTCCACGCGGACCATGCCTTCCGGCCCCCTCGCCGACCGAACCACCTCACCGGCTGCGCCACCGCGCGGCGCGCGCCGGCATTGACTCCCGCACAACTACCGCGTACGAAGCACTATCACCAAGTCACCTCACCGCTCCCCCACCCAAATGCCCCGGCACGCTTCCCCCACCGCCGCCTCCGCCCCCGCCTCCGGTTCCAGACGCCTCGTCTACCTCCTCCTCGCGGCTCTCGCGGCGGCGCCCTTCGTTCTCCTCCTCCTCTATGGAGGCACCTCTCCGGCAGCTCTCTGCCTCGCTGCCTCCCGCTCGGCCCCCGCCTCCCGCGGCCTCCCCTACCCCTCCGTCCTCTGGTCCCGCGTGCCCCCTCTCTCCGCCCTCCCATCCTCCCCTCTCCCATCCCTTCGCGCCTCCCGCTGGATCATCTTCTCCGCGTCGCGCCACCACCCGCGCCACCGTCCGCTGTCCGCCGTCCCAGGGTGGCAGCTCCTGGCCGTCGCTGACGAGGTGACCCCACCCGACTGGTCCCACCCGGGCGCCGCGCTGCTCACCCTCGCCGACCAGGCCCGCCTCGGCTTCCGCTCCGTCGCCTTCCTTCCCGGGCGCGGACACGCCAGCAAGGCCGCCGCGTACCTCTTCGCCGTGCAGCGCGGCGCGCGCGTCATCTACGATGCGGACGCGCGCAACGCCGTCATGGGCGGCAACCTCACCAGGCACTTCGATGTCGATCTGGATCAACGCCAAGGGGGCGACGTGCTATTGCAGTACAGCCATGCGGATCCTAACCGTACGGTCGTGAACCCGTACGTGCACTTTGGGCAGCCGTCCGTCTGGCCGCGGGGGCTGCCGCTGGAGAAAGTCGGGGAGGTGGGCGCGGAGGAGTTCTACACGGAGGTGTTTGGCGGTGGGCAGTTCATACAGCAGGGGCTGTGCAATGGCCTTCCGGATGTTGACGCTGTGTTCTACTTCACCCGGAAGTCATTGGAGATGGAGGCTTTTGATATCCGGTTTGATGTGGATGCCCCCAAGGTCGCACTGCCGCAGGGCATGATGGCACCAGTCAACTCCGTTAATACACTGTTCCATTCACCAGCATTCTGGGGGCTTGCATTGCCAGTGTCGGTGAGTCCAATGGCGTCGGATGTTATACGCGGGTATTGGGCACAGAGGATATTATGGGAGATTGGGGGTTACTTAGTTGTCTACCCACCGACTGTGCACCGCATCGATAATGTGCACGCTCACCCGTTTGATGATGAGAAGGATATACATGTCAATGTAGGGAGGTTGATAAATTTCCTAATGGAGTGGCGGTCGAATAAGCGGACACTCTTTGAGCGTATTCTTGATTTGAGCTATGCAATGGCAGAGGAGGGGTTCTGGGGGGAGAAGGATTTGCAGTTCATGGCTGCGTGGCTGCAAGATCTGGTCGCAGTTGGGTACCAGCAACCAAGGTTGATGTCATTGGAGATTGACCGGCCGAGGGCGACCATTGGACATGGGGACAAGCAGGAGTTTGTCCCCAAGAAGCTGCCTTCTGTCCATCTAGGGGTTGAGGAGATTGGGGAAGTAAGCACTGAGATTGGCAATTTCATAAAATGGAGGAAACACTTCGGTGATATTGTGCTTATAGTGCATTGCACTGGACCAGTGGACCGGATTGCACTCGAGTGGAGGCTGCTTTATGGTCGGATATTCCGGGCAGTTGTTATTCTTTCAGAGCAAGGCAATTCTGATCTTGCTGTTGAATTCAGCAACTTGGCACAAGCCTACAAGTGAGTGAAATCTGCTTGATCTCTAACCAATCAAAAATAAAATCTCGCGGTACTCTTCAAGTCTTCGTAAATCTTACTGCCTTACTGGTCAATAGTGAGGTTTTATTTTCTTGGATATCAAAAGTGTGTGATTACTAGCGTCTACTGATAAGTTCTCATTACAGGATTTTGCCGAAGGTGTTTGATCAATTTGCAGGTGCTGAAGGATTTTTGTTCCTTCAGGATCATATGGTCCTCAATTATTGGAACCTCTTGGATGCTGATAAGGCTAAGCTCTGGATAACCAACAAGGTGCATACCCTTGTCCTGGTTTCCAAAACATATATATGAAGTATAGAACTTTTGAATTTTGTAATCTCATCAAATTAACTTATCTGGTTCTCCCCAGGTGAAGGAATCATGGTCAGATGTCCCTTTACGTGGTAATAAAACTGAATGGTTCGTGAACCAAGGAGATATGGTCAAAGAGGCAGTTCGGGGTTTTCCATTTCATTATCAAGCCAATTACAAAAGAAGCGTTGGTGAAGATAAGATAATTCATTGCAGCAGTGAGATATTCTACATACCTCGACGACACATTGGTGACTTCTCATATCTAGTTAAAGTTATTGGAAGCTTAGACATTCATCACAGTATTGCGGTCCCCATGTTGTTCCTTGCAATGGATTTACCAAGCAATTTTGAATCCAAGGCTTTGGCAAAACTTGTTTATAGGGCAAACTTGCCATCAAATACCACTTTCGCAGCAATATACACTGCTGAAGCACATGCAGTGTACCCTATGAAGGTCCAGAATGAGTTGGATTTTGTAAAGCTAATCAGGGTCATGGCTTCAGGAGATCCTTTTCTTATGGAATTGGTCTAATCTAGCATTCCATTAAAATTGTATACTTCGGGTTGGGAAGGGAAAACAAAACAAAAGATTATTGAAGATATTGTTTTGTTCCTCTTCGACCTCCCTTTGAGCTGTAAGCCTGTAAGTTCAATTTAACACCCTTTTTTTGCGTAAGGATAATCTAGTGTTACTTGATCTCATTTTACATGTACAATCAGATGTCAGAAACTTACTTTGTCAGGTTTGGGATGTTCAAAATTCAAGTACTAAGGTATTCTCATTTTTTAACTTGTTGGTGGTCCCTTCTGGCCACATGAACACCATTTTTTCCTGTCTGGTAAAAGTTTACTTTTTTGACAGTTGCAGTTGAATGTAAAGATTGGAAAGAAGAAATCTAAAACTATAGTGTTATTTTGTTAAAACCATGGTTGTCACGGCGTAATTGGCGACCACGGCGCCTCGTAGACGCCTAGGCGACGCCTAGGCGAAGACACGGCGACGCCAAGGCGAGCCCACGGCGACACTGCCGTATACTCTCGCGTTGTATACGGTATGTTCTATTCACTAAACAGCTGAGCCATCTACCTCCCATATACTCACTCTCTCGGTCTCTCCCTTACTCACTCTCTCGGTCTCTCCCCCGACTCACTCTCTCCCGAGCCTCGACTCACTCGTCTCCCCGCTCCTCGGCGCCGCTCCCGAGCCGATCTCCCCGCTCCCCGGCGCCGCTCTCTCCCCGACGCCTCCCTCCCCTCCCCGGCGCCGCTCTCTCCCCGACGTCTCCCTCCCCTCCCTGGCGCCGCTCGCTTCCTCCCCCACGTGGTGCCTCCCCTGCCGCCGCCTCCCCGCCGGCCGGAGCGGAGAGGAAGCCGGGCGGGAGGGACGCGGGTCGGCGAGAGGGAGGGAGGCGGCGCGGGTGGAGAAGAGAGGGACGGAAGACCAAGGCGAGGCGAATGGTCGTGGCGTCCGCGCAGTCCCGCCTGGACGCCTAGGCGTCGCCTAGGCGACGCCGTAACAACTTTGGTTAAAACAGTTGAAACTGATACTCCATTATGTGCTACTAATATCAAATACTGTTATGTAAATGAACAAGCGACAACAAGTAACAAAATTTGCAAAGAAAGAACTTCTACTCATGCTTCCTTTTTGTTCATTCACAACCACCCTCTTTGTTAAACATCATATCCTTTCACATTTCATGTTACAACTTTTATAAATCACACAAATTGTACAAGTCTCAATTCAATGATACAGAAGAATTCCTTCTTTCTTCTTGGTTGAACGCAGGAACTGGGAATAGGACTCTTATTCTTAACAGAATTCACCGGTCAATTCCTTCAATCTTGTCTTCAACCTCTGAGTAGAGTTCCCGGAGCCTTTCCAAGTTCTCCTCTGATGTTTCCCAGTAGCCTCTGCCACTGGCTTCTAGGAACGTTTGAACCAGCTTCCTGAACGAATTGGGGTTGGTGTCCATGAGCCTCTTTCTCATAGCCTCATCTTCAATAAATGTGGCATTTGCCTCCTCATAAACCCAGTTGTCGACCTGTCCAGATGTTGCACTCCATCCGACAGTATTTGTCAGCCGCTTCTCGATCTCTCTGACTCCCTCGTAGCCACTTTTCATCATCCCCTCATACCACTTAGGGTTCAGTAGCTTTGTCCTTGCGTCAAGACGCACTGTCTCTGACAATGTCCGCACCTGTGCATTTGCTGTGGTTGTGTCTGCTATGTATGAAGAGGGTGCCCGCCCATCCTTCCGCAGTCCTTGCACCAGTTTCGTCGGGTCTGAGTCAAAGTAGTGGCTGACATCTGTCAGTGAGATCTCTGATGAGTCCAGGTTTTGGAATGTGGCATCTGCTGTTGCTAGAGCAAGCTCAAATGCCCGGCGTTTCTCTCGCATGCCTGCCCCTGGAGCATCACTATCGAATGCAAAAGACTTGCGGCTCAGGTACATGTCCTGGAGCTGCGTCTCGTCAGTCCATGATGCATTCTCCACTGCCAAGTTCACATTCGATGAGTAAGAGCCTGATGCATTTGAGAACACCCTTGTTGCCGCCTCTCTTACCGAGACACCAAGCTCCTCTGCCTGCTCCTGGGCATGCTTGCGCACGTAGTTCATCTCTACTGGCTCATCCAGTTCGGCAACCATTTTCACTGCCCGGTCTAGCAGATTCATCTGCATCAGATGTGTTCCATAAGTGCATCAGTTCAGCAATGAATTTACTTCTCTGCAAAGCATCTAGTTCTAATATCTACAAATCGAAGGCAAGAGTCAGTATTCATACCTGGTTGATGAAAAGATCTCTGAATACACCCGAGCAATTGACAACGACATCGATCCTTGGTCGTCCAAGCTCCTCAAGGCTGACAGGCTCCACACGGTTGACACGGCCAAAGGTATCAGCAACTGGGCGGACACCGATCATCCACAGCACCTGGGCCAATGACTCACCGTAGGTCTTGATGTTGTCAGTGCCCCACAAGACAAGTGCAATTGTCTCAGGGTACTTGCCACCATTGTCAATCTTTTGCCTCTCCAGCAGACGGTCTACAACAATTTTGGCACTCTTCATGGCAGCTGCAGTTGGGATTGCCTGAGGGTCTAGAGCATGTATATTTTTCCCTGTAGGTAGAACCTTTGGGTTACGGATGGGATCACCACCAGGGCCAGGCTCAACATAGCTTCCCTCAAGCGCAAGCTTCAAGCTGCCCAGCTCATTGTCTGCCACAACCAGCTTCAAGCACTCTCCCAAGAATGCAAACAAGGTCCTCAACTTCTCTCTATCTACCCTGATGAACTTGGTCTTGGACAAGTACTGCACCCATGGCTCTGAGAGACTAAAACCAAGCATGGTACTCAGTTTGTTTGCAACATCCACAACTTGCCCTTTGTTGTTTGTAGTCCTCTCAACAAAGGCAGTGATGGCACCACGTGAAGCTTCAGTAATCTGCCTCAGAAGTTCAACATCAGCCAGTATGCCCTTGTCGCTTCCCCTGTAGACATCTTCAATGGTCCTGCCCACCGTCTCAGCAAGAATGCCGGGCAGTGAGTATATGCCATCCTCTGGGCGGTCAAGGGCAGCTATGTTCACTAATGTGGCCACAGCCTCGATGGCACTTGGTGGCTCACCTATCACATGCAGACCACATGGCAGTAGCCGTGATTCTATCTCCATGATCTTTGCATACACCTTTCCAACGACAAGGTCACGCTCATTTGGTGGGAGCTCCATGCCTTCCTCAGGCAAAGGGACATCCTTGTCTAGGTTGCACTGTTTTGCAGTGCTAATGATTGAGCTCACAATCTGCGGGCCACGTCCTGTGTCCTTGAGAGATTGGTAAGATGAGATTAGCTCTGACAGCTGCTTGAGCCCCTTGTAGAGACCGGCATTCTCAGCTGGTGGTGTTAGGTAGCTTATGGTGTTTGCATAGCTTCGGCGCTTGGCGACGGTTGCTTCTGATGGGTTGTTTGCTGCATAGTAGTAGATGTTGGGGATGTTGCCAATGAGACTGTCAGGATAGCATGTATCGCTCATCCCAACCTGTTTCCCTGGCATAAACTCAAGTGACCCATGTGTGCCAAAGTGCAGAACGGCATCTGCCTGGAAGATCTTCTCAACAAAGGTGTAGTATGCTGCAAAGCCATGGTGAGGGCTGGCAGATTTTGAGAACAGAAGACGCATTGGATCACCTTCATAGCCAAAAGTGGGCTGAACTCCAATAAACACATTGCCATACTGCTTCCCATAGACAAGGAGATTCTCACCATCAGAATTGAGGTGACCAGGTGGCTTGCCCCAGTTCTCCTCCAGCAAGGAGGCATAGGGAGTGAGTGCCTGGTACTCCCGCACGTTCATGCGGTAAGCAACATTGAGGTTGGGACTGTTGAACTGAGCCTCCTTGTCATGAATAACCTCCTCGATGAGGGCTTCAGGTGTCTCCGGAAGACCCTCGACATTGTAGTCATCCTCCTTAAGATCTCGGAGGACGGAGTAGATGGAGTTGAAAACATTCAGATATGCTGCAGTCCCAACATTGCCCTTGTCCGGTGGGAAGCTGAAAACAGTTATTGCCAGTTTCTTCTCCTCCTGCAGCAGGCAATAAAAAAAGTAACTATTTTTGTGTTTCTTGCAAACTTATACATACAAGAATTGAGAAATGAGAACCAGTATTTTCACCCACTAGGAATTTGTCATGAAAGTGCAGACTAGATCACACAATTTGAATTTAGGATTATGCACCCAAAGTATTGAATTTTGTCCTAACATGATGTATTGTTTCATTTGAAGGAATAGAATTTCAGTCGGTTGGCAGCTAGACCTTGTAGGGTCTGTTCTTTTTTGCTGCGGTTTATGGCTTTTGGCTGAAATTTTTGAATTTTAGCTGTTTACGGTACAGATTACAGAGAGATCGATACTCATTTGTGATTTTGGCTGGTACGGATGTTAAGCTTTTAACATGTACTACGTTTAATTTGTAGGTCTCATCTTGAGAAAATACCCCGTTTAAAAGTTAGGTACTGTAGCGGCTGCCAAAAGCCGGCCGGCTTGTGGCCTGAAGAATAGGCCCGTAATCTATTCTTAATTTTCATTGAACTTTGTGTGATCATATGCATTACAGGGATGCATTAGAGTTTTCATCATTTGTTTAACCTGTCATTCTCATAGCAGGCTTGTCGATATGTTTAAGAAATATGTTTATTACCATGTAATCTAAAATTCCCCCCACTTATACCTCAAGAAGAGATGGACCTCACAACTTTTGGCATGTAAAACTTAGTTGCCTTTGCTCTTTAGCAGGAAAAATCTGTACAGTACTTATATACAGCAACCGTCAGGAAATACACACCTTGGTTTTTCTCTTCAATTCTGCCCATCTTATTGCTCTAGTGCAGAGCTGCTCCACCCTCTTGTGCAATGCATGTGACTTCCCTGCATCAAACACAAGAAAGAACATTTTGAACCCAGCTTCAAGTACAGGTATGCCCACAAAACTAACAACTATTACCCTGCAAGCAAACAAGACCAAGAGGAATGGGAGGGAGAAGTCGCTTGCCTGTTCTCGGGTCCCGGCCAGCGAACACGATGGGCTCCATCCCACCATCAAGCTCCGGAAGCGCAACCTGCAGCGCCACCTGAATGGGGTGAAGCCCCAAGGTGCTGTTCAGCCACTCCTCCGTCGTCTGGAACACTAGCGGCAGCGCGACGATGTACGGCACGTCGAGCTTCTGCAGCGCGGCGATCGCCCGGGGGTGATCCTGCCTCGCCGGCCCGCCGACGAGCGCGAACCCGGTCAGCGACACCACCGCGTTCACGAACGGCTTCCCGGTAATCGGGTCGATCAGGTACCGCTCGGTTGGTCCGGAGAAGTCGAGCCCACCGGCAAAGATTGGTATGACCTTCGCACCTCTGGCCTCCAACTCCATGATCACAGCGACATAGTGGCCGTCGTCCCCGGTGACAATGTGGCTCCTCTGCAGGACCAGCCCGATCACCGGCGCATTGGGGTCCTTGAGCTTGTCATCGGCGTCCCGGCGCGTGCCGTACCAGTTGAGGTACTCCTTGACATCGTCGTACATGGTCGGGGCGAGCGGGTGCCAGATGCCGGCGTCGAGGTAGAGCACGGGGTCGTCGTACTTGATGCCCGCTCCCTTGAGCGCCGGCACGTAGGACACAGCGATCATCTTGAGGAAGTTCTGGAGGTTGTCCGGCGAGCCGCCGAGCCAGAACTGGAGGCTGAGGATGTAGAGGCGCGCGTCCTGCGCCTTGTCAGACGGCAGGTACTTGAGCACCTTCGGCAGCGTGCGCACCAGCTTGAGCATGCTCTCGGCGAAGCCGCCGGAGTTCTTCTTGCGCTTGAAGAGCTGGAAGAAGGGGCTCTTGGACTGGCCGAGCTGCGACATGCTGAAGGAGCCGAGCTTGTTGAGGCGCATGACCTCCGGCATTGAGGGGAAGACGAGCACGGCGTCCATCCGGTCGCGCTCCTTCTCGACGGCGACCTTGACCTTGAGCGCCAGCTCCTCGACGAAGATGAGCGAGCCGATGAACACATTGGCATCGGCGAGGTCGGCGCAGAAGGTCCGGTACGTCTCCTCGTCCCGGAGCTCCTCGACGAGGTAACCCACCACCTCGAACTCCGCGGCGCGGCGCGGGTCCGCGTTGAGCTCGCGCACCGCGGCGGTGACGGAGGACTGGTACTGCGCCTCCAGGACTACGTAGACCACCTTCACCCGCGGCACCCCGCGCCGCGCCCCGTCGCCCTCAGGCGGCACCACCCGCCGCACCTCGGGCTTGGTCTGTGTGAACAGCCCGTTCCCGACCACCGCGCACCGTATCGCCGCGCGCCCTCTCCCGGCCGGCTGCCGGCGGCTCAGCAGGAACGAGTGCAGCGGCACGGGCGCCCCCAGCTTCTGCGCCCCGGTGGCCGTAGCGAATGGCGTCGACACTAAAGACGACATCTTTATCTTCACACAATAAAAAAAACAAACACGCGCACACCAACACTACACCCGAGTCACGGAGCCAGTAAAAAACTACCACTGCAGTTCTATCAATCCAGCACCGCTTCTCTTCTCTTGGCGAGGGTGGCCTGGTTCTTCCCGCGTCTTCTCGGTGGTGCCTCGGGGCGTTTGTGTCCGTTTCCCTCCAAAACAGGGAAGGCAAGAAGCAAGCAGGGGAGCTGTGAATGTATAGGTTGCTAGTGAGGAGGGGACGGCGGACGGAGGTGGCTGGCTGACTAGCGGCTAAGGGGGGTTTCGGGGGATTTGGTGGCGGAAAGCCGGGACACGTTGGCGATGACGGGGAAGATGTTTTTGCGGGCGCGCGCGGCGGTGGGTGGGGCAGGGGGGTGGGACTTGGGAGAGGCGGATCGCCATCGGCGGGGCGCGCGCTGTGATTGGCCGCGGGGATTTCCTGGGCGCGCGCGGCCGGACGGAGGCGATGAAGGGGTAGATAAGTCGCGGTCGCTGCTCGCGCCCTGCGCGTGGCGCCGACCCCTGCCTCAGCCTCCTCCAAGTAAGGGGTCGGCATCCCTTCCTTCGGCTGGTCTGGGTCGTTGCGTTCCTTGATTTTTTTTTCTTCTTCTTTTTGCCCCTTCTCTTTGGGCCGTGCATTTCGCTTGATACTATTTGGTATTTGCGGGGGCTTTTCGGCGCGTGGAAGGGGTTTGTTGGGCTTGGGGCGGGCGTGGCCGACGGTGGAACCATGCGTCGCGTCCGTGGGATAAACGGGTAATTTTTGGCTGCGGGTGATGATGGTGTTTGACGTTAGAAGGAGTATTTGTATGAATATAATAAATACTGATAAATTGATTTAAAAATATTATTCGAATAAATTATTTTAAAAAGATGGTTGAGAAATTATTTTATTTATTTATTCGAAAAAACCGATAGCTAAAGAAGAGAGCCTAAATTCTATTATCTGTGCGTACTGGGGAAGGTTGGGGCTGTGCATAGAAGTACTAGGCCCGGGCCGCATGAGGTCCCCGCAATACCACGTAGCTGTGCTCCGACTAGCCCCCTTGGGACCGGCCTGATGATGTGGGCCGGGGGGTTAGCCGGCGTGTGGCCGCTGTGTGGCATTGCGGGGACCTCATACGGCCTAGGGGTGCAACAGCCGACCACTTCATGCGCCCCTCGGGCATAGTAGCTTCCTCGTGTGGGCGCTGGGTGCGGTAGGCGGGTCGTGCTACCACCGGGCACAGCAGGAGGCCAGGAGCCTCCTACGGTCCTCGGGCACAGGAGGTGCCACGCCCCACGCTTTCGCGCTCGGGCAAGGGGCCAAATGTAGCATTGTGAGCAACGAGGGGCCAGATGTGGCATTTGGACAACGTAGGGGCCAAAAAAATGCAAAGATTCTACTTCATCTAGCTGTTGCCTCTATGTCTTGTGCTGCTGCTCCTATGCAATTCTTCCTTCTCTGTCCCTTCCCAGACCTCCTTGCCGACTTGAGCCGCCGCATGGCCCCTACAGCAGCCCTGTCCCCTGCCGCCCTCATCTCCTCGCAAGAAAATAGGAAAAAAATCTTGGGAGGAAGGGGGAGCGAACAGTGGCGCTCGGATTTGGGGAGGCGGATGGAGCAAGGAGGAGTTTGACACGGACGTGCGCTGTGCAATTTGGGGATCGCGGGAAGGACTGGGAACCGGTGGGAAAGTAGCTCATGAATTTTACTTAAAAAGAAGGCTTGTTTTTTAACTGTTAGGGAAGTAGTCCTCACCTTAGTCTACTTAACCCACTAGAAAAAAAGCCTAACTGTATATGTAATTAGAAGGCAAGTCTATAAAGATCATGCCAAGAAAATAATGTATTTACCATCACGAATAAAGACCCTATCAAGAATATTTATGTAAACATCCCTGCCTATGTCTTTAAACTCCGAAAGGGAGCTTGGTACTGTGAGCTTTTGTGTGTGTGTTGCTACAATGAAGCCACGTGTGAAATGACAAGGTCTCGCTTTTGATGCCACACAAAAGCAGGCATTGTTAATTTGTTATGGCCTGATGGGGGCAGGGGCAGTGTTTCACTCACGGACCACCAGGGGCGAAACCACCGTAGGTGCTTGTGGGTGCTCGAGCACCCCCTCCTCCCACCGTGGTTGAAGAAGACCCGTGGTTGAAGAATCGGAGGATTCGCCACTGCCGGAGTGAGTCGGGGTTGAAGATTCAAGAAAGAGGCCCAGTTGCCCTGGTCACAGCCTCATGGGGAAGATGAATAACACAATGCGACGCCTGAACAATAGATAAGGTCATGGAGGGGCCGACACACCGAGTCGGAGAGAGACTCACCGTCACGAGTAGGCGGCCAAGACAACCTGAGGCCGGAGGAAGGGAGGTGGTCGGCGACTCGGCGCGGAGGGGAGGCCAGAGGCGGTCGGCGACTCGGCGCGGCATGGGCGCCTCGGCGTGGAGCGGAGGGAGGCCGGAGGCGGTTAACCACTCGGTGGCGGCGGCACGGCCACACCTTGGCGAGGCCGAGCGGGCTAGCACCAGCCTTGGCAGCATTGGCATTATGGCGTGTCGGGCGCATCGGACTAGAGATATATTAGCAGTAGCAAGACCCATCTCCTCATCCAACCAACGAGCATCCAGCAAGACCACACATGAAGCCTAATAGTAGCATCATGGCTCAACACCAAAACACCATTAGCCAAGCAGTGACAGGCTCACAATAGGGCAACAAGTCCAATTAGTAGCACACCAAGCACCTAGTTGTTAATATGAAGGAAGCTTGAGTGTATTGCAATAGCCAATGGGCTTATATAGTACATGAGACACACACAAGGACCTAAACCCTAGACAACAGAAAATGACCTAAATACCCTTAACACCCCTCCCTCAAATGCAAGGTACATGCAATAGCATTGTATTTGAAAAAGGGTTGACACTAAAATAGGAAAAATCCAAAACCCATGTCTTGAAGATGTCGTCGTAGCGTGCGGCTTTTGAAAAATTGTGTCGAGTATCAACCATCTGGAATCGTGCAATAACCCAGAAAGCACAAAGTGCAAGGGTTAGGAAAGTAGAGGTAAGTGGGAGCAAAGTCGACCGCGGTAACACGACGAAGAGCATGTGAAAGGTGACACGAGTAGAGAGAGCTGTCAAATCAAGCCGAAGAGGGAGATAGAAGCATAGCGGCACAGAAGCCTGAGACGGCGGCGGTGCAGTGCACAAGAAGCGCAACGGAGGCGCGGTGTAGAAGAAGCGCGACGGCCTTAGAAGCTCGGGGTGGCGGCTCAAAGAGAAATGACGACATCATAAAGACTTTTATGATCTGCAGTGGCTCAAAGAGAAGAGCAATGGCTGCGGCTATGCGAAAGGAAAAAGATGACTACAATTATCCAAAAGTTTGGAACGTGGCTAGCAAAGCAATTGGCTGACTAACAAGAAATTTGTGGACTCACATGACTTTAATGAACTAATAAAGAGATGGCAACAGACTTAGATCGACACAACGGAAGACGCAAAACGAAAAAGACGACAGATGCTAGCAACAACAATAATACTATGCTTCATATTCCCCTCTTTCTCTTCACCCCTCACTCCCTCCCTCCCTCCCGTCTCTCTCTACGCCGTAGGCGGAAGGAGAGCCCGACGGTGGCGCGGAGTAGGGGTGCGCGCGACGTCAGCCGGAGGTGGTGGCGGACACCGGCGGTGACTGGACCCGAGACCGCCTGGGAGAGGCGGCGACGGACGGGAGCGCGCGCTGGGAGAGGAGCTGGAGGTGCTGCGCCTGGATCCGGGCGAGAGGCGGCTTGGGTGATCGGGAGTGAGCTGGATCCGTGGCGGGGCCTAATTTGGATGGGAGGCAGCGGCGGGATCCGACGGCGGCGACCGAAAGGCGGCAGCAGCGGCGGAGGCCAAATCCGCACGGGGAGGGCCAGAGGCGGTCGGATCCAATGCGGGCCAGGCTGGAGCTGATCAGAGGTGAGATGGATCTGGCGCGGGCCGCCAGGCTGAAGGTGGTCGGATCTGGAGCAGTTCAGCGGCATGGAGCGTTGTGGCTGGATTCGGGCGAGGCGGCAGTCGGCGCGGATCCGATGGCAGAGGCCACGAGACGGGTGGGGGATAGCCGGAGCCTCCCAGATCTTCCACAAGGAGCCCGGATCCGTGCCGGGATGGAGCGGCGTTGGGGCGGAGGTGGTCATGGCACCTGGAGTCGGCGGCATAGGAGGCCGAGGCGGGCGGCGAAGCGCGAGGCATCCCGGTATAGATGCACGAGCGCGGACGGGCGAGAGGTGCGAACCGTCACAAGCAGGCAACGACGGCGTGTGGTGGAGTCGAGCGGCGGCCGGAAGAGGTGGTCGCCCCCGGGAGTGTAGCACACTCCTCCTGGGGGCGGTGGCCGGGGGTGACCGGTGACGGCCGGTGCGGAGGCTAGGTTCAAAACCTAGACTCAGATACCATGTTAATATGAAGGAAGTTTGAGTGTATTGCAATAATTCATAAGGCTTATATAGTACATGAGACACACAAAAATCTAAATCATAGACAATAAGAAATGACCTAAATGTCTTTAACACTAGCAACGTAGATGCTAGCTTAAGAAGCTACCAACAACAGGGGCCTAATAGCAGCGAAGAATTGTAGTTAACGGCTGCTCAAATAACAGGGAATGACAACCCAAATAATACCTATATTATAGCCGGGGGAGTTCCCAGGCTCTCGTGCTTGCCACATCAGCTTTTTTACAAAAAAGCCCCTGTGTTTTTCGAAATCGCGTAAAGGTTCTCCGTTCTCGCGAAAAGGTCCTTGTCAGGTTTTTTTTGCGAAAACCCCCCTCGGCTTCACCCGAATTGCGTATTCTTTATCGGATAGCACCCCGTGGTTTTCTAAAATTACGTATGAGTTCTCGTTTAGTTACGTATAGGTCCTTACAGGTCCTCGGTTTTTTGCGAAAAAGACCTTTGGTTTTCTTGAAATTACACATGTGTCCTCGATTTTTTTTAGAAACTCCTCGTGAATTATCGTCTCTTTTACTTCGGTCCACACGGTAGCTAGCGCATCGTGTCGCCGCGCTTACGCAGCTAGTATATCATAATTTCAGCAGATAGCAGTATAGCAGGGCTCTCTGCTCGCCTAAGGCAGAGAGCGGAGAGTTGGCGGACGGGCTGGGAAGAGCTCAGTGTAGAAGCTAGAGTGGTGGCAACGGCGGGAGTAGAGCAGGGAGTTGGCGGCGGCACGACGGCCTTGAGGCGGTGTAGCGCAATGATGGAGGCCGGATCCGGTGCGACGATGGCTCGCAGGTGGCCGACGTTGGTGCTAGAGGACGAGTCGAGGCCAGCAACAACGAAGATGGGAGGTCGACAACGAAGAGGGCTCGGGGCCGACAGTGGCGGATTTGGCTAGATCCGTCCGAATCTGGCCGGGAAGAACACAGTTGACGCAGGATCCGATGGGAGAGCTTGGGGACGACGTCCATGATGAAGAGGCTCACCGGGGAAGATGACGTTGATGACGAGCTGGCAAAGACGTCGTAGGGGAAGACAATGCCATGCCAGGATCCGGTGAAGATGACGGCTCCCAGCGGCGGGGTGCTCGGATCCGGCACGGATCGAGCTCGACAATGACGAATCGAGGGCCGGCGGGGATGAACACAAGCAGATCCGCCGCGGATCGAGGCCAAAGACTATGAGGAAGACCGATGATGGCTGCTGGACGATGCTGCTGCTACTTGGTACTAAAACCACTACTACAACTAGGAGGAGGGTGCCCTCGGGATTGGAGAGCTGCTCAGTGGCAGTGGCAGCGGCAGCGGAAGAACGCTGTAGACTAGGGTTTGATCCTAGCTCTGATACCATATTAAATGAAGATGAACCGATGAATGGATATTAGTTATATTGCAATAGCTCAAGAATAGAGTACATGGGACACACATATGACTAAACCCTAGAACAGTAGAAAATACTACAAATACCCTTAAGAATAGCCATCCAAAGATAGAAAGAGTGCCTTTGCATGTATTTATATTTTTTTAACTGATGTTGTAAGAATCAGCGAGTCATTGTATTGTGCTACCACTGGTTTTTGTGCTGTGTGGGAAGGCACAACAGAATTGTTTGGCACATTCGAGGAAGAAAATTTCTCCTTGGAGCCTTTGTTTTCATCCTCTGTGCAATGTGAAGGCAATCGGCCTTCTTCAAGGATTGTATTTTGTGTGTGTTGAAGTAAAATATTATCAGCTTTTTTCAAGGAGTGTGTTCATGGAGACCATTCTGAATCTGTAGCAGATTATCATATTTACTGTTTCTGCTGGAATTATTGTTACTGATTCCTAATTGGGATTTCTGAAACTTAGTCATGTTGCAATTTGCAATTCTTTAATGCTGCTAACACATGGAAGCCAGTGTTACAGTGTCCCCTGTTTTTACTAGCATATAAATTATGTATATTTCGTTGTCCTGATTGATCTGTGTAAACACATGGAGGCACCAACTTTGCAGCATAGCTCTTTGGCAATCGATCTTCAGACTGATAAATTTCTTCTTACAGCTTTCTCTCTATATAAACCATTTGCATACTTGCAGTTACATGATCAGCAAGGTGATTGGGTTTCTATATCTAACTTCACTCGATTTTTCTTCTTTTCTTGTACTGAATGAAATGAGCAGAACAATGGCAGTGATACAACTTGTGATGCTGCTTCTGTACTATTTATATTGTAAAAAAGTACCAATTTCCCTGCTAAACCTGTTCACATTTTTTGCAATCAGGGAGCTTTTGGCCTGCGAGGAAATACTGAACAAGCACAAGCGCTCGCTGCGGCTGGTAGCTGGGGACCTCATGTCCTGCTCCTCTCACGGTTACGAGGCTGAGGTTGCCCTTGTACTGCACAACGTATCCACCCACCTCTCCAGCACCCTGAGTTCAGAAGATTGAACAGATCATTATAATTATCAAATCCTAACAAAAATTAGTACTTCAAAAGTTCTAATTCTTCGAGCTCATTATCGGAGTAGAATTAGGAGTGCTACATCTATGTTAGCTACAGATTTTGGTGTTGTTGTGTTTGGTTGCTATTGCAATAAACAGGTAGGGCAGGGAAAAGTTGAGTGTAAGCACCTTAGCGCTGCTAAACCATGGTCTCCATTTATCAGCAACTGGAAGTTGGAGCTGGTTGACAGAGTATCTACTGGAAGTGACCGGCACTCTCCCATCAGTGTCTCCACTGTAAAGATCAGTGACATTGTATACCACAAATTAGTTGAGGTCCAATTTGGATTCTTGGATCAGAGTGTAAGTATATGAAAAGGTTATATCATACATACCTGTACACCCATACTCCTATGTTGTTTTTCAAGAGCTCCTGGATGATAGGTAAGACTGTTGTGGGGCTGTCGATCCAGTCTACCAAGACCTCACTGAAAATAGATTAACCCTTCTGTAAATTCTGCCATGGTTCGAAGAAAATGCACCTGATTTCATCGATGAGTTCTAGATGGATGTGATTGCACATGGGCCAATCAATTCTTGCAGCATGGGCAACAACGAACAAGCAAGTCGTTCGATCCTAGACTCCCGTGATAGAAAAATAATGGGAAATAATGTGGAGTATAATAATAGTAGAGTTTGTCTTATGCATCATTGAAATTTTTTTGACTGATGTCATCCCACACTATCATTCATTTTCTTGATCCAACAGTCAACTTTCCACATGGGCTACTATGTAAGTCCTCTTCTCGACCCCACCACCTTCTCCATCCCACCTACACCCAACCCCATCACCACCCCGCAGCCTTGCCAATGTCACCTCTGATGCCGGCGAGGGGCTCTGGCGAACTCCCCCCTCACTGCCGCATCCCACCTCCTCCCCCGCCATTGTTGAGCTCCTCTCCTCTCTTGCCACCGCCGCTAGTGGTCTCCATTTGCCTCGTCTCGCTGTTCTTCCCTATCCCCGGAGGCAATTGCCGTCGGATCCAACCACCGCCTCCTAACCTCTCTCTCTCTACTTGTCGCTTCTGCTGCCTTCCCCCGCCCACCGTCCTCCCCTAAGCCGATGGTGCTACCGCTGTCCACCGCCTGTTCTCCCACGGTTCACACACGGTTCATATTAATAACTTTCTGTGATAGTTCATAGACGGATTATTAACATGAATCGTCTGTGATAGTTGAAAACATCATAGACGGTTCGTATTAAAAACCGTCTGTGATAGTTCATATACGGTTATTAATACGAACCATCTATGATATTTGCACATATCATTGCCACTAAGACGAATGATCCAGATGTTTGTCAACTTGCCAATAATTATTTCGTGCTTATATACATACATACATACATACATACATACATACATACATACATACATACATACATACATACACACATACATACATACACACATACATACACACATACACACATACATACACACATACATACATACATACATACATACATACATACATACATACATACATACATATATATATATATATATATATATATATATATATATATATATATATATATATATATATATATATATATATAGAAAAATACCTTTACACACTGGTGTAATTACACCCACCTCTAATATACCACCTAAACAAACTTAAAATACTCATTTATCACTTTAGGTACATTTGTATACTAATTATAAGATACTTCATTGTGAACCACACGAAAAACTTGTAAAGGAGTTCATAGTTTTTAGCGTATTTTATAAATACCCTTATATACACGCATAAAAAGGAGTATGTCGAAAAAATATACATACCACTTCTGAAAAATTGTTCATACCACCTAGATGGTCTTAAATACTTGTATACTACACGTACATACCCTCCGTTACGCGAGATACTCCATACATTGCGAGATATGATATAGGGTGTAACTACACCGGGTGTAGAAAAGAGGCTTCATATATATATATATATATATATATATATATATATATATATACACACACACACACACACGACTTTAACATTCCTAGCGACAGCGCGTGGAATTTGATGTAAGTACATTCGATCTTGATAAACTTGACGAAATTCGAGAAAAACTCTCCCAATTCTTGATAACAGAGGTCATAAACAAGACTGGAGAGTTCTACCCCGGCGATGAAGATTAGATGTTGAAACATTTGATATAATTGTAATCACTCAATTGTGAGTAATCAAACAATTCATTAAAATGTACTTCATTTGGTTGTTTAATTCATTTGTGAGATATGTGTAATGATTGTCGTGTGCTATATATGCAATATGTTTGCTTGTTTTCAGAGGGCATGATTAGCATTTCCTGAGACTAGCCGAAAAACAGGACATAATATAGATATTCAAATTGCTATCACGGACAGTTTGTAGTAATAACCATCTGTGTTATATGAATATCACAGATAATTTTTGATATTAGACGTTTGTGATATGTAATATATCATAGACGACTATGTTTAAAAATTATCTGTGATATATGGCATATCACATATAACTATGTTTGAAATCGTCTGTGATATATGACATATCACAAACGGTTTTTTGTATTAACCGTCTATATATGATAATTAGCATATCACAGACGGTTTTTGATAGTAATCGTCTATATATGATAATTACCATATCACAGACGGCTATATTTAAGAACCGTTTGTGATACTTGATATATTACAGATGATTTTTTCTGTGTTGTAATTATCACACACGATTTGATAGTCGTCTACGATGATAATTGTGAACCGTCTATAATAACTTTTTCTATGGTAATACAACCTTTTCTGCTTTCTACTTTCTTGTGCGACTTATGAACACAAGGCATATAATACCACGATATCGTATTGTTGCAGACAAAATCCCAAGACGTGGACTCATGGTAGATGAACACTTTTCGTGCATGTGTGTGGTACTGGTACATACCAAATTCTATTCTCAGTGCCGTATATAATTGAGTGCAAGCCTAACCAACCATGTGAAATTAATGCGTTACATGATTTTCCCATGACGTGAGAGAGGGCTCATTCGAATGATTGCCTCAAGGTTGTGCAGCAAGCAAAGCAGTCAGGTAATTAACAGCTAATGGATGATTGATGAAGCACCAAAAATATCTCCAAGGGTGGATGTCATGTCGACGGCCCTAATCATTGACCCTAGTTGGTGTACTGATCGTTCGACGCTGTACTGTCATACAAATCGTGAGCAAACACTGATGCGAATGCTGTCTCCATGGCTATGAATTGCAAGCTCTGATGATGGTGATATATAGTATGTAGGCTTTGATTTTTGCGTACGTAGGTCGGTGTACCTGCACGGCGACCAGGGGTAGTCGAGCCGGGTGGCGTTTGCGTGGAGCGCCTTTTGCACATCTGGGTTGTTGAGGTAGGCCTCCACGTAATAATCCGTGCACGGATCAAAGCTCTCGATCTGGGCACGTACGTCACGTAGAATCCAAGTTAATTTCATTTCCCTATCGATCGATCGGTAGTAGTACCACGCTACTGTACTGGTAGCTAGTATCTCGTCTCGATCTTGACGGGGCTTACCGATGTGGTGATCGGCGGCGTGACGAGGCCGGCTGACTGGCAGTTCGGCGCGTAGATGTTGTAGATGTCGATGCCCTGGAGGCTCTCGCCGGCTTCCCCGATGGCGTCGCGGCAGAGCTGGTTCGACGCCGCGCCGGCGGTGAAGTTGCAGTGCTTGCTGATGCTGTCGGCCACCTCGTCCGAGATGAGCGCGTGCGTCCAGAAGAAGTCGTACATGCCCTTGGCGTCCGTCCATTTGTTGATCACCGCGTTCCCGATCTTGATTAGTCGTACCAGTCGAACGCAACACACGACACGGACCGATGGTTAGTCTTCGTTCGTAAGACTTTTGACTAAGCAGCAGTAGCAATACAGGTAATTAATGTCCAGCTTGACTTCTTGACGTACGTGCTGCGTACGCACGTACCATGATGCCTTTGAGGTTGATGTGGGAGGATGACCTGCCGCGGAGGATGGCGTGGGCGAGCTGCGGCACGTAGTGGCCGGCGTAGCTCTCGCCGGCGATGTAGAAGTGGCGGTCCTTGTACTCGGGGAACCGCTCCATCCAGTTCACCAGGAACAAGTACGCGTCCTCCGCCGTCCGGTTGTCCCCGCTCCGGCTGTAGTCCGCCGTCGTGTTCGAGTACGAGAACCCCACCCCGGCCGGGCTCTCCAAGAACAGCACGTTCGCCACTGCACGTCATCACGCGCAATTACCAGGAGTTACACATGTGTGGGACGCGCGTACGTACGTACCGTGGTTCCAGGAGTAGGGGTTGCGGTAGAGCGTCTTGCCGTCGCTCATGACGCGGAACGGGCCGAGCTCCTCCATGGCGCCGTACCCCAGCGACGAGCACCCGGGGCCTGCAAACGCGCTGGCACACGTGAAAACCGGGCCCTCACACGCGCTCAAGGCAATCATCAGTCATGTGCCACACGGCCACGCTTACCTCCGTTGAGCCAGAGGAGGAGCGGCTTGGACGCCGAGCCGTTGCCGATGGCTTCGGCGAGGTAGTAGAACAGAGCGCGCCCGGCCGCCGCGTCCACTGTCACGTACCCGGCGTACTGCGCGAAGTCCACGCCGTGCGGCTGGCCGGGCAGCGCCTCCACGCGGTCGGACTCCTTGCTCCCGACAGCTGCCCCCGCCGGCTCCGCGTGCCGCATCTCGGCCGGCGCGGGCGCGCCATCCGTAGACACGGTCAGCGACTCGTCTGCCCACGACTGGCGCGCGGACGGCGACCCGCGCAGCCGGTCCAGGTAGTCGCCCTGCCGCGTCCGCGCCTTTGACGCGGCCGTGCTGGAGGCCAGCGCGAGGCATTGTAGTATCAGCAAGAACGGTACGGTCCTAGGGGTGGTAGCCTTGCTCCTCCTCATGGTGCGCTCGTGTCGGTACTGTTCTATCCGGTGGTTATGGGACGGGGAGTGCGCACTGGGGACGGTGGGTGCCCGTGTGAAAGGATCTATTTATAGGGAGAGAGAGGGGCAGACGGATAAAGTTACAAATTTACTCCCAGGATCTATCTCACTCCTATGAGTATCTGCGTCATTTACTCCACGCAGGCCTCGCCACGTTCAGGGCTTGAGAGATGGTTCATGGTTAGCTTTGGACTTCGCCCAAGGCTGGCCTCGGACCCTATCGAAGTTGGCTTTGTGTATCTCGTCTGGGGTTGTCCTCACATACCTCACCTCGAGGTTGGCCTTACGTATCTCACTCAGGGTTGCCTCGGACCCCTCTGGGGCTGGTCTCGTGTATTTCACCCAGAGTTGGCCGCAGACCCCTTTAGGATTAGTCTCGCGTACTTCGCCTAAGGATTGATCTAGCGGACTTGGTTCGAGGTGGACCTTTCAATGGACGCCGATGTTTCAGAGTTATCGGGGGCTCGAGATAGCACGGGTGCCCTCCCCCAACAACTACGATTACTCTTAGTACCACTTCACCAAGCTCTTTCATTTGATGGATAATATATATTTTTTCCATCAGATTCTACTGGACTTTTTAATTCGTCATGCAGTGATAATTTGATCGAAGATGCCACTGCCAAGAAACTAGTTGGGTTAGGAAGGAATTTTCAGTGGTTTTGTCCATAGCCGCACACATTTTCTCCTGGTAGACGTGGATTTGATTGATCCGGCATTGAAAGTTCAAAAGAAACATTTATCGGCGAAAGCAAAGTGGAATAACCTTTAAGATTCAAACTGAAATTTTAGACACTGACCAGTTACAGTCTTACAGATGACCGCGAAAACAAAAGAGATGGAAATTCACAAGAAAAAATACAGTGAAGAAACAAAAGTTGGTTGTCGTTGATGTGGAACTCCCCAATGGAAGGACAGCACCGTTGTGTCTTGAAATCTTTTCTGAATTGCTTCTTCTCCTTAATGACGCAATAGGTAGCTCTCATGCTTATTCTCATCAGGGGGGGAAATCTGAATGTGATACAAGGAACTTGCGCTCGCTGTATTTTCCAAATAATCTATGGACAGGTCTTAATCGCGCTGATGTCTTATTCAATAAAGCCATAGGGTGGATCACTGAATTGTAATCATCTAGACGTGTTGAATTCTTTAAAAAAACGCGGTGTTTTTGGCCGCAACACCCATAGTGTAGACTTATATATGTAAGATCATGTAGAGATCATTTTATAGTGTTTGATGAGTATTTGATTTTATTGTGTAAATAGCTTCGAAGTTGGAGTTTAGTTTTTGAGAAATGCATTTTCAGAGTTCTTGTCTGTCTCTGGTGGTCTAACACCGTGTAAGATCGACTACTACAATCAGAGTAGGGTGAATGATTATCATTGCTTTTAGAGTCTCCTGACGATCGTTGATGCTTTCGACCGCTCAGTGATTAATCGCCTAATCAAATACCTAGCGCACGACCGCTTGATCAACCGTTCTGCTCGATCGACCGATCTGTTCGACCGCTTCGCTCGATCGCTTTGCTCGTTGTCGTATGATCCAAACCACCAGTAATCACCAACACACTTCAAGCAAATCTAGAACTAGATTGATTCAAGACTATCTTTATTACTGGAATTTCATGAATTTACAAAGTACCCTCATAAGCACACATAAAAGTCTTCTCGACAAAAGCCCTCTCAAAACCCACACATCAGCCCTTAGCCCCTCCCTACTTTTATAGGCTAACGTCCAAACCGTGTCCGCCTCAACTACGAACACACAACTCTATCTCTTTTGAAAAATCAAGAAGCTCGAAACCCTTCTGTCTTGCTCTAAGGATAAGGCAGTAGTCATAATCACATCACGCACCTCACTCCTCTAGCTCCCGTCTTGCGCACACATCTCTCTCTCTCAATTTCTCCACCGCTCGCACCCTTATTCTAAAAGTCACTTCTTTCAGCCACTACTATTCATTTCAGCTAAAGTCATCTACCGCAGTTAAAAGCCATCAACCGTAGCTCATATGAACGCCCTCTATACCATGTGATTTGGACCAAAGCATGGTCAACATTTTAGGGTCTTGCACTAAAAAATGATAAGCACTTTTATCGGTCTATGTTTTTTTCCTACTTAGGTTATCCATTCCGGTAGCTATTGTCCGTGTACTCTGGTTCTAGTCAAGTTTTATATGGTTTTTGCTATTGTTACGAGCCAAACAACAAGAAATAGGGCTACAAGGGAACCCGAGAGAAATGTTCAAAGCCTAAAACTCAAGAGAGCAGAGAGGTACAGGGTCAATGTCTAGTGTTACTTCCGGAAATTATTTATTCCTTCTATAGCTGGTCCCCACCCTCCTCATAGACACCATATGGATCATATTTATAGTTATAAGGGAGAATGTTTACACAAATATCTCCTTAAGGCCTCTACCAACGAGACTATACCTGTCTTTTCCTTAGCATGCCGTATGTGAGCCTGTCTTTTAATTACATACATACTTAGGCTTTAGTATGATAGGTTAAGATGGGAGCCACTTCCCTAACAATTTACTATTTCATGTTGTGAAAATGGAATGTATCCATAGTATATTTGAACAGATAAGCTAGCTATCCAAATTGGCGTCTATATATACGGGGAAAACGTTGCTATGTTATAAACAACAACAAGGTAGATAAGACGGCTCTGAATGTAGGATAAAACTAGGAGCTCCATCCTTTTCGTTTTTTGAACAGCTAGGAGCCCCATCTGTCAGTGTTCGATCGGTGCACAAAACCGTCCGTGTGTAAATTTCACCAAACAAATCGTCCCGTGCACGCCATCTCAAAATTGTGTACCACACATCAAAATATATTCTCCGAATCCATCGATACATCATGATCCGAGCCAGCAGTACCACACTGTAGTAGCATATATGCTCGCAATGCTGGCTTCGCCATGGCATAACGCAGCTGAAGATGCTTTCTGCAGGCCAGCCCGTGAGTCATGCAGCAGACAGATGCGCAGCGCCGACAGGTCGTTCCTAATGCCGGCCGGTGTGGCCTCAACCGATGTCTAAACCCGGTCACGGTCACCGATGCGTGCGTGGATATGGAAGTGGCGCCGGTCGCATCACCACGCACAAATTGGCGCTGAGAATGGTGCACTAACCGAGCTTTCGGACTCCCATCTTCGTATCGTTGTGCAAAAATTGTGGTTCTTATAACATACCGTATTACCATAGGTCTAACAGTTTGCGAACTGTTTGTGTGTCTAATACTGTTGTAATATATTTTTTAAAATTTTAGCCTCTCTAATACCAGTTTTTATAAAAATAACTTATATTTAAACTTAAAAGGTATAATCGAAAGAGCGAGCTGGCACGGCAGATAGAGAGACCCCAGGCGGCTGTCGAGGCAGCAGTCTGCCGAGCTACCCGGCTCAGCAGCAGGCTGCAGCAGCCCGGCCAGCAACTGTGCAGTGCTTAATTAAATGGAGCTTCCATTTCATGCATGCAGTAAACTGACTGATCAACTAGATATTGGTGATTCTAGTTGTAAGGTACTGGCCGGTTGTTCATATAGGTTTATAGAAATTAATATGTATATATGTTCATTAAGCGAGGCATCAGATCAAGCATGCAAAACTAAGGCATGAAAATATAATGTTTTTTTTTACCAATTTGTTGATCTGACATGACAAATAGTTCTGATAATTTGCAAGCTTAAGGGTCCGCTCATTTCATTTGAGCTTTTGTTTTTTGATTTATTTTTCACTATTTCTAAATTTTGTTTTTTTTTCTTCTAATTTTTTAGTTTTTCTGAAGCTTTTGCCGGTTCTTTTTTCCCGTATTCGTTTGCATTGGCCATAATAGGTTAACATGTTTTTTCTATCTTTAATTTTTTTAAATTTAATTACGTCAAATAAACCACCATTAGCTACAGTGAAATTTCAATTATAAACCGTTTTTTAGTCCAAATAAGCGGCACCTAAATCACTCAAATAGTCAGATAGTGGTGTGGCCGATTCATCGATCACTTGCATTTGTTTATGTTTGATTTCATTGTGTCATTCATCTGCCAAGCACCACCGATCAATATATATCTAGAGCTTATAGGTTGTACTTGCTAAAATTGGCGGATGCATGCACTTGTTGATCTGTTTTCATATGGTCCTAGCTATTTCTAATGCTAGGACGTACAAACAAAGCTACCAACGAACATATAGTGGCTCATCGTCTTTAGAATAAACACGTTCGCTGGCATTGATGCATCTGATAGCCTCCAATATATGTTTGTGGTCCTTGTACATGTTACGATGCTCGATCGTCCGTGACGCAATGCGGCTCCACTCTCGAACAAGATACGACGCAGTCGGTCGACCTACAACAACGGACGAAATATGTTAGCTTGTACGCTCGAACAGTAAGATATAAATACGAACAGTATGATACAAATACAAATATGAGGAGGCACTTAAAGTAGATACAAATGTGAACATAAACAAATGCTAATTTTCATCGATTCTTGTTTCTTCACATAGCAAATAAATATATTATTCATGAAATTATCATCAATTAATTGAAAAGTCAATTAGATATTTATATATTTAATATTTAAAAATGATATAATAGAAAAAAGTGTCGAGTGTCTTACTTGACATTGTGGTCAAATACTACAATTTTGCCTTCGATTTGCAACAAGATAGGTCGGTATTCTAAAATTGAAACTATAAATCTTAACCCAACAATTCAACAAAAATCAATCAACAATCATCACATTAAAACCCTAATTCACAAATTTAGCCCATGTTCTTGAAACAAATTAGAAGAATTGAGAGAAATTTAAATCAAAATGCATACTGATCAGGTGAACCTAAGCTTACTTCGGTTGACAATGGTACAAGGCAACAGGGACTAGGCGGCGCCATGGCGAGATGGCAAGTGAGGGCGACTGGTGGCGCCGATTTCTCTCGTTCTCCGATGACCAGTCGCTGTCTGGCTGAGTGCGACTATGCAACGGACGTGGTGCATATCTCCTTGCCGACCATGCGAGGTGAATAGACGTCAAGGGCTGTTGTGAGGTGACACAGTGCAGAATCGATCACACCGCTATCTGACTGTCTGACAGTCTTGAGTGATTTAAGCTTGCAAATAATCAGAACTATTTGTCATGGCAGATCAACAAATTTACAAAAATAAAACACATTATATGTTCATGCCTTAGTTTTGCATGCTTGATTTGATGCCTCGGTTAATGAACATATATACATATTAATTTCTATAAACCTATATGAAACGGACATTAAGATACTAATTTTTTTGTAATAGTGCTAGACATAAAAGAAGGCCATTTTTTTTGTAAAAACGGACATTAAGATACTAAATTTTAAAAAACGTTATAATAATACTAGATATGTTAAGAATTCTACATTTCGCGTGGGTACGAGACCCGTCGAATAAGCCGAGAAATTAATTAGATTGTGCAATCAGAGACAGAATGCTACCGTTGTCCACTGGAGCAGATGAGACCAGAAGGCGTGAGACATGGCCAACTTAGCCCCGTGGTCAATTGGTGAGGTCATTCTGTATCCAATACTTCAACTTGGGGGGAGAAAGAAGACAGAATTTGCGGGATGGCAGCAAGGCAAAATTTTGGCACCATGGCTAGAAGGCGATGCGCCAAAGCTCATCCCCCTAATCTATTTGCGATCACTAGTAGAAAAAACAGATCAGTTCACGACATGTGAAACATCAACTTGATTAGAGCACTTAGAGGCAAAATATCCAACTCCACTCAGTTCGAAGAATTCGTGGCTCTATCGATCTGGTTGCAAGGAATCCAATTACAACCAGATAGACCAGATGTCAGTAGGTGGCACTAGACATATCATAGTCAGTACACTTGCAAATCTGCAAATATTGCACAATTTCGAGAAAGTTACGAAACCTACAACACAAAAATCATCTGGAAGACGAGGGCAGAAAATAAATGCAAATTCTTCGCTTGGATTCTTGTCCAAAACAAGATCCTAAAGACGAATAACCTAGCAATCTAAGGATGGCTACGTCGCCAATCATGTCTCATGTGCAATAATCACCATAAAACAGGACACCGCCTTTGCCTCAATTGCCCCTTTGCTTTAGAGGTGTGGACCCTTGTGTTAGAATAGTATAACTTTGATTTCAATAGCATCGCAACCTACATCATGTGAAATGTCTGGCACAAGGGTCTTTCTCATGTGAATGAACAAGGCTAGGGCTAAAGGAATCGCCTTCCCTTAGCTCTAAGATAATGCCATTAGCCTAACTATAGATAACATTACAAGTTGTAGTAGACTGGAAATTGGAACTGACTATGCTTGAGATAACATTTGGCATCTGGTTATTCTCTGGGGTAGCTCTTGGGTCCCTTTCCATTGCAATGATACTCTCATGGAAAGGAGACATACAGTCACTTCAGCCACCACACTAGCTCCTGGCATCATATACGAGTCAAATCATTTGCGGCAGGTCGAAATCGACGACCAATCCTGCCCAATATTGCAAGTTGCACTCACGCATTGATCGGGACACGCGATGATTCCCAAGTTTGCTCTCTATGTCGCAAGGTGACATTAATCTTCTCGATGGATAACATTTCCAGATTCTACGTGATACAGTCGTAGTGTTCTTGCAAGCGAAAGGTGGACGGCACGCCGCCGCATTCAGTTGCAGGCGGCAGAACTTTTCTGCTCCTACTTTCTACTCCGTGCGCACGCTCCGGCCGTCAGAGCTGTAAAAGTATTTTTATGGTCGCCGTCTTCGGCGGCGGCGGCGTCGTCGTCGTCGTCTAAAGTTGTGCGGTGTTCAGCTTTGTCCGTTTGGCTGTCCCACTGATATTGGAAGCTTCCTGGCTGCGGTCTGAACTTTTTGGTAGTTAGCAGCATCTCTTTTGAGGCACGGGGAGGTAGGACTCCGGCAGGAGCATGATTGTAATATGGCAGGAAAAAAATCACATTGTTGATTTGATTGGGCGGTGCATGCCAGGCAGCCAGGGCACTCGATCTGCCTTGTGCTTGTGGTGGAGAGAGACAGTCATCCAACTGGTTAGTCGGGAGCTGCTGGTCAGCTGGAGCAGTTACAAGGGCAAAAGCCTTAGGCCCTATGTTTTTCAGTTTTTAAAAGTTGTTTTTTAGTTTTTCTACAGTAACTAGTTTTTAAACAAAGTATTTTTTAAAAAATAGAGTCTACTAGTTAATTGTAGTACATACTTTATTGACTTCATTTATATTGGTACAAACCGCATGTGAGTTTCTGTTACTCTGTAATCTCTCGTACAAACATCCTAAAAACCACAAGCCACAGCCAAAAAGATCAGGCCAAGCTTTCCTATGCGTGAAACTGTGTTTTCTTCTCCGCGACACATTGCTCTTTATGTCATGTGTATCAAATTATTAACTCATGCGTGTAATGGAAATGGAGGAGTATATCGTCCCCGTATTACGCCCCGGGGGATTCCGCGCAGGAGAGCCCAGCCACGTCGCCCCCGCCGGCCGTCCGCGCGACGCGTGCGCGAGGAATCTCGGTACGGTCGGGGTGCGTTTTGAAAAAGCCCCAGATTTTCCGAAATTACGTATAGATCCTTGTTCTCACAAAAAGGTCCTTAGCAGTTTTTTTAGCCCCTCCCCTTTGCGTGATGGCCCCCCGTAGTTTTTGAAATTACGCACGGGTCCTCATTTATTTACGTACATGTCCCCCCACGGTTTTTTATTTACGTACAGGTCCTCGCTTTTTTGCAAAAAAGACATTTACCTTTTTCGAAAATACGCATATGCCCTTGGATTTTTTTAAATAATTCCTCACGAATTATCGCCTCTTTTACTTTGGTACGTACGGTGGCTAGCGCGGCGTGGCGCCGCGCCTACGAGGCTAGTATAATTAAGACGTAGGCAAATCATCTCCCATAGCCATAACAGAGGTGGGTTCTTCTTCTTCTTCAATTTTCTAAGGTCTGCGTAGACAATTTCAGAAAACATCATATTTACTGTAGAAATCCAGCAAATTAACGATATGTTTATATTAACTTTTGCTGATAATTTTTTGTTTTGGTTTACAAATAGTAACTTACTTATAGAAAAGCTTATAGATAGAGAGATACTTGCATGCGATTTTGGTCGATATAAATAAAATCACTACAATATATATTATAATCGACTAATAGATTGTGACTTAAAAAGACACTCCGTTTGAAAGTTACGTACTATAAAAAAACTATTTACTATGAAAAATGATTTTTAAAAACCAAAGCGAACAGGCCTAAGTTCCTTCTCCCAAATAGGGCCTGGTATAGTGGTATGGCAGTTTGGTAGTCCTAATCTTATTATGGGATTTTCAGGTGGGATTTTGCCTTACCGTAGAGTTCCTAAAAATACCATATTATGGGCAAAAGCATCCATGTGATCGCAAAGAAACAAAAATAAGTGTACCTTTTTGGCAAAATGTAGAGCTCGTTTGGAGCACAAACTATAGGCCTAGTTTTTTTTCAGCTTATGACTTTTCCTTAACAAATAGAATGATTTTTTCGTTATTTTTTTGAAACGACTTATCAAGATAATCTTTTGAAGCAGCTTATTGATATTTAGTTCGTTCACACTAGAATTAAAAACCTCAATCGCAGTCGAAAAAGACTCACCTATAAAATACATAAAATACAAACATAGACACATACTCACTGGTAACCATTCCATCCATTCTAGACGACCAAGATCATAGCCAGGACCCAGGAGCTCCCACATCCCACTTACGGCTTTTCCATTTTACTCCCCGCACGCTCATGTAATTTTCCGGAAAACCCCCCAACCCGTTCCCAGTCTCCTCCTCACTGCTGGGTTAGTGCTTTGGCCCACCCGGTCGCTGCCCCGCCCATCCGCATCACGCTGTTTGCTGTAGCAGGGTGTGTTCGCCGGAATTGGTGCACCGGGGAAGAGGCAAGATGGGCAAGGCGGCGGCAAAGGAAGAAAAAAATTGGAGCACAACCTTTGCACACAAGCAGTACACCTCAAGAAAAAACAATCTAGAGCAAAAAATATCGTCCATGTCGTCCCATAGACGAGCGGCAGGCGCCTGTCGTCTGCTCACGGGGCGGCAGGTGTCACACGTCGTCTACTCCGCGCCACCGTCCGTCCACCAGACGACATGAACGATATTTTTATCAATACAATGCACATATAGCTATTTTGGTAAATACGATAGGAAAAAGTGTCCAAATTAGCTTTAACTCGTGCATATCCTGATGTAACAGAAAACAAGCGCCGCTGTCTCGCGCACGCTAGGATGGAGCAGCGCCGTTGGAGGTGCACGCGCCGATAAGAGGACATACGGCGGTTCTGGTGTGAGGGTTAGGGACATGTCGCCGGCTAGTAGCAGCTTGAGGAAGGGGCAAGGTCACTCTCTAGTCTATACGCAAAAAAGGAACAAGAAGCCGTGAAGAACTATACAAATTATGACGCACGCAGAGAAAATACGAGCATTCCAAGTGAGACTATATTAAATTACTGTACTTGGACATGAAATAAGCTAAGTAAGTTGAGTACTCGAGCATCCAAAGGATAAAAAGAGAGGCAAATATCTAAGCATGGCCTATCTCATCAGCCTTTCCATTTGGTGATACTCAATGGCATTGATGAAATCTTTGATAATGCAACCCATACCTGCCTAGATTTTCTTTCTTGTCCCTGAAATTCGAGCTAGAAGATATTGCAGGAGTACCGCAATATAGGAGCCCATTTTCAACACACCATCAAGACATCACCAACAGTGACCTTACTCCTACAATATAGGCGCCCATTTTCAACACACTATCAATAGCAAGACATCACAAACAGCGACCATCTCAGACGTCTCTTACACGCTACGTGGTCGAAAATCCTAGTTATAGGAGAGAGGATATAAAGAGAGAGAGAATATACTGTGTTTTATGCAAGGTGTAATATGGACGTGCAAACCGAGAAATGATAAGAGAGTGTGAGGGAAAAAATTATGGTAAAATAATAGAAAATAGCTAGAGGTATGATTTCAGAGACAATATGGAGATGTGTCGCTAGTGTTATCTCTAGGTAAGTTAGAGTTCTTAAAAATAATCTTGTTCTTAAAGACAATTTTAAGAAATGGACTATTATATTATAGGACAAATGGCCTAATTTATAGGCCAAAAGAAATGGTGTGTTACTAGTCTACTACTATTCCCTCCAGTTAAAAAAATCGTTTTGAATATCAAAGTGGTCTCAGAACATAATTTTAACCGTTAATTTTTATTATAATATATTTATAAAATCTAATAATATTATGAAAGTATTTTTCGAGACGAATTTATACATTTGATTTTCATGTATCTAATATAAATATTTAAAAATATGTCGATAGCTAAAGTTTTAAAATTTTGACTGTATGTATCCTAAAATGATATGTATTCGTGAAGTGGAGGGAGTATAAGATAATATAGTAAGACTCTACGCTACATGAACGTCCTAATGTTCCGCTCTTAGCACTGGAAGTTTTCATTTCTTTCTTGCTAACAAAAACTTTACAATCCGCACCTGGTAGCAAGACACCATGAAGGACTATGCGAGAGGATCTAGAATTATGTTGTGATAAATCATTGTAATTTGGGAAGATTAAAAATTAAGCTTTGCAATTTGTCAAATTTTGGAACCGGCCTCCAGACTCTGCGGTCAGATTGGCTGGACAGTGTGTCTCAAGTTTTTGTATTTGGGGATTTTGAGTCGCGAGATTAGTTTGAGTGACCTAGATTAGGGTTTATATGTTACATGTTACAGTTAACGTGGGTCAAGTTGTGAAGAACTTATGCCTAAAAATGATGTCTTTATCTTTCGATGTGCAGGATCGCTTCAAGTCAATCATGATCAACGTGAAGATCGGGACTAACAAAATATATTTGGATTTGCCTTTCGCTCGTATGGAACCGGAGATGACAAATTCACTGTGGTTCTTCTCCAGAACGACACGCCTAGAAGTTCAAAATAGTGACACCTTTTCACTCCCATGGAGACTTCAGCTAAAGGCATTCACTAGCTCTTCTGGCCAAGACAGAATTCCAACACAAATAGTAACGCATCAGGGCTTAAACGGTGCAAACACCACTGAATGAATTGGAGATACTTCGTGCTGCTGTTTTACATCACACACCGTGTCAGATTGATCAACTGATGACTCTGGATTCTGCAGTTGACAGACATCACAAGTTCACAACTCTTACACTAGAACTCAATTCATGTAGTTGTATTCTCTTGCTAACTAAATTGGCTACATCATTAACGGAAACAAAATGTTCATATAGCTGATCGTTGCAGCTTCATTATATGTATGAAACCACTTGATATTTGGTAATATATAGCCACTGCTAGTCTCTTGAAATTGCATATATACTTATAAATTGGTTTATAGTTGGATGCACCCATCCGGTGGTTATGGCTTTGATGGCAGCAATGGCTTCCAAACCGCCTGCTGCGCCAAGGCAATGCCCTATCATAGACTGGGAACAGAGGTTGCACGCATCAGGCCGGGAGGGAACATGCATCAAGGCAAGCTGCATATTGCAAGAGGAAAATGGATCTTCAATTATACAAATTACTAGTAACTAGATAGAAGAGAACCTTGGTTGCATTCAGTTTGATCTGGGATGGGTCCTTGACCACAGCGCGAGTGGTGAAACATGCTCGTGTGTCTCCTGCTCCCGTGCCCGAGGACACAGGCTTCCAATTGGCTTTGGAAGCCCGCATCGAAGATGTGGACCTCACCGATCCTGTGGTGGTCTCCTGTGCCAACGTTGCCGGCGCTACTCTGGCGAGCCCGCATATGGGTTCCGTAGGTTCTGCTGCCTCTCGACCGGTATCTCCCGCTCGTGGTATAGGCACGAACAACTCATTCTCACTTTACGAGGCTCTTTCCAATTTGGTCCTTGACAGTCCCCGGCGTCAGCACCTCCTGTGCGCACAAGCATCTCCCGCCAGGCGTAGAGCGGGCATCGTGGTCGACTATCGTGGTGCAGGCATCGTGGTAGATGGTCGTGGCAGCAAAAGCATCGTGGTCGACGGTCGTGACGGCACAAGCATCGTGGTTGACGGTCGTGCCGGTATTAGCATCGGAGCTAGCCTCTCGCGTTGGTGCCAATCGCTCGCCGGTCGAAGCGCCAGCGTGTCGCTACCATGGGGCTGGTGGGCCTTGGACCACCGACCTTCGCACGCTAGCTTCGTAATCGCTGCCACTATACTTCTCTTTCGCTTAGTTGTCGACCTTGCTTTCTTCGGCGGCATTGCTTCTCTTAAGCTCACGGCTTGCTCGTCGTCCCCACATACAGCGCTAATTATTGTGGCTACGAATCAAACAATAGAAGGGGGGACTAGTAGAGTGAGTATGAGAAATGAAATAGCCTGGGTCTCTCATTAGCCCAGACTGTATATTCATATGGCCATATGGCCTGATTACAATAATATCCCCACAGTGTAGTACTATACCAGGGATATACGCGTCTTTTTATATGCCTTATTGGGCCTTTAGACCCAGCAGGCCGAATGAATCTAGGTGGGGCCATCCCTACAATAGTAATCATGCAAATCAGCAATGTCTTACAATAGCTGTACAAATATTGACAATAAAGAAATAAATTTCATGACTCATATATTAGATTTTGTTCCAAGTTCCAACCATGTCGTCATAGAGCATGACATAATGGCACTATGGCAGCGAATAAAAATACTGCAGCATCACAATTATTAGTTGTGCTATATGTACCTATACTATTGATCCAATATGCACCTTGCACCAAAAGAAGCATTAGCATACATTGTACATAGATTTGTCACCAAACAAGTAAAAACCTCAATTGGGCTAAGAGTCAAGTAAAGCCTAGTTTTTAGTATTCTTGCAGTATATCACACTTACTCCTAATATTCGGCCCAATATATGGTAACTAGCCCGTTTATCCGTATAACCGATCCGTTTAACCTTGCAACCTGCTAACTTACTCATTTTGCATTATTCGACTTGGGGAAGGGATTTTGGCCTAATGACAGGCCTACCGGACAGCTTTTTAGAACACCATTCGAAATTTGTAAAACATTCGGTGGTCTAGTCTCGGATCGGTCATACGATAAGCGTCGCTGTTTACGGCACCTCCCAAGTACCCCGCGAGAGCGCATTACGTCTCATTACATGCACATGGCTCTCCTTGACCTATATTTTTTTCACAGTTTAACGCGATGAAATGTACTCTCTTTGGTCAGAAATATATGTTATTTTTTAAATTTTGAAATTTTATCTACCGATATTTTTAAAAATATTTAGATTAGATATATAAAAATCATAGGTATAGATTTGTCTCAAAAAATATTTTTATAACACTATAACTTTATTGTATTTTATAAATATATTACAATATAAATTAATAGTCAAAGTTGCTTATTGATAACCATGTCAGTGTTCAAAACATGTATACGTGACTGGAGAAAGTAAGTGTATGCAAAATGATGTAGTCTAATGTACAGTACAGATTAAGATCACGCTGAATTAATAGCTAATATACCAGTACTCCGGCCCCTTCGCCCATGACAAAGCCACACGGTCTCTGTCCCACGGCCTCGACGCCGTTCTAGGATGGTTGTTCCTCTGCGACAGCGCTCTGCACGCTACGAACCCGCCGAGGCCGATCGGGACGATCGCGGCTTCCGCAGCGCCGGCGACCATGACGTCGGCTAGGCCTATGCGGATCTGGGCACAGGCAGTTGAGATGGAGTCGAAGCCAGTGTCCGTGTCCATGGCGACCAGGGCAGACCCAGTGTTCGATATCGTGTGCGGGATGCAGAATGGAGATATTTTCCTGCACCCTTTGGTTACAAGATTATCGACGCCGTCGGAGAACGCTCTGATGCCGCCCATGCCGGAGCCGACGACCACGCCGGCTCGTTCCTTGTTGATCTGCTCGTCATTAGGATAGTTATTAGATGCAGATGGAATCGCGGAGTAATTAGCAACAATGCATGGCGCGTGATCGAATATATATGTATGCCGTCCTCACCTTCTCCATGGCATTGGAGCCGAGGGCGAGGTCGGCGGACTCAAGGGCCCTCTTGGCGCCGACGAGGGCGTAGCGGTGGCAGTCGTCGAGGTGGCGGCCGAGCTTGCCGTCGATGTAGCCCTCGGAGGAGAAGCGGCGGATCTAGGCGGCGAAGCGGGTGGGGAACTGGGAAGCGTCGAAGCGGTCGATGGGCCCGACGCTGCCCTCCCCGGCGAGTAGCCGGCCATAGTACACGTCCACGTAGTTCCCTAACACCGACACCAGACCATTCCCCGTCATCACCATGCGCTTCTACGGATCGGTCTCCCGCCGAGGCGCCCGTGCCGCCATTGACGGGCGGACGGAAACGCGGTGGGGCCGCGGTTAAGCTCCCGAGGCCGCGGCGGCGGCGTTGGGGAGGAGGAGGCTTTGCATGGCTATTCCTGCGGCGAGGTTTAGGGGAACGGAAGCTACCGGGCCTGGTGCAACGATTGGAGCACACAAATTAGGGCCTGTCCAGTAGGGTGGTAATGGGTTAAAATTCAACCCAAAATTAATCTAACCCTCACCTAAAAAAGCTCAAAAGCCCACCTAACCTAAGCCAAAGAACATTCTGCATTAACCAACCCAACTCAACCATATGACATTTCCACCCAACTCAACCCAACCCAAATAGGTTGAAATGGTTTTCAGCCCATTTCAAACCTATTGCAACCCAGTCTTTACTAATCTACTACATACAAGCACAAGTATATTTATAGAAAACTTTTAAAAAGGTTTGGTATTTAGAATTTCTAACTAGTGTTCACACCATAAAAGTTTCACGAAATTTTCTGAAATTTACCACAAATGATTTCAGGTATAGAACGCTACTTTGTACAAATTATTAGGTCTAAGCATATAGGTCGAACCAACAGACTTTTATAAGAAACTTTTGAAAAAGTTCGGTATTTAAAATTTACAACTCGTGTTCACACTATAAAAGTTTCATGAAATTTATTATAGATGATTTCAGGTATAGAGACGCTATTTTGTGTAAATTATTATGCCTAGACACACAGGTGGAACAACAGACTTTTATAGAATTTTTTTAAAAAGGTTCGGTATTTAGAATTTCTAACTCACGTTCACACTATAAAAGTTTCGTAAAATTACCTAAAATTTACTATAAATAATTTAGGGTATAAATACGCTACTTTGTGCAAATTATTAGACCCAGACACATAGGTGAGGCCAATAAACTTTTATAGGAAATTTTTGAAAAAGTTCGGTATTTATAATTCGCGTTCACACCATAAAAATTTATGAATTTCTGAAAATTACCACAGGTGATTTCAGGTATAGAGACACTACTTTGTGCAAATTATTAGGTCTAGCATATAGATGGAGCTAACAGGCTTTATAGATTTTTTTTTTGAAAAGGTTCGGTATGTAGAATTTCTAACTCGCGTTTACACTATAAAAGTTTCACAAAATTACCTAGAATTTACTATAGATAATTTAGGGTGTAGAGACGCTACTTTATGCAAATTGTTAGGCCTAGACACATAGGTAGGATCAACAATTTTTATAGGAAACGTTTGAAAAATTCGGTATTTAAAATTTATAAATCACGTTCACACTATAAAAATTTTACAAAATTTCTTGAAAATTACTACGAATGATTTCAAATATAGAGACGGTACTTTGTATAAATTATAAGGCTTAGATGCCCAGATAGACCCTATGGGTAAAGCCAACCCGCGGGTGAGCCATATTGTAACACCATGGGTTGAACGTTCTTAACACAATTTCAACCTAAAATTTTAGAACCCATTTCAACTTCACCAAAACCTTTTTTATGAGGCAACCCAACCCGACCCAACCCATTTATTCTTTCAACCCGTTTCCACCTAACCAAAACCAACCAATCAAGAACCCAACCCATTAACACCCCTACTGTTGGTGACCTGAATCACTGTATACGATACCATGTATCTCATATGATATCTTATTAATACATCGTAAAATCCTAAATCGATAAATAAACACTTGTTTGAATTATGTGATGCACCTATTATACATTTATTATGGTGAATTCATGCAATTTTTATTGATCTAATTGCCATATTATTATTGATTGTAATTATTTGTATACTCCATGTGGTCACTCATTATCGGGGACTGGGTCCCCATATGGGCCTCATTCCCCACCTGGGCCTCATTCCCCACCAGAGATGGGAAATGGGAGGAATTCTTCCCAGTGCATGTAATTGGGGGCGAGGGCGGGAAACATGGGAAGAATCGGGGGCCCCTATTGGGGAATGTCCCCGTTGTCATCCCTATCTCCATCGCCCCCATGTCCTCACACTGCAACTGAAACTTTTACTATCATATGTATGCAACTACCTACCACTACGGCCACATATATAGAATGTACAGGTGGGCTGCTTGAAACGAGATGCGGTTGTCCATGGGGTCGAGGTCACCGGGGCCGGGGGTTGACATCGGGTGCTTTCCTTACGTTTCTGAACGAGATGGATCCCAACTTTGTGGTTGAAAAGCCTAGATGCACAAGAATCACGATAAGAAGAAGAAACGATTTTTTTGCACATATGTCATGAGTGGATATTTTGTGTCGGTGCATGTGGCGTGTAGTGCCTGAGCTAGATTAATGCCACGTACGTACCAAGCACCACTGAAATCGAGGAAGGGAGGGTAGTAGATGAGGATGACGAAGTCGAGGGCCTTGATGTAGAACCGGACGTAGGCATCGACAGACTTGTAGAGGCGGGAGATGTGGTTGAGCACCATCATCACACGTCCTCGTACAGCTTCTCTGACGCCGTCGGGTCAACGAGGCCGTGGCCGCCCTCTCCTCCCACACGCCAGTCACGCCCTTGCACTCTTATCCCATTTCGGCGTGCGCGGCTTTTTAACTCAAGCTAGGGCTCGCCGCATGGCGCGGCGTCGCCACGTGTTTGTGCATGATTTTTGCATGCCCACAGCATGGGTGGCGCTCGACGGATGTGTCAGCCGAGTGGCTTCCCACCGCAATCTGAGCATTCAGTTGTGGCCCGCAGGGATCAGTGTCATGCTCAGACTCTCTATGCGCGTGCGGAATATCCCCAAGTCTTCGACCATCGAACGTCTCTGCAGAATATGAGCCCAACTACACGAGCGTGCAAGGCTACTGCTTGCTTAGGGGTGTTCCTATTGGCTACGACTAATGGTTTTTAGCTGTGGCTGATAGTTTTTGACTAAAAATAAATAATAATAGCTCAAAGAAGTGGATTTTAGAAAAAGAGATGAGCGGTGGAAAAAGTAAGAGAGATGCGTGTGCGACACAGGAGCGAGAGAAGTGGAGTGTGTGATGCTTCTGTGACCCCCTGTCATATCCTCGAAGCGAGATGGTAGTGATATGAGTGAAGAAACCGCTTCGAAAAACCATATGTTTATATTAGCTTATGACTTCTTTAAATAGAAGTTATAATAGAAACTAATAGGGTAAATTTCAGAAACCATCAGGTTTTAGGCCGTAGGTAACAAAACACCAGTTTTTGAAATTTCTAACACATAACATCAGGTTCAGCACTAGTTGTTTCATAAAACACCAGGTTTTGTGATGTGGCTAGTGAGTGGGCATATGAGGGCCAACATGGCGCATGACCTGTTCTTTCCTACATGGGCGCTCGGCTAATAGGCGGGATTAGATGGGAAGTTGGGCGCTCCCAACCAACCAACTACCGGGCGGTGAACCTGGTGATTGGCACAAACGGAAGATGACATCCCGGCAGACAGGGATGCTGGAGAGTACCCCGGGCGGTGCTCTATCGGACGCACGTCGGCGCAAGCAGAGTGGCGCAACCGAACGGGGGAAGAGCGACTGAACAATTGGGATGGGGTATTGTTCGTCGCTCGGTAGTTGGTGGGGAGCGCCCGATCTCACCTATTAGCCAAGCACCCATGTAGGAAAGAACAGGTCATGCACCACGTTGGTCCTCCTATGCTCAATCATTAGCAACATCAGAAAAACTGATGTTTTATGAAATAACTAGTGCTAAACCTAATGTTATATGCTAGAAATTCTAAAAAATTGGCCTTTTTTTGGTTACCTATGGCCTAAAACCTGGTGGTTTCTGAAATTTACTCAAACTAATATGAACATTAGATGTTCTTGTTCTACATACAAGGCACGAGCGAGGCTGCAGTACAGCCCATGAGTAGAGGACCAACCATTTTGCTACTGGTGATCTAATAATGGGCCGAGCTTGTCAGCCCAGTGCTGTGTCTGATTAAGTTGCTTGTTTTGAGGTTGGGCCGAGTTTGCCCTCCTGGCTTGGAATAAAGTGGGCTCATTTTTTTATCTTTCTTTTTGTCAACAAATCATTTTCACTTCTACCTGAATTGCGCGACTATACTAAAATACACATATTTTATGTAATACCGTTTTATTTGCTATATAGCTATAATGCTTATGATTAGAATATAGTGTTTTCTTATACAACTGCAATAGTTCTCATATATAAACATGATTAATCTACAGGATTATAATTTAGACCTACAAAAATAAGCGGTGCTAATCTTTCCTTTTTCCCTTCAATTAATGCAAAATTTTCTAGCTTGTAGTGAACATGGGGGCTACTTTTTAAACTTGTTTTTAATAAGATAATAGATAAATTCATACTAAAATTACATGTTTTGTTGCGTGCATGTCAAAGATGTACCATGAAGTAAGGGTGCGTCATTTAAGGTGGCATTCGTATTAGCTTCTGTTGATGGATTTTGACGGCGATTAAAGACTTTTGGCCAAAATGAATAGTAACGACTAAAAAAGTGGCTTTTAGAAGAAGAGGGTGAGTGGTGCAAATAGCAAAGGTGAGATATGTGTGCGAGACGGGAGCGAAAAGAATAGGGTATATGATACGCCCACGGCCCCCCTGACTATCCTCAGAGTGAGACGAAAGTAAAAGAAGTGAAAAAACCATTTCGAGAAGTCAATTATTCGTATTGGCTTTTGGCTTCTTCAGAAGCAAAAGCAAATATGAATATAGCCTAAAAGAACAGTTGTATCTATTCAATCTAAAAACTGTAAGTGCCCAAGACAGAGTTGTTGCTTCGGTTCTCAAGAATCTCATTGACCGCCAAGCATCTCGTTTGCCAGTGTTGGGTTAGCTGGGTCTGTAGGAAACTTCTACGGTTACAACATGGTATATTTGGTGGGAGAGAAGGCAAAAAAAGGCGAGAATGTGCAACAAGCTTGTTGTTCTCCTCTTAAACGCTTTGGTGTTCAATTTCAGTAAAGCATGAGGGTAAGGAGACTAAAATGTCACGAGTGGGAACACCAAGCAGGAGATATATAAATCGTACTAAGTGTTCATGTTGCTTACAATGCAAATAAATCGGAGGGGGGCATTGGTGCAATCCTATAGATAGGGCAAGGAGTTTGGTCGCTACGGGTTTCATGTAGTTGATGTCTTTGCCGCCGAAGCAGATATGCTTCTCAATGGTATGATTGTGACAACTAATATGGGCTATATATTGATCATTGAATCAAACTCAACAGTGGTGACAGAAGATATTTGCAATACTTGTGGTTAAAAAAAATCCTTGGGTGCAATTTTCATCAAAGAATCTTGAGCGATTGCTACCAGTTTCGCGAAGATGACCTTTATTCATTGTCCACTGGAAGCTAATTGGGCTCATGTTCTTACCTATCAGGCTGTGGTTTCAAAAGCCAATGCAATATGACAAGTCAAACCATCAAATTTCATTGTACCAATCCCTTGTGAATAATATAACATTGCCCTAATATTAATAAAAGGTTGCCTTGATTTAAAAAAAGGACACGTCTAACGTGCGGCAAGCACTGTTCTATTCTAACAGCAAAATGACAATGTGTTTTCCATGCATAGTACACACATGAGGGTATGGAGTGCAATACTCTTCCCTTTCTAGGTTTTCTCTCAGCTCGTGAGTGCTTCGTGTCAATGCAATAGCTGCAACACTAGATACCCATGGACAAGTATTGAATTTCTTAGAACATGTTCATCGTTTCTTGTTTGAATGATCATATCACTTAAACCAAGTGTCTGATTTGTGTTCCGTTTGAACCTTTGTAATCTATACGACTAGTTTAACAAAACAAAAATCTATATTGTTTTGAAAACATGTTGATAATATTGTTTCTTAGCTGGCAACTTTAAGTATCCAATGCTAGCAACTTTAGGAGATAGCAGCTTGCAATTCTTCACTAATAGTAATTATAAGCTTCACTAACTAGAAGATGATAGCCAACTACTCTAAGTACCGGTAATTAGCAAGCTAGGTGCTATCAACTAGAAAATCAAGCACTATCGGTGGCTCTATATTAACTGGTAGCTTAAATGCTTAAATCGCTATATGTGTTATTTGCTACATTAGTTGCTAGCTTAAATATTACTTATTGCATTAATTGCTAGCATTTTACGTGTTACTTGCTAGCAATGGATACCTAAAAGTGCTATTCTAGATTTTCTAGCAACTGATGTAGTAAAAAAGAGCTCTACCTAGAGTTGCTAGCAACAGATAGCTAGAGTTGTTATCTAGATTTGCTAGTAACTAATGTAGCAAAAAACTACACTTAGAGTTGCCAGCGTCACACACTTAGAGCTATTGGTTGAGAAATAATTTTATCACCATACCCATAAAAACAGATCAATATGGGTCTCTTTTGTTAAGCTCGTCATATAGATTACAATGATCTTAAAAATGTAAATCGGGCACTTAATTTAACATACATCAGACACTCAATTTAAGGGATATTATCATTTAAAGAAAAGTTAACAAACAAGTATAAATACAAACAAAATAGTGATGTCAAGCTTTGTCATCCCATCGCAGCCTCGACGTGTGGAGCACACATCCTCTCCTCTTAAGCGAGATGGCACATCGTTTGCCACATCCGCATGACTGCACTCATGGGATCACGCGATTACTCTAACGCGCAATCATATGCTACAAAGCATTATAGGAAAAAAAATGCCCCGCTCGTTTCGGCTTAAGCTTCTGGCTTCTGGCTTATTTTTCACTATTCATAATTTCGTCTTTTTCTGAACTTTTGGCTTTTTTTTGAGCTTTTTTGCCGGTTCTTTTTTTGCCGTATTCGTTTGCGTTGTTTGTGATGGGCTAACACATTTTTTATATTTTTTTATTTTTTTAAAATTTAATTATGTTAAATAAGCCTCGTCACCATGATTTTTTTCACCAAATACAGTGCTTTTCAGCCATAAGCCACCAAAAATAAGCCAAAATGAACACCACCAAAATAAAAAAACGGTAAGTACCCGGTTTCAAAATGTTGCGATTATTACATTAAAGTCCAGGGCACTTTCCCAATCGCCATATACTTAATTGGAACCCCTTTAAATCCAACAGCTCACAGTAACCCACCCAATCAAAACCAACAGCCGTGATCGCTCGAATGACGCGGCCGAGTCTGCCAAGTCACGCAAACCAGCGCGCACCTGGCCGACCGCCCTTTTAACCGATCAGATCCGCTGATCAACCCAAGCACGAGCCGATCGGCCTTAACCCACTTCCGCCGCACCACCTCCTCTCCTACCTTCGTACTCTCGCCTTCCGTCCAGATCGCGAATTTTTTTTCCCATACCTCCGCAATCCCGTGTAACTCCCCTGCCTAGCGGCGAGAGAGAGGGGAGAGCGCGCCCCAGATCTGCGCGGTCGCCGGAGATGGCGTGCATCAAGAGCGCGCAGAGGGCGGCGCTGACGGCGCTGGCGCCGGAGGCGCCGTACCTCGCCGCCGGCACCATGAGCGGCGCCGTCGACATGCTCTTCTCCGCGTCCGCCAATATCGAGATCTTCCGCCTCGACTTCCAGTCCGACTCCTCCGATCTCCCCCTCCTCGCCTCCGCCCCCTCCCCCGACCGCTTCAACCGCCTCTCCTGGTCCCGCCCGGGCGCCGCCGAGGGCGACTCCTTCTCCCTCGGCCTCCTCGCCGGCGGCCTCAGCGACGGCTCCGTCGCCGTGTGGAACCCGCTGAGCATGATCAGGTTCGGATCCGCCTCCCCCGCCCACCCCACCCTCGAGATCCGCTCGTGTCCTTATCTGATGGTCGCTGTTGCAGCTCCGAGGGGCAAGCGGAGGACGCCATGGTCGCGCGGCTCGAGAAGCACACCGGGCCGGTGAGTGGTGCCGGGCTAGTTGGTTGGAATTGCTTGTCCGTGGTTCTGATGGTGTGTTGATTGTGTTTGTTGGGTTTGGCAGGTTTGCGGGTTGGAGTTTAGCGAGCTCACACCGAATCGGCTCGCCTCAGGGGCTGACGAGGGGGAGCTTTGCATCTGGGATCTCAAGAACCCTTGTGAGCCAGTCGTGTTCCCGCCACTCAAGGTATCGGCAGTTTGGCACATAGCTGCTTGTCATAGAAGAAGATTGTGACCTTATTGCTAACCTTTGTAATGCATGATTTCTGCAACTCTTCTGCTTGCATTGGTGAAGAGCTCCTATTTGTGTGTGTGTAAAGCATGATATTATGTATTTGTGAATGTCCTAGTATGATTACACCAAATTGAGATGGCCATTTTTTTTATTGAGCCGCTGTTGAATACTGTGACATTTTTGTTGGGCAGGTGTAAAGCGCCATTCTCATTTTCAACTCACGTTCAGTATGAGCAGAACTGCTACCTGATGCGGGGCTTAAAAAATAGCTAGCTGATATGGCATTCTATTTGTAGTTTTTGTAGCCTTGAAATCGCGTCTGGGTTGGGCAAATTGTGTGTTAAGACCAAACAGGACTTTCTAAAGATTCTTAATGTTTGCCTGTTGCAAACAGATCGTGCACTTCCCACCCACTTTCTGTCAGCATGCATTATATTGCCACATGTTTGATGGGGGATGTTAATTTGACTGGAAATAAACGCCATCAGAACCCCCAGTCCTTTTTTTTGGGCATGGGAGGATTAACAAATGATTCAAATAAACCTTTAAAAGAACAGATGTACGTCCAAGGTGTTTACAATACAATAGGAATGCATTCATGACCTGCCGGTAAGTTAGTTCTGGAGATACATATATGTATTTGAGGTCCTCCGTTCTTGGATCATTTTAAACCTGTATGCCAGAGCAACCTGATAGAGGTCAGCGCTAGCAAAACATTTGGGCATCATGTTCCATATGGCTTAGTTATGTACGGGGATCTATCTCGCAGCTATTTTGGTGTTTCTGTTTCTCACCATTTTTTTGTCTACTTTATTTTGCTCAAACTTGTGTGAATGGTTAGTGATTATTGTAATTTTCTACAGAGTGTTGGCTCAAGTGCTCAAGCTGAAATATCTTATTTAACCTGGAATCCCAAGTTTCAACATATACTAGCGACCGCTTCTAGTAATGGGATGACAGGTAAAGGACACTTTAGTTGTCCTATCTATTAGACTATTACCATCACTTGGACCTTTTACTGGTTTATCTCACTATCTTGAATTTTTTACTCTGCAGTTGTTTGGGATTTAAGAAACCAGAAACCGTTGACTAGGTAATTGATTTATCTACCCAAGTTACTTCTGTACTTTCATGATCTATTTACCATTAAATACCGATGTCATCTATTATTTGTGTTACTAAATTTCAATCTGCTCTTTAAATAGTTTTGCAGATTCAAATAGAAGGAAATGTTCTGTTCTCCAATGGAATCCAGACATGTCCACCCAGCTAATTGTTGCATCAGATGATGATAACTCTCCTTCTTTGAGAGTAATGACCATTTTTCTCTATTTCTTCATTCTTTTCTTTTTTATTTTTTAGTTTACTTGCCTTCTCTATATACAGCACATAGTTAGAATAGATGAAACAAATTTGTTTCTTCATTTTATTGACTCTCTTAACATGTCTGTTTTAGTTCTAATTGTGCTACTGCTTTTTAATAAAAGGGTAGCAGTACAGCCGCTGATCCTTCATTTAATCTACATTAGGAATTTTTTATGTGGATATTTTCTATTTATATCAATAACTTTGCTGATATATCCTTGTAGGTTTGGGATGTGAGGAAAACCATTTCACCAGTACGAGAATTTGTAGGACATTCAAAAGGTTTCGTTTCTCGTGCTGCTCTATTCCTTTCCACCAAGTGAACGATGATATACACAAATTGCACTTAGTGTAATATACATTCTTATATTCTATTTGTGATTCTTCTGTTGACCAGGTGTAATTGCTATGTCATGGTGCCCCTATGATAGTTCATTCTTGCTTACTTGTTCTAAAGACAATAGAACAATATGCTGGGATACTGTTAGTGGAGAGGTATATTATGACTTTTAACTTCTGAAAGCTAAAATAGGGAAATATATCGTTTCGCTGATATGCTATTTTTTTTTGCGTGTGTTCTAATTCTGCCCTGTTCGTCGCATTATTTGTTACAGATTATCAGTGAGCTACCGACAAGCTCTAATGGGAACTTTGACATTCACTGGTACCGAAAAATCCCAGGTGCCATAGCAGCATCCTCATTTGATGTGAAAATCGGCATATACAACTTGGAGGTAATATGCAACATGAGAGTTGCTTGTACTCGGTTCACCATATGACTTATAGAATGCATTAGAGTGTGAAGGCTAATTTTTTTAGTTGGCTTTATCTTAAAGAGTCATATAAACAATTATGTGTTACTCATCTCATTAATGTACTGCAAGAAAGGAAGCCTGTTATATAGCAACTTGAATTTTAGTTTAATTAAGCTGGACTAAACCAACTAACCAAGTGTGCTCTATTTGAAGGACATTAAATGTGATGGTCGTTTTGGATGAACGGTCCTCCTAGAACATCTGATTGTCATTGCTCATTTCACTTCATGCCTATTATTAGTTCTCCACAAAATAAAAATTAATGAATTCCTGCCTTTCATCCTATAAAGATCACTCAGAGATAGCTTCACAATATGTTGTTTAGAGATAGGTTGGGGATAAAAAAAGATTTTATGTTGAATTGTTCATTGGATGCATCAGGTTTTATGCCCACTATATTGTTATCAGAATGAGTTGACTTCATGCTGTATCACTCATAACATGCGCAGCTGCGCAGGTCCCTGTGACCTGCCCAGTACTTTCATGTTTGGCACACAAAGCTAATTAGTTCTCTGAAATTCTTACTTATTTTTTTACAGTTTTCTGGCTTGTATGCATCTGGTGAAAGTGCTGTTGGTGCCCCAGGTATATTGAATACTGCCTCATCTTTAACTTTCTGAAATGATCAAATATTCAGTAAGTTTAGATTGCCTTTGATCTTTTATGTTATTAAATATTCAGTAAGTTGAGATTGATCTTGTATATTTACAGTCGTTACATCAGCTGAAAGAAATTTTCAACCAAAGAAAACTGAATGCCATGTTTCTATATCAAGTTTAATGTCAAATGCCATGTATCTACATTCAGTCTTCTAAATTGTAATCTTTTAATTATTGGCGGATTTGTTTCCCCCACTATTTTGTGTTAACTGCTTAGAAGTGCTATTGTTTATTTTGTCTCCGCTGAGAAACAAACTGTACGACTTGATTTGTTTGACTGAAACACTTCGTAGTCTCGCAGATCAGGGGGTTCATAGGGGGAAATGTTGCTTGGGGGACTTAAGACATGTATCTTTAAATCTATAAACAGTAAACGTGGAATGAAAAGTATCTACTGATCTAGTCCCTCTGTTCTTTTTTACTTGATGTTTTTACTTGTCACGGTCTCTGAGATGCAACTTTGACCGCTACTTTTGTATCTTTACATTAAGATATACTAATAAAATTGTAATATTATGAAAGTGTTTTTAACGACAAATCTAATGATATAATTTTCATATAGCCAATCTAAATAGTTTTAAAGCAATTGGTGGTCAAACTTTAGAAATTTTGACGGCACGGATTATATGACGTCAAGTAAAAAAGAACGGAGGGAGTATTTATTTAGTCTGCCAAGCACCAACTGAACAACCTCAGGTTTTTTGTTGTCACTAATTATATGTGTGCATAATGTTTCTGGGATATTATTCCTCTAATGAAAAATTAAATAATATTTAGCACGTCCAAGAGCTCCAGCTCCAAAATGGTTGAAGTGCCCTACTGGTGCATCTTTCGGCTTTGGGGGTAAACTTGTTTCTTTCCATCCGGCAGTGCCTACCCAAGACGCACAAGTGGCTACTTCTGAGGTAACTTTACTTGGGTCTTTGCCATGTTGAATGCTTCTCTTCACGTTCCTCTGTCTTAAGGCATTTGTTCCTTTTATAGGTGCATGTACATAATTTGGTGATTGAGCAGTCTCTAGTAAGCCGGTCAACTGAATTTGAAGCTGCTATACAGAATGGGGACAAAAGTTCACTGCGTGCTCTGTGTGACAAAAAATCACAAGAATCTTTGTATGTTCTTTCCCATGAGTGGAACACTTCCTAATCTTTCCCTGACAACTAACTCTATGCTATAAATGTTTGAATAGATCTGACGAGGAGAGAGAAACATGGGGCTTCTTAAGGGTTATGTTCGAGGATGGGGATGTTGCCCGGACAAAATTGCTTGCTCATCTTGGCTTCAATCCACCTCAAGAACCGGCTGTGAATTCAACTGATGAACTGAGCAAAACATTGTCAGACACACTTAATCTTGATCATGGCACACTGACTGATAACACGGATGTTCAGTTTCTTGTTGATAACGGGGAGGATTTTTTCAACAATCCTCAACCTTCAGAGACTAGTTTGGCTGAGGAATCAATATCTACAAATGGTCAACAGATAGAGCAGGAAATGCCTGGAAATGCTGTGCCATGTGATCCATCCATTGACAAAAGTATTCAACATGCACTGGTAGTTGGAGACTACAAAGGGGCAGTTAATCAGTGCCTTGCTGCAAACCGTATGGCTGATGCTCTGGTTATTGCTCATGCTGGTGGTTCTGCTCTCTGGGAAAGCACAAGAATTCATTATCTTAAGAACAGTATCTCACCCTATCTAAAGGTATTCTTGTATTATTGGTTTATTGAATATCTGTGCCTTATTATTTCTGACTACAATATTTGTGCTTGCATTACCATGATTTATCTTTCCGTTGATTCAAACTCAGGTTGTTTCTGCTATGGTGGGCAATGATTTAATGAGTTTTGTGAGTACTTGGCCACTAAATGCATGGAAGGAAACACTTGCACTACTGTGCACAGTAAGTGTCTTTGTTACATTTTGTATTGTAATTCATTTTCTTGTTTAATCAGCCTGCCTGTTCTGTTATTTATTATTTAGCACAAATCTGAGGGATCTGATATGATCGTTTGCCATGTAGAAAAATTACCCCATGGTGGTTTCAGCCTTTCAGCTATTGGCCTAAACTGGCATTACATTTAATTTATTATTATCTCGCATGTATTCACTGAACTGATGTAGAGCCTAACTTTTCTGATGTGTGTTACCTTTGTGTTGGTAGTATACAGTCCTAGTCCTAGTTATGAAAACCAAACCAGAGTGGTTTGACCGGGAAAAAAAGGGAAACGATGCTCGGTCTAGCCTGGTTTGTGTAGTCAGATTGCCCATGTAATGGGATTATGGGACTGCCTCAAACTGGACCAGCAGCAGCTAACATGGCTATGGTCAAATCAGTGAGCCGCACCTGAGGCATAGCCACTCGAAACCCATGTTGTAGGGCTTGGAGAACTAACCAGTCCATCTGAACGTTTTGTTGTGTCCAAACTAGTCCGTATGAGCTACAAATTCATAAGCTAACATAAGTTGTAACTTGTAACCTTGCAACAGTTTGCCCGGAAAGAGGAATGGAATGTTTTATGCGACGCACTTGCATCTAGACTTCTGAGTGTTGGAGACACGCTAGCTGCGACCCTCTGTTATATTTGTGCTGGAAATATTGACAAAGCTGTGGAAATATGGTCTCGCAACTTGAAGTCTGAAGATGGTGGGAAGACTTATGTTGATCTTCTCCAGGTACAAATGAACAATAGAAGTTAATTGTTATATGGCAAGCTGCCAAACAGTCCTAATTGATTAGTGTGTAAGTGCAGGATTTGATGGAAAAGACCATTACTCTCGCCCTTGCTACAGAGCATAAGAGATTTAGTGCATCGCTGTCTAAGCTTGTTGAGAGCTATGCTGAGTTGTTGGCCAGTCAAGGTCTTCTTAAAACTGCAATGGAGTACTTAAAGCTTTTGGGATCAGATGAACATTCACATGAACTAGCAATACTGAGAGATCGAATTGCATTTTCTACAGAAGGTTGCCGCAAACTTATATGGATTAATATTGTTGTTATGTGTGCTATCTTCTATTGCTTTCAAGAGTTTCTCTATACATTTTGAACTGGTTTATACTTTGCTGTTATGACGTGACAGCAGCTATTTCAGAGTCACTCATTTGCTACTTGTGTGATTAACATTTGAAGTTATATACTTATATTGTAGAGCTGACTAGCCGAGCAAGTTTGGCTCATTATTGCTGTTATGCATTCTCTGCTAGCATATTGTATTGCATCGGCCATCTTTCGCCTGGCATTTGTTTCCCACTTACATTATAACAAAAACCTTAAGTACTGGAGCCTGTTCTTTTCTTTTCTTTTTCTTTTTTGCTTTTAAATGTTTCAAATTTTCATTCAGCTTTTGGCTAGTCTTTCATTGCCAGAGCTTTTAAGTAGCTTAAACTTGCATATCAACATTATTGCATTATATATTCTTTTATTTTTCTTCTTTTTCTGGTGTGCAACATGCTACAGGGGGAGGTTAAAAGGCTGTATGTGACAAAATTTTCACTTTTGCTTATGTTACCATTACGGAACTCTTGCTTGGTTGAAAGTTGGTGAAGCAACATTCTTTCAAACCTTTATGCATGTGAATTGTGAAGATTCATAATTGAACATAAAAGTATAGTACTGCCTTTTTAAAAACCTCTTGTATAAAGAGGATAATCATATTTTCTTCATGCTGATATCTTCATGTATTAGTAAGTTAATTACTTAATTAATTAAGCTTGAAAAGTTTATATCATAGTATTGATTAGAAGTATGCTTTCCAGAGAATGATGCTGCCAGGAGTTCGGCTCCTGATAGCAGTGGCAACAGCTCTCCCTACCTCACAAATCAATTGAGCTACAGCACCCCAGACCCTTCTCAGAATCTTTACCAGGTACCCGTTATACATTGTTTCTGACTCCAAACTTCCCCTATATAATTTATGCCCTGTAATATTTGTAAAAATAAAATAATATCTTTTGCTGGAGAGATGCATTTTGTAATTCTGTTCTGACTACCACGAACTCAGGTGCCTCAACAATATAATGTGCCAAGTAATACATATCCAGATGTTTACCACCAGCAACCTAATTCGTCCTTTGGAGGATACAGCAACACATATCAACATCAACAACTAACCCAGATGTTTGTTCCATCGAACCCACCAGCGAACTCCCAGGTATTTTATGATTTAGGAAGCCTTTTCTTTTTATTCTTTTGCTTAAGTATTTTGTGTGAGAATAGCCAAGGCCAATCGTGCTTGGGGTATTGGTGGAAATGTTCCAGCGATGAGGTATTCAGTAGCTGGGGATGTAGCAGAGAGTATGTAGTGCACTATCTATTCTGTGCTAGCATGGAAGATCTAAATATATTGTAGGATTATGATGTGTGATTTCTGAACAAATCCTCCATCTATTTTTTTATTCGTTTTGCTCAAGTATCTGTTACTTTTTACTAGCTTACTTTCACCTTTTAAACTTTGTATGCTAACTTACGTGAAGTTAGTTCAGGGCCATCTTTCCCCTCGTTTTAGTGATTTTTTGTTCTATTTTCATTTCTCTGGGGAAGTTTCAATATTTCTTTTGATTTACCATTTTCATTATTTGTTTTATGATTTTTTCCTTAAACAGCCAAGTTCAACCCCAGTAACGGTGCCACATCAAACAGTGAAGACATTTAATCCTAGAAACTTACCGGGTCTCAAAAACCCAGAGCAATATCAGCAACCAAATACCTTGGGCTCCCAGCTTTATGCGGTATGTAGAATGGTAATTTAAATTTCACCTCATGTTATGTAATACCAGTTTCAAAGTGATCTCTCTGGTTTAAACAGGCTTCTGTGAATCCACCATATACTTCTCCTGGACCGCCTGCTCAATTTCAGACTGTTCCACCAGTCTCTTCTCTTGGTGGTAGTGCCTCTGTACCAGGAACGATCCCAAATCAGATGTTTCCCCATGCTGTTGCAGCGAACTCAACATTTATGCCATCAAGCAATCAAGGTTTTGTTCAGAGGCCAGGTTTGAGTCCTGTACAGCCCTCAAGTCCAACACAGGCACAGGCACAGGCACAGCCAGCTGTTGTCCCTCCTGCACCTTCCCTGACTGTGCAGACAGCTGATACGTCGAAGGTGTCTGGTACGTGGAATGCAGATGCAAGGCTTGGATCTCTTTAGTTGTCGATTAATTGATTTCTTGCTTCACTTGCCTAGTAAAGTGATACTGACAAAACCTGTTGGTAATGTCTTTTTAACAAGATTCATATGTTTACTGTTCTGGTTTTAAGAAATATTTTTCTTGCTACTCCTTGCGTGATTCACCTGATTTACATTTGAATTCTACCAAATATTTACTAATGGTGCCAGGAAGCCACACTTCTTGTGTTCCCTTATTGTGTTGGTATTTGTCCTACACTGGTGTTTACTTCTCTGGTCGTCTTTTGCAGCTGAACTGAGACCTGTTATTGCAACACTGACCAGACTATTTGATGAGACATCCAAATTTCTGGGAGGATCTAAAAAGCGTGAAATTGAAGACAACTCAAGGAAGATTGGGGCATTATTTGCAAAACTCAATACTGGGATATTTCTCCAAACGTTTCATCGAAACTCATTCAGCTGTGCAGTGCACTTGATAGTGGTGATTTTGCGACTGCGATGCAACTTCAGGTAGGCTTTACTAATTCGTCTAATAATTAGGAATGGCGTTTGCAGGATTTTCCATTATTGTTTTTTTGTGGGGGATGTCGGGTGGCCTGCTGATTTTTTTAAAATAATTTACTTTTCTAGTGTTTGATCCAAACGATGGGTGCCAAGTCCGTACCTGTCCATCATTATGACCTGCTAATATTTTTTTAGAGGATAAGCTATTGTTCTACTCTGAAATCAATGTTATCTCCTGCATATGATCCAATGTTGTGGACTTGTGGTTATGCCTTATAGCTAATGTCTGGATATGTTCTGTAAATTCCCTCATTGCTGCTGATTGGACAAAGCACGTGCTGATCCTTGCTCCTAATCAAAACTGGAGTTCTTTTCACAAGGCTGCATCTTTGACTCACTAGGGGTCTGTTCTTTGCGGCTTCTAAAAGTGGTTTTTGGCTTTTGCTACAGTACCAAATTTTTAAATAGAGTATTTTCTCAATATGCGCTCTTATCCAAAGCTAATTCTTTAGATACATTCCAATCTCTCAAGTCTCTTTTAATTGCTTCCTCCCACGTCAGTTTTGGTCGACCTCCGCCTCTTTTTTCATTTTCAGTACGTCTTAAAATTCTACTACGTACCGGTGCCTCAGGAGGCCGTCGTTGAAGATGTTCGAACCATCTCAAACGATGTTGGATAAGTTTCTCTTCAATTGGTGCCATCCCCACCCTATCACGTATATCATCATTGTGGATGCGATCCCGCCTTGTATGACCACAGATCCACCGTAGCATCCTCATCTCCGCTACACTCATTTTCTGTATATGTTGTGTTTTAGTCGCCTAACATTCTGCTCCATATAGCATTGCGGGTCTGATCGCCATCCTATAGAACTTACCTTTTAACTTTGAGGGACTTTTTTGTCACACAGAACACTAGATGCTTGGCGCCATTTCACCCACCCCACTCCTATCATGTGGCTCACGTCTTCATCAATCTCACCGTCCCACTGTAGCATCGATCACAAATAACGAAATGTGTCCTTAGACACTACTTGTCCATCCAATCTAACATCTCCATCATCTACCCTAGCACCATTGAAATCACACCTCATATACTTAGTTTTAGTCCTACTAAGTCTAAAACCCTTCAATTCTAAGTACTTTCTCCATAACTCGAGCTTACTATCAACACCTATTCTACTCTCATCAACTAGCACCATATCATCAGCGAAAACACTAAGGGATATCTTCTTGTAAGTCATGTGTGACCTCGTCCAATCACTAGGGTAAAAATGTATGGACTTAACGCTGACCCTTGGTGTAGTCCTATCATACTCACGCAAACAACCAAAATTCAAAAATTTCAACCAAAAGCCATAAGCCGCAGCCAGAAAGAACAGGCGCCGGGTTTGGGCTCCATCTATGGTTCATACATCGTACTGAATCTTTAGTTGAGACAACCATCTAAATGCCTGTATAGCAGGATCTTGCACTTGATGTCAATCGAAGTCAAGTTTGTATGCATTGCACCACTCTTTTGTCCATGTTCTGGTGGAAGTTGCCGATTCTTGAGAAGTGGGATGTTGATTTTTTTTTTTTTTGCGTCTGATAGTAACTCTTCTTTTTTTTTTCTTTTTTTCTTTCGTTTTTTTTTGGCTTCTGATGCTAACTATCGACATCTGTTCAATGGTGGCAGATTTCTCTGACAACGAGTGACTGGGATGAGTGCAACCTTTGGCTTGCAGCATTGAAGCGTATGATCAAGTCAAGGCAGAACTTCAGAATGTAAACCTGTGTGGCCTTCTGCTGCAGCTAGTTCTGTATAAACCTTTTCTGCTTATCAAAATTGTTAGTGTTAGCAATTTCGAGGGTTCGCCTGCACAGAGACGTTATCCTGCTTCTTGTGTTACGTCTGCCAATTCTGCTGAAGCTTGTTGCTGAAGGTGGTCTGCTATTTGGTTGCGATTACTTTTTGATAATAGTTTTTTAATATTTCTTTGCAAGAGGATCAGTTCTTGGGTGGTGGCGGTTGGTCTCGAAAAATATTACTTGTAAGAGGGCACTTTGTCTGTTGTAGCTGGTCCATTTTCTCTACCCTTTTCAGGTAGACAATCAGTTTGGACACTCGAAGTACTCTAGATGATTAATACGAGGGACATTGGCTTGTTTATTGCACTGGCATGAATAGAAATCAATAAATTCCTGAAATTGAGATTTTTGCGTGGGTCGTACACGGGCGTGATTAGAAGGCCATTCGCTGCTTGTATTAACGAGGATCAGTTCTTGCTCTCGTCTTGTGCATATATATATTTCTTTTCTCATCGCTCATTTACTCTTAAAAATAATTTTTTTTAGTCATCACTATTTATTTTTAACTAAAAAAACATTGACCACGGCAGTATGAACCAGCCTAATTCTACTAAATCCACTTCCCACGAACAACACACCCTGTGGTTGTGTGATATGATACCTCAGTTGTCCAGCATCTGCATCTCCCCTAGGATCATAGCATCTCTGCATGTGACCTGCTAGTTCGATACTGACCCAACTTGCCCACTTAATCTGGCATTCTGCCTCCCTGCAGCCTGGATAATCTACCGATGCACTTGTGTTAGATTAATGCCTGCAAATTCCCCTGCCGCATGAGGATGCCACGAGCCCATGGCCCTACCATTTCCTATGTTTTTAAGCTTGGCCGCTGTTTCTTCGCCTCATCGGTCATCATTCATGCTGATGGACCTCACAAAAGGCAACATTGGTTCCTAGCTAGTGTTTGTTATGGCAACAGAAACATGCGGATACCTTGTTCTGCTATATCTTCCACTGTATCTACACTAGTTTTTTTCTTCTTCTGAAAACACGCAGGAGAAGTGCACGTCATCGCATTCGCACGTGCACTAGGTTCAATCGAATTACCACTAGCTAAAGAAAATAGCACTACTGTAAGTGCAAGTGTAACTAATTGTACAGGGGAGAAATTTTAGCATGTTCCCTTTCTTTGATTGCTCAGTTGGACAGTTACAGAAATCTGGTGATGCCAAAACTCCAAAAGGGCTTGGGAGAATCTAGTACCGCCTGCGGACACCAGTAGCCCCCACTGGAACAGAGAAAGCTGCCCGGTAGTTTCAGCCGTCCCAACCTATCCAAAAGCTGGGGACCAAACAGCTACTACTCTATTCTAATAACAACTTAAACACCCCAGGAACCACCAAATAAACCACTAAATTATTATGATTCCCAGCATGCATTATTTGCTGTTGATGCAATCCGATCTATGTACAGGTCTCGCGGATGGCAACATTAGGCCGGCTTTATCTGATCAGGTTCCATTAGGTCTGTAATAAAACGCATGGCAAAATAGGTGATCCAAAGAATAGAAGATATAGATTTTACATGAAAAAACCTTACAGAAAAATATAGATGCACGGAGACGAAATTCACTATATAAGGAGAATTACAAGTACGAAGAACTTCGACGTATCTAAACTATCCAACTACAAGTATGATTAATCTTATATAGATGTCGCTAATAATAGGCATAACAACCTGAATTGTTATGAACTCTATCTCTAATAAAAATATGTAGAACTGATAACATAGCTTCTTGATGGAAGATGACAACCGACCAAAAGAAGATCGTCGGTGGAGATAGCGCAGATCAAGACGACACCATGACATGGCACCAGGCCATGCGGGGGATGATGCTGGCGGAACTAGTGTTGAAACAGTCATCAGGGCAAAGTGCAGATAGATGCTCAGTAATAGAGTCGAGTAGTGAAACCAAGTTGAGACGAGTCGCGAAGCAATGGAGGACCAAGTTACTGGTACGCTAGTTAGGTGCACGTAGCCAAATCGCCAATCTCCTCGTAGCCTTGTGTGCACAAAGTAAAAGACGGCTTAATCGTAGACCAATGGATGGCACGGCTGGCTGCTCCTCGTGTTTGGCGCGACAGTTGCTCCTTGAGACGTGTGGCTTCTTTTTTTTTGTTGCTGCAGTGGATTTTCCAGCCAACTCGCACATGAACAGAATTCCGGGTTGGGAGCTGATCCGAGTCGGTTCTTGATTCGAACGGTGGCAGGTTGTTCCGGTTAGAAATTGGTCCATATAAGTATATCTATTTTTTTAATTCTAAAATATATATGATTTAATACTATATTACTAAAACAAGATGAAAAAGACTAATTTATAAGGTAGAATTTTCACCACTTCTTAAATATAGATAGAGATGATATAATGAGGGCTCTAGCTAATCACACACGCACGCCACGCGTATTCGCGTATTTTCACGTGAAAATTACGTGACTTATGACCATGACGTGGCGTGCCACTTGCGCACCAAGTTCACCTTTATTTTATTGAACCATGGATTATTCTTTCTCTCTGTTTGAATGAGATTCAAACGTTTGAATTTGAGGCTTTATTAGGATGTTTATGATGAGCGCTACCGGTGGGTAAATTGCTGGTTAAATATGTCAGTTATCAAAGGGTAAATGGTTGTTTTAATCATGTCAGTTATCAGTCTGTCTATTTATATGTCTAGAGACATCCAGAGTATGTGTGAGAATCTCATTGCCTTAATTTCCTTCTTCTCTGCGATCTTGTGCTTTTGTACTGTGTTGTCTGAACTCGTCAACCTTTCTTCTCGCGTGCACCGAAAGGAGGAGAGCGGCTATCTCCGAACCATTGTTGCAGAGAGTACCGCACGGACGGCAATAAGGTTTCGGCAACAAGACATATGCGCGACCGCTCACTTCACCGCATCATCTACGCTCGCGACCGCTTGAGGGTGCGTTGCTTCCTATTCTTTATCAAGCCTAATTGTAAGTCGTTCGCGCTTCGTTCGACTTTGTTACTATATTTTTTTTGCTTATATTCTGAAGTATGATGAGTAACTTGTTGTTAGTAGTAAGTTTTGCATCATTAATTTATTGTATTTATCTCTTAATAAAATTTAGAATTAAAATATTACCCATATTTTCAACAGTCCCTCTCGCCGAAATAAGGTGAAAACCAATTTCGTGGTAGCAGCAATTGCAGAAAAACTTCGAGACAGCAACAACTTCTCACCGTAATAGCTTTCGAAAGTGAGTAATGACCTGTCTTAGCGGTAGATGGTGGCTGCTCCTGATGAGAGAGCCTGGTGCTGTCGGGATGCTGAACGATGCCGTGCAAACACGAGCCTTGAGGGCCGCGTGATGTCTGCCTTTGTTTGTGTGATGGCTGTTTCGGGAGTCTCCTTTCGAGGCTACAGTTTTGATGTAGAAAGTTTTGATACCATTTGTTATAAAACACACGATATATATAAAGGAGCAAAGAATATGAAACACATATTTTAATGTGCAAAACTCTTGCGGAAAATGCACTACATTAGGAGGATTATAAGTGTGGGGAATTTTAGCATCTCTAAACTGTACGACTACAAAGATATATATATAGAGAGAGACTGTAGATCAGAATTCTAAACAGAGAAAAAACTGAATCAAAACCGGTTACACCGGCCGTTACCACGTTTGGCGCCACTTCTGACGTGATGTCTGATACAGCTCGGATCACATTTTAACAAGACCCATCCAAATCCATGGACTAGCCTAGTAGTACTAGTACACTACACTACCATCCAGTTGCCTATTTGGTACATGCGTATCATCACAATTCACAAGGTCACTCCGTTCCAAAAAAAAAAGGGGGTCGCAGGGATCAGCAGCTCCAAGCTGTACAGCACTAGATTATTATGAGCTCTCCTCAATACCGGTCCCGGCTGCCCTTACCACACCAGCAGCAGTACTTGGCCGCTCAGCACCTGCTTGCTACTTAGCTGCAGCTGAGCAGATGTGATGGTCATGGCACCGGCGCTAGTACTAACAATCTGAGCATGTTTTAGTTATAGCAAATGATTTGGGCGAATATTTTGGTACTACCAACCCGATTGCTTGCAGCAGAAGTGCTCCAGTGATGCAATCCTGGATCCCAAAGCAAGCGAGCACAAGTACTATTGACTTGTTAACAACATGGTGCCAGTAATGTTTAAGCCATGAACTCTGGAGGCCGGCACAGGCAGGAAGCATGCTTGCACGCAACTTTATCTTCCAGTGTACTGCAGATAGATTTCACATGAACACCACATGCCAACCTGCAGATAGATTTCTCCATGATCCATTCTGGTGAAATATCTAGGCATCTGATCTCTGATGAGCACTCGCTGACCACCAGCAAGGTCAAGCACTTCAATTGTTGAGGAAATTAAATTTGCAGAGATGTTTATCTGACAGATGGAGCTGCTCAAGAACTGATTGGTCAAGCAGGGCCTGCAAGTGCGTACTCCACAGCTTAATTTCATTTCGTGCGATATTGACGATGCTTAAGATTTCCTTTGATAACGTACGTGGCAAAGAAAGGTTAATTAGATCTAGATACAGAGAAGAACGTGAAGCAACAATTTCAAGAACGGTTTTGCCACCTCTATTCTGGATCGCTGGAACTATTGTTTGTTTGGGACTTTTCAAGCATATGGATAGGCCTCAGTTTTCGTTTCCTCACAGACCAAGTAAAGTGCTCTGCTGCTAACTTGCAGTGTTAAAAGCCACCTCTTGCTTTACGCTGCATAAGCAACGGTTTGCATCTCTTAAGCAAAGCCTATGCTCCAGGTATGATTATATTGAAATTTTTGATGTGATGATCAGTTGTACTCTCGAACTTGGAGAGTCTTAAATGATCTTGAAATTCCTCTATATGTACAAGTCTAAATTGTCCATCCCATCCTTCATAATATACCTAAGAAATTCCATTCGATGCGCGCAGTGAAGTGGCCATTGGTCAGTGGATAAGAAGTATGTCCAAAGGCAGGGATATCCAGAAATCCAAAAGCCAAAAAGGCCTGTATGATCACACATGAAAAAAAAGGGAGAGAGAGAGAGCTCCAATCATACACGTCCAATTATTGTTATTTGATTGGCAACCAAGAAAAGAAAAAGAAACCACATATTGATAGCTTTGGTGCGTAGGAGTATCTACATACTAAACGAGAATCGAATACTCAGGGCCTCTTCCATTCACATAATTCTAAAAACATAGAAATAGAAAAAAAAAGGGATTGCAATGCCATAGACTCTTGAATCTTATAGGATTGAAAACTACAGAAATTTGCAACAAAAGATGTTTGATTGCTGTAGGACTGAAGGCGACGACTAGAGAGGGGTGAACCCTTAGGTTGTCCATGGCTTCGAAACACACACCAGAAGATCAAGCACACAGAGCCTATAAGCCAACCCTACAAAGACGAAACAAAACACTTCTCTAGCAGACTGACCGCAAGGGGGTAGTGGTCGATCGTTTGTCCAATATGACCGCAGTCACCGTTTGCTGAACCGCAGGCGGTCTATCCGGTGCCTTAGGCTAGTTTGACCAGAGCTCAGGAAAAGGTAAGAACAACTTTGGTTCAAATCTTCAAAAGACCCAATTCAAAACCACAACTTCAAATTATAAGCGAGTATCTCTCTCCGTAATCTCTGTCATAAACAGTGAGAATTCAAAAAATTTAACTAAAAATCATAAGTCACAGCTAAAAAGAACATGTCCTTATCTACGCATGATGCTTCCAACCGGTTAGCCAAGGCGCAAGCCAACCAAGCGTGTCACGCTAGTTGCCAAGTGCCTACACTGAGTCAAGACATGCACGCCCAGCAGCCTAGCACTATAACGCACAGTAGTTTAATTAACCAGCACCGCACTGTTATGCGCACTGAGACTTTTAAACAAAATCGATCCTCATGAGCAATTATTCATAATATCATGACATGTAAATCTAGAATTCCATGATAGATACGACTCATCCAGCCGCCTCATTTGTCCGAGAAAATCAGGAGATTTTTTATAAAAAAAAAAGCTTTTTTAATTGTACGACTTCTTTTCGCAAGTCGATCTTGTTAAGTGGTACTAACGCATGGCCGGCCTTGCCAGTTGCCACCACGGTGGTGATGATGACTGACAAGCAAAAGAAAGCAAGTGGTTAACGGCGTCCATGTATCATCAGTTTTGTTGCCGTGTGCCGGTCGACTCGTGACAACTCGTTCGATTCGACGCGCGGGCGGCCAGGACCCGCGCGTGACGTCGCATCCCTGTCAGGTACCACTAGCGCACGCGCTTATCCTCGAGCCTGCCTGCCTGGCTGGCCAGTTGATGCCACGTCGTTCTCGCGCCGATTAATGGGCTCACGGTCGCTCCTAACCACGATTAGTTTGATGTAGCGTTCGCGCACTAACTTTGAACATGTTTCTATACCTGTTCAAAGCATGTATGTTTCAGAACTGCTTAGATTGCTGCGTGTACTATAGCAGAATGGACCTGAGCAGGAAAGGTTTGGCGTGGCCAGGCCAGGCCAGGCCAGGTTTGGTTTACGGCTACCAAAGAATCAGGGTGTCACGAGGTTCAGCATTTTATAGCACAACCAAAGAATATATCATCCCATTTTAGCATCGGAAGGCTCCCGTTATCCAGTGGCACACAAGCAACGGATCTTAGTAAAAAAAAACTCCATTTTCTCCCTGCTTGCTTTGAGAAGTAACCAGAAACCAGCAATGGCGATGACGATCGAACCTGGAAACAAAAACGAAGAAAACGAGAAAGAAAGAAAGAAAGAAAGAAAGAAAATGATCGATGGTGACGAGGAGACTGCACCAGAACCCTTCTGGAAGAAAAAAAAACACAAGTGCTAGCTCCACCAGAACCACTCTGAAAAAAAAAACACAAGTGCTAGCTCCACGTAAGAACGGTTTTTTGCGCGAAATGGACATGTGGGCCCAGGTAAATTATACTTCGACGATGCTAGCTAGCTTTAGGGGAACGCATCGGCTTTTTAAATTTTGCCTATTTTTTATATTTTTTATTGTCTATAAAAATATAACGATATTTTTTATTTTTATTGAATAATTCAAAAAAAATTAATATTCACTATAATATAATTTTAGCCTAAAAACTAAAGTTAAAAGCTACAACCGATTGAAACAGTACCTAGTGACTCCGTCACAAATCATTCACACGGCATGTCATCTTGTCAACAAAAAAAAAGCAGATATATTGCTTTCGGAAATGTGATCACAGCTACTGCAACGTGTACCATAGGTCACTCACAGCATGCTGGACTATTTTACCAATCTTTTCCAGCATTTTTCCCTGAATTTTCGCGGCCGTCCATGTAAAAGCGACGGCATTTGCGGGGTACGGGTCGAGACGGAGGCGTCGCCGTCAGATCACTGCGATGATACTGGGCCCTTGTGCTAGTTCCTTTCCACTGCAGACTACTTTGATCTGTATCCGTCGTACACACTTCGTCCTTAAGCTTTGGGCGTTTTCTTGGTGCATTGCAACATCCAGCTAGCTTAGTTGGTCTCCTTTTTGCTTGGTGGCCTAACCAAGGTAACCATTAGCCAACCAATCCTATGACCCAAACTAACCCCGGTCTTTGATAAACATATTGATTAATAACTGATTGAGCGCTTTAGGTTATATAAAGGAGAAAAATGTTGTTTTTCTGTCTATGTCAGCAAGTACCAACCCTGCATTTCAACTACTAGTGTTTAACCACCACTTTTCTTTTTTAGAGAATACATCTCCACTATTTGATGACAGTATATATGAAGGCTTTTTTCAATGCAGGATTATTGTAAGAATTGCACTGTTTTCCTTAAAAACTATGTGAAATTCTTGCGTTCAAAATACAGCCTAATATATAGTAGGCATAGCCATATGATCAACCAATTCTTTGGACACTGCTGAAACACCATTTTTTTTTACAGCAAATACGTACAGATTAACATTTAACATTGACCGTCGTTTTGTGAGAGACCACACATTCGGCCGAAGCTTAATTAGTTGGATCTAACAAAAAGTGGCATTCATTTGTCAGTTTCATAGGATACATTATTAGCTATCATCAGAAAGTTAGCTCACGGAAAGCCTTTTCTTTCTCCAAAAGTTCGCATTACAGGACACTTAGCAAGCCAAACGCTCACCAAGTAGACAAACGATTGGTTGCTTTTCGTCTCCTCCGTGTCGAAGCCATATGTCACGGTGCTCCATCAATTGCTCGAGATAGTTCAAAATGTCATATATTTTTGAACAGAGAGAGAGTAGTAGGTAGCGTCTGCGTAGGCGTAACATCGCATTTATACTGCAATACGGAGTACTTGATTGGGATTAGTTCATTTGGGGTGGTACTTCTGGAGTTAGGTACCAGCAAAACCTGGGTTCAACTGACCTGCATGCTCCTTTCTTTCTCAAGTTTATCTCGAACAGGTGAATTAAGATTGCTTAATGGTACTAGGTCCGTTCTTCAAGCATGCATATTTTTGTGCAAGTACAGTGTAGTGTGTTATTACAGTGATGCTAATGTGATGTTACGTAGGATCGACCTTTACTACTATACAACTTGCATTAATTATGACCTGGAATTATGCACCCAATGCATCCTCATCTATATTTTTGTTGTTTTTTTAATGGACCCAAGTTTTCTTTTTCTCGTCATGGTGTGTTGCCTTTGGGAACATGCAATTGGTGGGTTGCTTGGTCAAATCGAATTGAGATGGCTTGGAACAGGCTCAAAAAAATAATTCCCCATGGACCCAACCCCAATGCTCAAACCGCCCTCCATCCTAGCGTTGCCAAGTCAACCCTTCACTACGGTATTTGGTTCACCAATAGCATTCTGGTGGTGTTCAATATGGCTTAGGTGTGTTTGGTTGAGTGTGGTTTCGAAAAACTGCTGTGAAATGGGTAAATGTGGAAAAGTCTGCTTTATGGGTTGTGAAATGTGGAAAAGTCAGAATTGTTTTGTTCAAACAAGTATAAAACTTACCTCCTATCTCTATTTTCCTTGAAACAATCGAAAAACACTCTCTATTTTCACCATTTCAAAAGCGAAAGCCAAAAGTCAAAAGGGGTCCAAAGTGCTTTCAAATCAGACTATTAAAAGTAGTCTTCAAAAAGCACACGGTTTGTTGTACCCTTTGGTTAGCTTTTGGCTTTTTAGAAGCAAAAGCAGCTCCCAAAAGCTCAACCAAAGGCACTCTTAAGCTTATGGCTTAAGTTTATTTTTGTACTATTCATAATTTTGTATTTTCTAAATTTTGATTTTTTGAGCTTTTTGTCGGTTCTTTTTTTTCATATTCATTTATGTTATGCGTGATGGGCTAACATAATTTTTATATTTTCAATTTTTAAATTTAATTATGTTAAATAAGCCTCTCTCATTCTGATGTTTTTCACCACTATGATTTTCATTATAAACTTTCATTTTCAGTGAACCGATCACCATTATATACTTTAAGCAAAAAGATTTATGTACTTTATAGTAATGCGACAACAATACTTACATAAGGATAGACTGATTTCACTACGATATTTTGTCAACCAACAGCATCCCTAATGTTTTGTCACATATATGTGACTTGTTTGAAATTGAGCAGTGTGACACAAGGCAAGCAAGAAGATTTACGCACTTCATCAATTTTGCATGTCCTCGTACATTTCTCAGCTATATTTATTTTAAAGAGCGATAATGTATGCTAGGCGGATGTGGGTGTAAATTCAGCTGGGCTTAATTTTTGTGGAAAATACGAAGATAAGGCTTGATTTATGGCTTGGACTAAAGGCTTAGGGTTATAGAACAAATAGAGATATTCTGCAATTTAGATGCTTGCTTCGAATCAAAGGACCCACAGATTTCTCAACATGTTCCATCAGCGCTGTGGCTGTGTTGATATAACATAGCTCCACCTCTCATCGCTACTAGTTTTTTAGGTCTCGCTCCTCTAGGTTTGGACTTCTGATTTTCGACTTTATTTTTTTCTAATTTTTTAGATTTTTTTAGTTTTTTTGCTGGTTCTTTTTTCGTATTCATTTGTATTATACGTGCTGGGCTAACTCGTTTTTTCTATTTTTAAATTTGTTTAAAAATTTAATTATACTAAATAAGCTATTATCAATTACAATAGTATAATCTTAGCCGACTACAATAAAAATTCAGCCATAAGGCCAAATCAGCCCAACTCAACACATTATACTCTTCTGCAGAGCCATTTATAGTTGTCGCGTTCTCTCCTCGCTCTATCACAATCCAAGACCTCAAAACGTTCTCTCCACTTCCCCCAGAGTCTGTACAGTCCACACGAAACATGGTGCAACAACACAGAATCTACATCCTTCAGTTCAGGAAGGGCGAGCCGGAGCAGGAGCTGGCATGCAAGGTCTCGCCGCCCAAGGGCGCCGGCCGCCGCGTCATGTACTACTACCACGACTACGGCAGTGGCGGCAAGAACGGCAAGTCGGTGCAGTCCAGGACGCTCAGCCTGCGCCGCTTCTTCGGCTTGCTCCTGCTCTCCTTCCTCTCCGTTGCCACGCTCCTCGTGGCGCCGGTCTCCTTCTTCTCCTTCGTGCACAGCGACGCGGGCGGGGCGGCGGCGGCCATGCAGCGCGAGATGGCCGCGCCGTGCTCCGGGATGGGAAACGACAGCCTCTGCTGCGACCGCACGTCCACGCGCGCGGACATCTGCTTCGCGCGCGGCGACGTGCGCATGCACTCGGCGAGCGCGTCGTTCCAGCTCGTGTCCGGGAACTCGACGGGGGAGGAGGAGAGGATACGGCCATACACGCGCAAGTGGGAGGCCAACGTCATGGCGACCATCGACGAGGTGCGCCTGCGCCGCGTGTTCCCCGGCGACGCCGCGCGCTGCGACGTGAGGCATGACGTGCCGGCCATGCTGTTCTCCACGGGCGGGTACACGGGCAACGTGTACCACGAGTTCAACGACGGCATCCTGCCGCTGTTCGTGACGTCGCGCCACTTCCGGCGCCGCGTGGTGTTCGTCATCCTCGAGTACCACGACTGGTGGATCACCAAGTACGGTGACGTCGTCTCCCGCCTCTCGGCCTTCCCGCCCATCGACTTCACCGCCGACCGCCGCGTGCACTGCTTCCCGAGGTGATCGCCGGACTCCGCATCCACGGCGAGCTCACCGTGGACCCCGGGCAGACGCCCGAGGGCAAGAGCATCCGCGACTTCCGCAGGCTCCTCGACGACGCCTACCGCGGGCGCATCCACTACCTCGAGCGCCTCGAGCGCCGTGCCGCTCGCAAGCGCCGCGCCGCCGCCGCCAGGTCCACCACCATCCCCGCGCCGCTCGCGCCTCCAAAGCACACCTCCCCGGACAAGCCGAGGCTGGTGATCGTTTCGAGGACCGGCTCCCGCGTGATCGAGAACGAGGCGGACGTAGCAGCACTGGCCGCGGACGTCGGCTTCGACGTGCGCGTGATCCGCCCGGAGCGCACCACCGAGCTGTGCAAGATATACCGGGAGCTGAACGCCAGCGACGCCATGGTGGGCGTGCACGGCGCGGCCATGAGCCACTTCCTTTTCATGCGCCCCGGCAAGGTGTTCATACAGGTGGTGCCCCTGGGCACGAACTGGGCGGCCGGCGCCTACTACGGCGAGCCCGCGACGCGTCTCGGCCTGCGGTACGTCGGCTACAAGATCCTACCGAGGAGAGTTCGCTCTCCGCGAGTACCGACCGGCGACCCCGTGCTCACCGACCCGCCGGCGTCGCGCAGCGCGGCTGGGACGTCACCAAGAAGGTGTACCTGGATCGGCAGAACGTCCGGCTCGACCTGGCGCGGTTCAGGGAGGAGCTGGTCAGAGCTCACCAGTACATAGTCGCCGCCAGGAGGCGGCGGCGGCCAAGAGCAACCCTGTGAATCACTGATCAAGCAAGCAATCAATCACTTTGACCGGTTTGATTAACCAACTGCTCCCATATGCTGTAGAGTCCTATACAAATTTTTTTTTCTTTTTGTTCTTGTTACACTGACTTGATCTGACCATTCTTTGCATTAGCTAGATTGCGTGTTGATGTAATTGTGATGGATGGTGGTTTACAATTTACAGTCTGAACTTGTTGTGCTGTACTCAATAAAAGAAGTTAATTACAGACAGTAAGTATACGAGGGTGCATGTGCAATTTTGCATTTCTGCAGTGACATGTGTATGGATGGTTGCTGCTGTTCTGTGGCACACGCGCAATGCAGGCTGCAGGCGGCAGAGGCAAGCTGCTGCCTGCATCCACAGGATCTTGGCAGGTTCAGCAGGGAGATGTTTTTGTGCCTCCTACCTCATTTTCCAGCCTGTGTTGGGCTTCAGTTGGTTGAGACATACTACTCAAGCTTTTCGCTAAAGCGTCAATAAAGCTTGCTAATTAGTGGCCATAAAGCTCTCTCTACCTATCAGACCTGGACGACTGCCAACACAACAGTACTATGGTGATCGATGCATGTATGTATTCATACCTCCTACTGCTCAAGCAAGGCAACGACAAGTTGAGAATACAATCGTCAGTCAATAGTTTCAACGAAGGTGAAATTTTTACCTCAAGTCACACCATACCTATATTCTCCGCTCGCTTCGACTTCAACTTCGACTTATTTTTCACTATTTATAAATTTCGTTTTTTTTGAACTTTTGGCTTTTTTTAGATTTTTTGCCTGTTCTTTTTTTCTCGTATTCGTTTGCGCTGTCCGTGATGAGGTAGCATATTTTTTCTATTTTTAATTTTTTAAATTTAATTACGCTAAATAAATCATCTTTAGCTACAGTAAAATTTTAGCCGCTACAATACAATTTTAATCATAAGGCATAATTTTTTAGCATAACCGAGCAAGGTGATGGGATATCACTACGAAAAGAACAGATGGGATAGCTGATGTAGCTTGCTAGTATACGCACCAATCAGGCTAGATAGTTGCTACGTTCAGTGGGATCTTACCATGGATAACAGCAAGTGGCAATCGTATTCGTTGCCTGGGTTTGAAAAGGTTATGGCTTGCGCGTGCGTGTTTACCGTCCCCGGTCTGATGCTCGTGGTGCAGCGCTGGTCAGAAAAATCACACGAAGTTCCATCTCTGAACTTGCGCATCGACATCGGCTCGTCACATCGAGACCAGAATTGATCACTTCAGGTGCAGGCACACTGACTCGTGTTTTCCTATCGAAGACAACATTCTGGGACAGAAGACGTGGCAGTTTTTACTGTCATTTGATTTACGTACGAACCATCGCAAGAATAGGGATGTCAGAAACTGAATCGGTCAGCACTTGGTAGTTCGCTTTTAAGTTTACTTTACTGCTACTTCTGCTACCAAGAGAGAGGTTCATTTTCTTTGACAAAACTATCGTTTTTAGAAGGGGGGTGCAGTTGGTTATCAGCCTTTTATTTAAGGGAAGATTTGAGATATGTGAAGCAATCCTTATTTCTTTTAGAGCTAAATCGGTATATTTAAATTAATCGAAATTAATTAAGCAGCAAAAGGAGCAATTATAATTAATTCAATTACATGAATTACCAAGTAATGGGGAAGTTCCAAAGCATTTGAATAATACAAGAACATAAATGACAAGACTAAGCCATAATACAAATGTATTGTTTACATCATAAAACTTACAAGGTTACAATATTTATCAGAATACATTATACATTTTCAACCATATACAACAAACGTTTAATTACACATTTAAATGGTAAATTAAGCCGTTTGTGCAGGTAGAGAGTGAGTCGGTGCAAAAAAAATCTGCACCAGAAAAACAAACCAAAATCCGAAGAGCAATCAACGGGAAAAACAAGAAAGAAGATTTGCCATCAGCACCCTCTCCCATCAAAATGCATAGGGTAACGGTCATCGAGATGCCAACCCGTCTAAAACTCGTTGTAGTGGATCTCATCATCCAATAAAAACTATACCAGAACCCACTTTCAACCTCACCGAACTTACCCCATAAAATGAAACCGAGTCACATTATGAAACGCCAAGAACCTTCAGTCAAATGAGTAACTCTTTCACCATAACACAAGAAATGTGAGAGGTAAGAGAATAAAGATAACAACCAGCCTGAGAGAGAGAGCACATTTCCCATTAGCTTTCCTCAAACCATGAGAGGGAGCTCACACAGCACTCCAAAATTCCACCCACATCTCCAAAATCGGCGCCCAACTAGAGCCTGCCTTGCCTAAACTGAGCATCACATCACGGCCTAACACACGAGGCCCGGCTGCCCACGACGCCACAAAATATCTCCTCCCGCTCCACTTCTCTCGCAACGCCGCAGACACTATCTGTGTCTAAAGAATGGAAGTTGCTCACGTCCCATGGCCATTGTCCATGGTTTCCTTCTTCCTTTCTCCTCCTCGCTCTTTGCTCGGTGTCGAATACACCGGGGAATAGACATCATCGCGCAACCACCCGATGGTAATGTTGTTCAACTGTTCTACTCGTCCATGGTCCATTTGGTGTTCGGACCGACGCGGCAACAGTGGCACAAGTGGTCCTTGCCGTCCACGCACCTCGGCGGCCAGATCTGGAGCAGCTACGCCACATGAGCTACGAGAGGCTAGCGGATGCTTGTCTCCGTCGAGTGCCGGTGAGGTGTGCGCATGCGCTCCTTTGTTTATTTCTTTCATCGTGTTCTTGCCAAACCTATTCGTAAGAATGTCTGAGAAGGATTGGTTAGTATATGCATTTGTCTTTAATTTGGGAATGTTTGCATGTGCTCTCTGTTTTTGTTTCACAGCAGCTTTTGGATAGTGACGAGGATAGAATAATCCTCAAATTATTATATCATTGTAATCTTCGAGTATACCCTTATCAACAAGAGAGAAATTTTATAAAGTGGTCGTTAGCCTTTCTACGACCACGTAGTCGTAAACCCTCCTACGACACATACTCGTAAGTCCTTCTACGAGCACACGGTCAGAAAGTTATTCTACGACCACCCCGGTGGTCGATATCTTCCTACGACTAGTCTATCTCCGATTGACTAGTCTTATGATGTCCTGCTATATCATGGATCATCTGACAAGACGGTTAGAATATGTGTTTATCCTTGATAACCGCACACGATCTCTCTCTGACAATAACTACCGTCGGACGATTATTGCTCAAGCGTTATACGCCATTTGGCGAGACAATGATAACCACTTTGACAATTATATAAAGGTTAATGTCAGGGAGAGAAGGAGAGGATGGCATTAGAAATAGATCAAGTTAGAGATAACGCAAGGCTTTTTTGCATTATTCTTAGTTGTAATCCTTTCTCTAAGCAATAGCCACACAGGACGTAGGGTTATTATTTTTCTAGGAGAAGACCCGATCTATATAAAAATTTTCGTATCTCTACTCTGCATGATCATAGCCTAGTCTTCTAAGAGCTTCCCCGAATCGAATAAATCATACGTAAAATTGATATTAAAACACCGACAGTTGGCGTCGTCCGTGGGAAGATTCTTCCAAGACTTATATAATTTCCTCGTCGGCAAGTTATCTTTCTTCTGATGTCCTCATGGTAGGGAGTGAAACGAGAAGAACTGGTTCAACTTAGCCGACCACGCATATATCGACATAAATGCCTACTACGACTTCAAGCAGACGATGACATCCTCTGACGGAGAGGATATCTCTAGAGATCCATCCCAATATCTCAAAGACTGCATCGCCGAAAAGGCTGAGGAGGGATCCTTAACCCCACAGCAGTACGCCGACAGGAGGAACCAATTTCCCCAGATGGCAAGGGTCAATCTGACCACGAACAGGAATCGCAACACAACAATGGGCCTACCCCCAAGTGTTCGAGTCCCCCAGCGACCGCTCGAGCAGTTTCAGCGAGCCCTGTAATCTGTAATTCTAGGAATTCGTCATCAACTGGTGGTCAAAACTCTCCGGTGGAACCTGCAAAGAGAGTGGGTGGGCTCCCTGCGAGTTTGCCATCCCTTCGTAGAGTACTAATCCATCCAAAGATAGTTATAACCCAGAATTCACCTTCTAGGTTGCGAGAAGTTTATGCCTGAACCCCGAGCAGTGCACTAGCCACCGCGATTTCGACCAGTAAACCTGGAAAAATTTGATGGGTTCCAAAATCCCATCAAGTTCCTTCAAAGTTACATGACCATGGTTCGAGCAGCAGGAGGTGGAGAGCACGTTATGGTGAACTACCTATCAATTGTGCTCGAGGATCGCTCGATTGTGGTTGCTCAATCAACCATCCAAGTCAATCCACTCGTGGCGCTGCCTCGTGACCTTCCGGTGACCAACTTCTAGGGCACATACCATCACCCTGGAAAAGAGGACGACCTGCACCAGATGTGATAGAACAACGATGAGACCTTGAGACAATTCGTCAAATGCTTTAGTCGTTTGTAATTCAATTCCAGAGGTCTCTGATGCTTCTGTCATCAGAGCATTCAAGCAGGGTGTCCGCAATAGGAGGTTCACAGAGAAAATCGCCTTGCATCCTCTGACCACCATCGCTGAACTCTTTGAGATGGAGGACCATTATGCGACTCATCATTGAAGCGGTCGAATAAACTAAAACCATTGGTCGGTCAATCAAGTTCTAAATAGGAGGGTAAAGGTAGTAAGAGGAGGAAGAAGGCCAAGAAATCGAAGAACAAGGCCAAATGTCGAAAGCCTCATGCCAAAAGATCGAAGGAAGTCTTAGCCATAGGCGATAAAGAGCCATGGAACCCCAAGCAATACTCCGATCAAGTCAAAGGTAAAGTACTAGTACAGAAAGACAACAAGCTTAGGTGGTGCCCTTTCCACAAGAGGGAAGGGCATGACCTTCGCAATTACCGAGTTTTACGATAAAAACTTAAGGATTACTACTCCAGGCTGCTATTCAGACAAACCGATTTACAAGTTTTTTAAGAAAATCTTGTACAACTGATTTGGAGATCTCTTGACTTTCATCAACAAATCATCATTCTCAGTATAGACACGCAATAACTCGTCCTGTAACACCACCTTGCACCCTTCATTCGTCAACTGTCCGAGACTGGGTATGTTAGTACACATACTCTAGATTGCATGTATTGCATCCAAAGGTGGATTGTGTATTCACTTAAGCGGTGTGCATTTGTTGCATGTGGTGAGAGTCAAGCGAGGGGCTTGACTTATTACTCTTGGAGTTTGCCAACTCCTAGACAGCGTTAGAGGCGTGCGCGGTGATCTTCTCAAGAAACTTGTGAGAAGCCTAAGCGAATTGTGAGTGGTGTGGTGCTCTCCATCTCTGGAGTGGAGGAAGAGTAACCTTAGTGGATTGATGTGTTTCGGTTTAATTGTGGAGCCGCCTAATTCATTTGGGCTAACCTCAATGTGGACTAGGGGAGACCGACAAGTCTCCAATCACCACGGTAAAAAGTAACCGTGTCAATTGTGGTTTGTTTTCTTATACTCAATTTATATTCAAGCAATTTACATTTATAAAATTAAATTGATTGCTTATCATCCTAGAATTGTTAACCTTGATATAGACTTATCTTGTTAGTACACTTAAGTGAACCAGGTTGTTTTAGGCATTATCTGCTACACCTTTTGAGTTAAGCTTTTGCATTATTTGTTTGATTTAGCCAAAAGTTGATAATTAATTAGAAAAGAATTTTAGACCGTCTATTCACCACCTCTAATCGGTCTTCTCGATCTAACAATTGTATAAGGAGATTGCATTGAAAAGTTCATAGTTTTTTGTTGTATATGTGTATGATAATATTGTAAGTGTTACTATAAAATGTTTGACCGGAACGTACGGTGCTAGAATTTTGTTTTTTAAAAATGAATTCTTTATTACAACATTTCTTAACCTAAAACGTCCTAGGCTATCATCAAGTTGGACCAACTTTGCTGGCCCCTGGTACCGGCTCATAAAACAAGCATTCATTAGCTACAGACAGGTAGGCCCTGGGGCCGGTGTGCCGCGCCACGCTTGACGAACGCCTCACCTCCGACCCGATTAATAATATCTTCCGCCTCCCTTGCCCCGCTTCCCCACCAAACTCGCCTCCTCTTCTCGTCTCCTCCCCGACCAGGACGCGCGAGAAGTCCCCCTGATTCGGCGCGCGGTTTCGACTGGGCTCGCTCGACTCGGCCGTCAACACTCGGATCTCGACGGGGTGCGGTGGGTGATCCGTCGTCTGAACCCGCAAGCCATGGCGGTCGCCGACTCCACCGATCCCGCCGTCACCACCTCCACCTGCGCGCACTGGTAACCTTCTGGTCTCCCCCCGCACCATCATAATCTGTTCTTGCTGCTGGTTGGATTGCTACTACTAGCTACGTGTTTATTGCTGGGTGCGTGGAGGGATCGAATAGACTTCTTCTGTGTATATTCAATTTCAAAGCAGCTAGCGTTGGTATTGATCTGGGATATCAAAACATATATGGACCTGTTCTTTGCGGCTTATAAGCTTTTATAAGTGGCTTTTGGCTCTTGGTATAGTAACTATTCTCAAGACGGGATCTACAAATTAATTGTAGTACACGTTAAAAGCCCAAAGTTCAACATTTGTGCAAGCCAAAATCGCAAGCGAATATTTCTCTCCGTAATCTCTGTCGCGAACTGCCTAAAATTCAAAAAATTCAATCAAAAGCCACAGCCATAAGCCAAAAAAAGAACAAGCTTTCTTTTGCGCAACTGAGACATGGCTATCAAAAAAATTAGCCCTTTTATTATGGGGCAATGATGTGTCAGGTCGAAATCATACTGCAAGATAACAGAGGTATATCACAGTTACAGTTACTTAGGATAGTGTAAAATTCTCTGCTTACAGCCAATGTCACATTCTATTTGGTCTAAAGATTTCTTTACACATGTGAGCTCCCAGTATATACCTTGCATAAAAGTCTTAAGAGTTAACTGAGTGTATGGTAGCATGAAGAACTCTTCATTGATGATTTCTTGATGTTGTCAACTTGTCGTGCAAAGGCTCATGCTGAGTCTTTAAATATAAATTCGCTATTAGTCGAATTATTTCCTTGTTTGCTGAGGATTGCTATATATTATATGCATAATAACTGTTTTTTTAATTTGTGTCAGCAGTTTAGTCTGTACATTTTAGGCTTAGTTTCTGATTACCTGTGCAAATTGCCACATAGTAGCTTTGCTTTCTGGAAGGCCCTTCTTCTAATTCTCTAAAAATCAGTCACATGTACATGTTCCGGTCAAGTTTTTATCCAATTCATGACTTCTTATGTAGTTAGTAGTACGATTAGCGTAGTGTTTGGGAACTTGTTTTTTGGATGTGGATTATTAACAATAGTTCTCTGCAAATTCTTCAGTCAGCGAGAAATTCCATCTTCAAACATTGCATTGCATTCTGCACACTGTTCTCGCAACCTTCAAAAGTGTGAACACTGTGGAGATATGGTTCCAAGGAAGCATATGGATGAACACTATGATGAAAACCATGCTCCGGTATGTTTCCAAATTTCAATCGCATCCAAAATGTATTATTTCGACCTTCCAAAATATTTTCATCAGTGTTCTTTCTAATAATCCGTGATGCTACCCAATTCAAGATAACACATAAACTAAACACATAAACCTACATCACAGTTCAGTTTCTTCCAACCTAATATAACTTCAGCATTACAGAAACACATATTCAGGACCAGTATGTCTGCAAAAGATACAATGATTTGACCCTCATGTTTGTTTCTTCTTATGCTTGTTGTGGACAACATTCTTCTGTAACCACTGAGCTAACGTGGATAATTGAAAGAGGTGGCAATAGATGCACACCTTCCTTGCTTTTATTATCTCTGTTTTACTAATTTAAGTTGTAGCACCACTAATCAAAGTTATGACAAACACAGGTGAATTGCTCACTTTGCAAAGGCGCCATAGAACGTGAGCTATGGGATCTTCATAGAGGTATACAATGCCCACAAAGGATGCTTATGTGCCAATATTGTGAGTTTGAACTGCCTGCAGTTGATATTTTTGAGCATCAGGTATAAATTTTTGTTTCTCATCCTAAGCTATTACTCTGAAAACTAAACAATTATTCATTTTTTTGCCTAAAAAACAATTATTCAAATTTTTTAGAAACGTACTGTTATTCAAATATAGTCCATCTCTGTTGTAATTATATTAGTTATGTGATACAGGATGTGTGTGGGAATCGAACAGAATATTGCCAACCTTGCAGGAAGTACATCAGACTCCGGGAATGGATTGGACACGAAATCCAGTTCCATGCAAAATCTGCAGAATCTTCAAGGTAAGCGCATGGAAACCTTCTAAATGATGCATGCCATTTTTTTATGGTTGACATGATTCAATCTATCTTTCAGTTAAATTAGTACTGTTTACCCTTTCAATCATAGTTTTCAACAAAAATAAGTCAGTGATATGTTTTATGTTAGTCTAGTGATTCCTTCATTCGATACCCAAGCCTAGAGACTTAAAACTATCATTTGCATATTCGATGCTTGGTCAGGCAACAAAAAGGTGGTCTTTCTAGTGTAGCAACTAATGTAAATACTGTCAGCAAATTAAGCTTACCTTGTGATAATTCAAATTTCAGTGACACAACCATCCTGGAAAAAGAAGAGCGTGCTCCAGCAGCAGAACAGCCAGCACGACCCGCTCATGGTTCGCAAGGAAAGCAACTGCTCTTCACAATTGCAATAGCTGGAATTGCAATACTGATTGGATCGATTCTGTTCCAACAGAAGGGATGAGTCATTTAGAGTGCCACAAGTTCAGTAGCCCGGGACTGGTTGCATGTATTGACGTTTCAAACAGCAAATATAAATCAGCCTTTTGACGTATAAATTCCTTCACAATCAATGGGCAGAGCTTGTTCATTGAGACTACAGTTTAAAGTACAACATTGTAGAAATGACCTGATCGATATATGTATTGCACTCATTGTTCTACCAGAAGGTTAAACCCTTTCAAACATGCTGGCGTCTGGTAATTTACGCAAAAATCACACGCGAGTTTATCTCTTCATATGACTTTCTACAAGCTGTTACTATTTATAAACTAAAATTAAAAGCTATCCATAAAAACTAACATAAAGTACCCTTAATCCCTAATTAAACCCAATACATCCCAACGTGGGAATAGGACTAAAATCACATGCCCCACTTCCAAACCCACCGCTTTATAACCCCTCCTGTTCCAAACCGCCATTCATCCAAACGTCACATATGTGTTAGAGCTAGCGGTTGGTGTTTAGATATTGGGTTTTTTTTATGGGTTTAATTAAGCTTCTTAAATTATGTTGGTTTGCAAGTAGTTTGCCCTGAAAAATTATAAATCCCTATTCTGAAATATCGGAGATAGCCTTCTTAACAGACTTTTTGTAGAAAACTAAGATGTTTCGGTTTTATCGATAGGGTTGAATAACATATACATGTATTAGTTTGGGTTTTTTTTTTGTTCATTATTAGTTCCTTATACATGCTGTGTTTTTGAGGTTTTAATTTTTTATATAATACACGTGATTACTGCGCAACAATATGTTTGCAACGAGGTAAAAGATTCTCTCTTTTATCAATACGCATGGACCCCTTCTCAAGGCGACGCGGTTCAATCAACATTAAAACTTACTTTGCATCCGAAACGATTTAAGCTCGCCGTGGAACAAAATGAAATATGATCGATGCTACGACTTAAGCAAACTCAAGAAATCATTAGAAATCAATCGGATTTGAAGCCTTGGTCTATGATGAATGATGATCACCTCACAATTAAACTATAAATAGGAGACAATTTTGTATACGGAATCAGAAAGAAAATAATAAAGAAAGATTATGAGTTTTCTTAATTTTTTATGTTTTAATCTACTATTTTATATTTTCTCTGATTAGTCTTATTTTATATAAATAGAAAAATTAACCAGACTGATCCCCGATGGTTACTAGACATGGAATTTTCAGAGGATTGGTTTCAGACTTTCAGTTGCAGCAACTGCTCTCGGAAAAAGGTTACTCCTACGTAGCCCAACATTCGGGGTGGGAAACGAGCGAGAATTGCGCACGAAAAGGACAACGGTGAGGTGGGCGGCAGAACCAAGGGAACGAGCCAACCAACCCAAGCGTCCGCTTCAGCTGAGGCAGCAGCGCGTGCGCGAGGTCGCGAGCCGTCTCTTCGTCTGGCTCCTGCGCCGTGCAGCACCCACTACCCCCCCTATCCACCCATCCGCCGCTCCCTCCTCCTCCTCCACACCCTCCGCTTCCTTCCCACTTCTCCCCTCCGCCAATACCACCACCACCCACCAACGCAGCAACCACCTCCTCTTCCCGCCTCTCCTCCCCCGCTCGCGATGGCGGTCACGCGCCTCGCCGTGGCCGCCGCCCTCTCGGTGGCCCTGCCATCCTCCCGCCGCCGCCGGGTCTCCCTCCCGCCGCCTCCTGCACTCGCACATCCAAGGCTCTGCACGCCGCCGCTGCCCCGCCGCCGACGCGGTCGATGAGGAGGCCCTCGCGTCCCGTCCCTCAGGTGCGCCTCTCTCTTGCTTTCCTTCGCTTCAGAAGCTCAGGTTTTACATTGAACTGCCCTCAGCCTGTAGTCCTCACCATGCGAGTTACTGGTGTGCTACTTGCATTTGACCTGATGCTGTCTTTGGAGCTAAATGCGACGTGTGGTGGAGTGGAGTAGTGGATGACTGTTTTCTTGTTCTTGCAGATCTTAGCAAGGAGTGGAGAACCTGGTGATAATTGGTTCTGGCCCGGCAGGGTACACTGCTGCCATTTATGCCGCTCGGGCGAACTTGAAGCCCGTCGTGTTCGAAGGTTACCAGGTGGGTGGTGTTCCTGGTGGGCAGCTGATGACCACGACCGAGGTGGAGAATTTTCCGGTTCCCAGATGGTATAACCGGGCCTGATCTAATGGACAGGTAAGAATGCTCATTATCGTTACTATTTGAATTGAATTGATGCTGTGCTCGCTTACTTATTCCTCTATGCGGCCATGAATTAAACCAGAATGCGGAAGCAGGCGGAGCGCTGGGCGCAGAGCTTCACCAGGAGGATGTTGAGTTTGTGAATGTAAAGAACGGCCCGTTTGTTATACGTAGCAGCGAACGAGAGGTAAGCACTTTGCGCTCATCCTCTTGTTGTGCCATAATTTGTTTTGGAGTTTGAGCTTGCCTTTATTTCACAAGGTAGTGTTGTATTTGTATTTTGTGGCCGTTCAATAGTCAGAGTTACTGTACTAGTATGATTTAGTGAAAACTAAAGTTCATTTAAATAAGAAATAACAAAGGAGTGCTAGTTAGTTTTTGGAAAAAAAAAGAATATGAGGATACAAGAGCAGGCTTTTGAGCTCTGGACTAGAGCAGTGTGTTATGTGGTTTAATTAATTAGGTCCTACACTAATGTCTAGCATTGTGGTTTACGTTTAGGACTTGCCTCTTTAGTTGTTTTTAATCTATCCCTCTCTTTATATTCCACAATTTTTTTCACTGCATTCACCTAAGTGATGTATAGGTGAAATGCCTTCCTGACTGTGCAGACAGCTGATACGTCGAAGGTGTCTGGTACGTGGAATGCAGATGCAAGGCTTGGATCTCTTTAGTTGTCGATTAATTGATTTCTTGCTTCACTTGCCTAGTAAAGTGATACTGACAAAACCTGTTGGTAATGTCTTTTTAACAAGATTCATATGTTTACTGTTCTGGTTTTAAGAAATATTTTTCTTGCTACTCCTTGCGTGATTCACCTGATTTACATTTGAATTCTACCAAATATTTACTAATGGTGCCAGGAAGCCACACTTCTTGTGTTCCCTTATTGTGTTGGTATTTGTCCTACACTGGTGTTTACTTCTCTGGTCGTCTTTTGCAGCTGAACTGAGACCTGTTATTGCAACACTGACCAGACTATTTGATGAGACATCCAAATTTCTGGGAGGATCTAAAAAGCGTGAAATTGAAGACAACTCAAGGAAGATTGGGGCATTATTTGCAAAACTCAATACTGGGGATATTTCTCCAAACGTTTCATCGAAACTCATTCAGCTGTGCAGTGCACTTGATAGTGGTGATTTTGCGACTGCGATGCAACTTCAGGTAGGCTTTACTAATTCGTCTAATAATTAGGAATGGCGTTTGCAGGATTTTCCATTATTGTTTTTGTGGGGGGATGTCGGGTGGCCTGCTGATTTTTTTAAAAATAATTTACTTTTCTAGTGTTTGATCCAAACGATGGGTGCCAAGTCCGTACCTGTCCATCATTATGACCTGCTAATATTTTTTAGAGGATAAGCTATTGTTCTACTCTGAAATCAATGTTATCTCCTGCATATGATCCAATGTTGTGGACTTGTGGTTATGCCTTATAGCTAATGTCTGGATATGTTCTGTAAATTCCTCATTGCTGCTGATTGGACAAAGCACGTGCTGATCCTTGCTCCTAATCAAAACTGGAGTTCTTTTCACAAGGCTGCATCTTTGACTCACTAGGGTCTGTTCTTTGCGGCTTCTAAAAGTGGTTTTGGCTTTTGCTACAGTACCAAATTTTTAAATAGAGTATTTTCTCAATATGCGCTCTTATCCAAAGCTAATTCTTTAGATACATTCCAATCTCTCAAGTCTCTTTTAATTGCTTCCTCCCACGTCAGTTTTGGTCGACCTCCGCCTCTTTTTTCATTTTCAGTACGTCTTAAAATTCTACTACGTACCGGTGCCTCAGGAGGCCGTCGTTGAAGATGTTCGAACCATCTCAAACGATGTTGGATAAGTTTCTCTTCAATTGGTGCCATCCCCACCCTATCACGTATATCATCATTGTGGATGCGATCCCGCCTTGTATGACCACAGATCCACCGTAGCATCCTCATCTCCGCTACACTCATTTTCTGTATATGTTGTGTTTTAGTCGCCTAACATTCTGCTCCATATAGCATTGCGGGTCTGATCGCCATCCTATAGAACTTACCTTTTAACTTTGAGGGACTTTTTTGTCACACAGAACACTAGATGCTTGGCGCCATTTCACCCACCCCACTCCTATCATGTGGCTCACGTCTTCATCAATCTCACCGTCCCACTGTAGCATCGATCACAAATAACGAAATGTGTCCTTAGACACTACTTGTCCATCCAATCTAACATCTCCATCATCTACCCTAGCACCATTGAAATCACACCTCATATACTTAGTTTTAGTCCTACTAAGTCTAAAACCCTTCAATTCAAGGTCTTTCTCCATAACTCGAGCTTACTATCAACACCTATTCTACTCTCATCAACTAGCACCATATCATCACGAAAACACTAAGGGATATCTTCTTGTAAGTCATGTGTGACCTCGTCCAATCACTAGGGTAAAAATGTATGGACTTAACGCTGACCCTTGGTGTAGTCCTATCATACTCTGTCGCAAACAACCAAAATTCAAAAATTTCAACCAAAAGCCATAAGCCGCAGCCAGAAAGAACAGGCGCCGGGTTTGGGCTCCATCTATGGTTCATACATCGTACTGAATCTTTAGTTGAGACAACCATCTAAATGCCTGTATAGCAGGATCTTGCACTTGATGTCAATCGAAGTCAAGTTTGTATGCATTGCACCACTCTTTTGTCCATGTTCTGGTGGAAGTTGCCGATTCTTGAGAAGTGGGATGTTGATTTTTTTTTTTGCGTCTGATAGTAACTCTTCTTTTTTTTTTCTTTTTTTCTTTCGTTTTTTTTTGGCTTCTGATGCTAACTATCGACATCTGTTCAATGGTGGCAGATTTCTCTGACAACGAGTGACTGGGATGAGTGCAACCTTTGGCTTGCAGCATTGAAGCGTATGATCAAGTCAAGGCAGAACTTCAGAATGTAAACCTGTGTGGCCTTCTGCTGCAGCTAGTTCTGTATAAACCTTTTCTGCTTATCAAAATTGTTAGTGTTAGCAATTTCGAGGGTTCGCCTGCACAGAGACGTTATCCTGCTTCTTGTGTTACGTCTGCCAATTCTGCTGAAGCTTGTTGCTGAAGGTGGTCTGCTATTTGGTTGCGATTACTTTTTGATAATAGTTTTTTAATATTTCTTTGCAAGAGGATCAGTTCTTGGGTGGTGGCGGTTGGTCTCGAAAATATTACTTGTAAGAGGGCACTTTGTCTGTTGTAGCTGGTCCATTTTCTCTACCCTTTTCAGGTAGACAATCAGTTTGGACACTCAAGTACTCTAGATGATTAATACGAGGGACATTGGCTTGTTTATTGCACTGGCATGAATAGAAATCAATAAATTCCTGAAATTGAGATTTTTGCGTGGGTCGTACACGGGCGTGATTAGAAGGCCATTCGCTGCTTGTATTAACGAGGATCAGTTCTTGCTCTCGTCTTGTGCATATATATATTTCTTTTCTCATCGCTCATTTACTCTTAAAAATAATTTTTTTTAGTCATCACTATTTATTTTTAACTAAAAAAACATTGACCACGGCAGTATGAACCAGCCTAATTCTACTAAATCCACTTCCACGAACAACACACCCTGTGGTTGTGTGATATGATACCTCAGTTGTCCAGCATCTGCATCTCCCTAGGATCATAGCATCTCTGCATGTGACCTGCTAGTTCGATACTGACCCAACTTGCCCACTTAATCTGGCATTCTGCCTCCTGCAGCCTGGATAATCTACCGATGCACTTGTGTTAGATTAATGCCTGCAAATTCCCCTGCCGCATGAGGATGCCACGAGCCCATGGCCCTACCATTTCCTATGTTTTTAAGCTTGGCCGCTGTTTCTTCGCCTCATCGGTCATCATTCATGCTGATGGACCTCACAAAAGGCAACATTGGTTCCTAGCTAGTGTTTGTTATGGCAACAGAAACATGCGGATACCTTGTTCTGCTATATCTTCCACTGTATCTACACTAGTTTTTTTCTTCTTCTGAAAACACGCAGGAGAAGTGCACGTCATCGCATTCGCACGTGCACTAGGTTCAATCGAATTACCACTAGCTAAAGAAAATAGCACTACTGTAAGTGCAAGTGTAACTAATTGTACAGGGAGAAATTTTAGCATGTTCCTTTCTTTGATTGCTCAGTTGGACAGTTACAGAAATCTGGTGATGCCAAAACTCCAAAAGGGCTTGGGAGAATCTAGTACCGCCTGCGGACACCAGTAGCCCCCACTGGAACAGAGAAAGCTGCCCGGTAGTTTCAGCCGTCCCAACCTATCCAAAAGCTGGGGACCAAACAGCTACTACTCTATTCTAATAACAACTTAAACACCCCAGGAACCACCAAATAAACCACTAAATTATTATGATTCCCAGCATGCATTATTTGCTGTTGATGCAATCCGATCTATGTACAGGTCTCGCGGATGGCAACATTAGGCCGGCTTTATCTGATCAGGTTCCATTAGGTCTGTAATAAAACGCATGGCAAAATAGGTGATCCAAAGAATAGAAGATATAGATTTTACATGAAAAACCTTACAGAAAATATAGATGCACGGAGACGAAATTCACTATATAAGGAGAATTACAAGTACGAAGAACTTCGACGTATCTAAACTATCCAACTACAAGTATGATTAATCTTATATAGATGTCGCTAATAATAGGCATAACAACCTGAATTGTTATGAACTCTATCTCTAATAAAAATATGTAGAACTGATAACATAGCTTCTTGATGGAAGATGACAACCGACTGAAACAGAAGATCGTCAGTGGAGATAGCGCAGTACCAGTACGACACCATGACATGGCACCAGGCCATGCGGGGGATGATGCTGGCGGAACTAGTGTTGAAACAGTCATCAGGGCAAAGTGCAGATAGATGCTCAGTAATAGAGTCGAGTAGTGAAACCAAGTTGAGACGAGTCGCGAAGCAATGGAGGACCAAGTTACTGGTACGCTAGTTAGGTGCACGTAGCCAAATCGCCAATCTCCTCGTAGCCTTGTGTGCACAAAGTAAAAGACGGCTTAATCGTAGACCAATGGATGGCACGGCTGGCTGCTCCTCGTGTTTGGCGCGACAGTTGCTCCTTGAGACGTGTGGCTTCTTTTTTTTTGTTGCTGCAGTGGATTTTCCAGCCAACTCGCACATGAACAGAATTCCGGGTTGGGAGCTGATCCGAGTCGGTTCTTGATTCGAACGGTGGCAGGTTGTTCCGGTTAGAAATTGGTCCATATAAGTATATCTATTTTTTTAATTCTAAAATATATATGATTTAATACTATATTACTAAAACAAGATGAAAAAGACTAATTTATAAGGTAGAATTTTCACCACTTCTTAAATATAGATAGAGATGATATAATGAGGGCTCTAGCTAATCACACACGCACGCGCGCACGTATTCGCGTATTTTCACGTGAAAATTACGTGACTTATGACCATGACGTGGCGTGCCACTTGGCAGACCAAGTTCACCTTTATTTTTATTGAACCATGGATTATTCTTTCTCTCTCTGTTTGAATGAGATTCAAACGTTTGAATTTGAGGCTTTATTAGGATGTTTATGACAGGCAGTTACCAGTGGGTAAATTGCTGGTTAAATATGTCAGTTATCAAAGGGTAAATGGTTGTTTTAATCATGTCAGTTATCAGTCTGTCTATTTATATGTCTAGAGACATCCAGAGTATGTGTGAGAATCTCATTGCCTTAATTTCCTTCTTCTCTGCGATCTTGTGCTTTTGTACTGTGTTGTCTGAACTTCGTCAACCTTTCTTCTCGGCGTGCACCTGAAAGGAGGGAGAGCGGCTATCTCCGAACCATTGTTGCAGAGAGTACCTGCACGGGACGGCAATAAGGTTTCTGGGCAGCGCACATATGCGCGACCGCTCACTTCACTGCATCATCTACGTTCTGCACTGCTTGAGGGCTGCGTTGCTTCCTATTCTTTATCAAGCCTAATTGTAAGTCGTTCGCGCGTTCGTTCGACTTTGTTACTATATTTTTTTTGCTTATATTCTGAAGTATGATGAGTAACTTGTTGTTAGTAGTAAGTTTTGCATCATTAATTTATTGTATTTATCTCTTAATAAAATTTAGAATTAAAATATTACCCATATTTTCAACAGTCCCTCTCGCCGAAATAAGGTGAAAACCAATTTCGTGGTAGCAGCAATTGCAGAAAAACTTCGAGACAGCAACAACTTCTCACCGTAATAGCTTTCGAAAGTGAGTAATGACCTGTCTTAGCGGTAGATGGTGGCTGCTCCTGATGAGAGAGCCTGGTGCTGTCGGGATGCTGAACGATGCCGTGCAAACACGAGCCTTGAGGGCCGCGTGATGTCTGCCTTTGTTTGTGTGATGGCTGTTTCGGGAGTCTCCTTTCGAGGCTACAGTTTTGATGTAGAAAGTTTTGATACCATTTGTTATAAAACACACGATATATATAAAGGAGCAAAAGAATATGAAACACATATTTTAATGTGCAAAACTCTTGCGGAAAATGCACTACATTAGGAGGATTATAAGTGTGGGGAATTTTAGCATCTCTAAACTGTACGACTACAAAGATATATATAGAGAGACTGTAGATCAGAATTCTAAACAGAGAAAAACTGAATCAAAACCGGTTACACCGGCCGTTACCACGTTTGGCGCCACTTCTGACGTGATGTCTGATACAGCTCGGATCACATTTTAACAAGACCCATCCAAATCCATGGACTAGCCTAGTAGTACTAGTACACTACACTACCATCCAGTTGCCTATTTGGTACATGCGTATCATCACAATTCACAAGGTCACTCCGTTCCAAAAAAAAAAGGGGGTCGCAGGGATCAGCAGCTCCAAGCTGTACAGCACTAGATTATTATGAGCTCTCCTCAATACCGGTCCCGGCTGCCCTTACCACACCAGCAGCAGTACTTGGCCGCTCAGCACCTGCTTGCTACTTAGCTGCAGCTGAGCAGATGTGATGGTCATGGCACCGGCGCTAGTACTAACAATCTGAGCATGTTTTAGTTATAGCAAATGATTTGGGCGAATATTTTGGTACTACCAACCCGATTGCTTGCAGCAGAAGTGCTCCAGTGATGCAATCCTGGATCCCAAAGCAAGCGAGCACAAGTACTATTGACTTGTTAACAACATGGTGCCAGTAATGTTTAAGCCATGAACTCTGGAGGCCGGCACAGGCAGGAAGCATGCTTGCACGCAACTTTATCTTCCAGTGTACTGCAGATAGATTTCACATGAACACCACATGCCAACCTGCAGATAGATTTCTCCATGATCCATTCTGGTGAAATATCTAGGCATCTGATCTCTGATGAGCACTCGCTGACCACCAGCAAGGTCAAGCACTTCAATTGTTGAGGAAATTAAATTTGCAGAGATGTTTATCTGACAGATGGAGCTGCTCAAGAACTGATTGGTCAAGCAGGGCCTGCAAGTGCGTACTCCACAGCTTAATTTCATTTCGTGCGATATTGACGATGCTTAAGATTTCCTTTGATAACGTACGTGGCAAAGAAAGGTTAATTAGATCTAGATACAGAGAAGAACGTGAAGCAACAATTTCAAGAACGGTTTTGCCACCTCTATTCTGGATCGCTGGAACTATTGTTTGTTTGGGACTTTTCAAGCATATGGATAGGCCTCAGTTTTCGTTTCCTCACAGACCAAGTAAAAGTGCTCTGCTGCTAACTTGCAGTGTTAAAAGCCACCTCTTGCTTTACGCTGCATAAGCAACGGTTTGCATCTCTTAAGCAAAGCCTATGCTCCAGGTATGATTATATTGAAATTTTTGATGTGATGATCAGTTGTACTCTCGAACTTGGAGAGTCTTAAATGATCTTGAAATTCCTCTATATGTACAAGTCTAAATTGTCCATCCCATCCTTCATAATATACCTAAGAAATTCCATTCGATGCGCGCAGTGAAGTGGCCATTGGTCAGTGGATAAGAAGTATGTCCAAAGGCAGGGATATCCAGAAATCCAAAAGCCAAAAAGGCCTGTATGATCACACATGAAAAAAAAAGGGGAGAGAGAGAGAGAGAGCTCCAATCATACACGTCCAATTATTGTTATTTGATTGGCAACCAAGAAAAGAAAAAGAAACCACATATTGATAGCTTTGGTGCGTAGGAGTATCTACATACTAAACGAGAATCGAATACTCAGGGCCTCTTCCATTCACATAATTCTAAAAACATAGAAATAGAAAAAAAAAGGGATTGCAATGCCATAGACTCTTGAATCTTATAGGATTGAAAACTACAGAAATTTGCAACAAAAGATGTTTGATTGCTGTAGGACTGAAGGCGACGACTAGAGAGGGGTGAACCCTTAGGTTGTCCATGGCTTCGAAACACACACCAGAAGATCAAGCACACAGAGCCTATAAGCCAACCCTACAAAGACGAAACAAAACACTTCTCTAGCAGACTGACCGCAAGGGGGTAGTGGTCTGATCGTTTGTCCAATATGACCGCAGGTCACTGTCGGTTGAACCGCAGGCCGGTCTATCCGGTGCCTTAGGCTAGTTTGACCAGAGCTCAGGAAAAGGTAAGAACAACTTTGGTTCAAATCTTCAAAAGACCCAATTCAAAACCACAACTTCAAATTATAAGCGAGTATCTCTCTCGTAATCTCTACTGTAATAAACAATGAGAATTCAAAAATTTAACTAAAAATCATAAGTCACATCTAAAAAGAACATGTCCTTATCTACGCATGATGCTTCCAACCGGTTAGCCAAGGCGCAAGCCAACCAAGCGTGTCACGCTAGTTGCCAAGTGCCTACACTGAGTCAAGACATGCACGCCCAGCAGCCTAGCACTATAACGCACAGTAGTTTAATTAACCAGCACCGCACTGTTATGCGCACTGAGACTTTTAAACAAAATCGATCCTCATGAGCAATTATTCATAATATCATGACATGTAAATCTAGAATTCCATGATAGATACGACTCATCCAGCCGCCTCATTTGTCCGAGAAAATCAGGAGATTTTTATAAAAAAAGCTTTTTAATTGTACGACTTCTTTTCGCAAGTCGATCTTGTTAAGTGGTACTAACGCATGGCCGGCCTTGCCAGTTGCCACCACGGTGGTGATGATGACTGACAAGCAAAGAAAGCAAGTGGTTAACGGCGTCCATGTATCATCAGTTTTGTTGCCGTGTGCCGGTCGACTCGTGACAACTCGTTCGATTCGACGCGCGGGCGGCCAGGACCCGCGCGTGACGTCGCATCCCTGTCAGGTACCACTAGCGCACGCGCTTATCCTCGAGCCTGCCTGCCTGGCTGGCCAGTTGATGCCACGTCGTTCTCGCGCCGATTAATGGGCTCACGGTCGCTCCTAACCACGATTAGTTTGATGTAGCGTTCGCGCACTAACTTTGAACATGTTTCTATACCTGTTCAAAGCATGTATGTTCAGAACTGCTTAGATTGCTGCGTGTACTATAGCAGAATGGACCTGAGCAGGAAAGGTTTGGCGTGGCCAGGCCAGGCCAGGCCAGGTTTGGTTTACGGCTACCAAAGAATCAGGGTGTCACGAGGTTCAGCATTTTATAGCACAACCAAAGAATATATCATCCCATTTTAGCATCGGAAGGCTCCCGTTATCCAGTGGCACACAAGCAACGGATCTTAGTAAAAAAAAACTCCATTTTCTCCCTGCTTGCTTTGAGAAGTAACCAGAAACCAGCAATGGCGATGACGATCGAACCTGGAAACAAAAACGAAGAAAACGAGAAAGAAAGAAAGAAAGAAAGAAAGAAAATGATCGATGGTGACGAGGAGACTGCACCAGAACCCTTCTGGAAGAAAAAAAAACACAAGTGCTAGCTCCACCAGAACCACTCTGAAAAAAAAAACACAAGTGCTAGCTCCACGTAAGAACGGTTTTTTGCGCGAAATGGACATGTGGGCCCAGGTAAATTATACTTCGACGATGCTAGCTAGCTTTAGGGGAACGCATCGGCTTTTTAAATTTTGCCTATTTTTTATATTTTTTATTGTCTATAAAAATATAACGATATTTTTTATTTTTATTGAATAATTCAAAAAAAATTAATATTCACTATAATATAATTTTAGCCTAAAAACTAAAGTTAAAAGCTACAACCGATTGAAACAGTACCTAGTGACTCCGTCACAAATCATTCACACGGCATGTCATCTTGTCAACAAAAAAAGCAGATATATTGCTTTCGGAAATGTGATCACAGCTACTGCAACGTGTACCATAGGTCACTCACAGCATGCTGGACTATTTTACCAATCTTTTCCAGCATTTTTTCCCCTGAATTTTTCGCGGCCGTCCATGTAAAAAGCGACGGCATTTGCGGGGGTACGGGTCGAGACGGGAGGCGTCGCCGTCAGATCACTGCGATGATACTGGGCCCTTGTGCTAGTTCCTTTCCACTGCAGACTACTTTGATCTGTATCCGTCGTACACACACTTCGTCCTTAAGCTTTGGGCGTTTTCTTGGTGCATTGCAACATCCAGCTAGCTTAGTTGGTCTCCTTTTTGCTTGGTGGCCTAACCAAGGTAACCATTAGCCAACCAATCCTATGACCCAAACTAACCCCGGTCTTTGATAAACATATTGATTAATAACTGATTGAGCGCTTTAGGTTATATAAAGGAGAAAATGTTGTTTTCTGTCTATGTCAGCAAGTACCAACCCTGCATTTCAACTACTAGTGTTTAACCACCACTTTTCTTTTTTAGAGAATACATCTCCACTATTTGATGACAGTATATATGAAGGCTTTTTTCAATGCAGGATTATTGTAAGAATTGCACTGTTTTCCTTAAAAAAACTATGTGAAATTCTTGCGTTCAAAATACAGCCTAATATATAGTAGGCATAGCCATATGATCAACCAATTCTTTGGACACTGCTGAAACACCATTTTTTTTTACAGCAAATACGTACAGATTAACATTTAACATTGACCGTCGTTTTGTGAGAGACCACACATTCGGCCGAAGCTTAATTAGTTGGATCTAACAAAAAGTGGCATTCATTTGTCAGTTTCATAGGATACATTATTAGCTATCATCAGAAAGTTAGCTCACGGAAAGCCTTTTCTTTCTCCAAAAGTTCGCATTACAGGACACTTAGCAAGCCAAACGCTCACCAAGTAGACAAACGATTGGTTGCTTTTCGTCTCCTCCGTGTCGAAGCCATATGTCACGGTGCTCCATCAATTGCTCGAGATAGTTCAAAATGTCATATATTTTTGAACAGAGAGAGAGTAGTAGGTAGCGTCTGCGTAGGCGTAACATCGCATTTATACTGCAATACGGAGTACTTGATTGGGATTAGTTCATTTGGGGTGGTACTTCTGGAGTTAGGTACCAGCAAAACCTGGGTTCAACTGACCTGCATGCTCCTTTCTTTCTCAAGTTTATCTCGAACAGGTGAATTAAGATTGCTTAATGGTACTAGGTCCGTTCTTCAAGCATGCATATTTTTGTGCAAGTACAGTGTAGTGTGTTATTACAGTGATGCTAATGTGATGTTACGTAGGATCGACCTTTACTACTATACAACTTGCATTAATTATGACCTGGAATTATGCACCCAATGCATCCTCATCTATATTTTGTTGTTTTTTAATGGACCCAAGTTTTCTTTTTCTCGTCATGGTGTGTTGCCTTTGGGAACATGCAATTGGTGGGTTGCTTGGTCAAATCGAATTGAGATGGCTTGGAACAGGCTCAAAAAAATAATTCCCCATGGACCCAACCCCAATGCTCAAACCGCCCTCCATCCTAGCGTTGCCAAGTCAACCCTTCACTACGGTATTTGGTTCACCAATAGCATTCTGGTGGTGTTCAATATGGCTTAGGGTGTGTTTGGTTGAGCTGTGGTTTCGAAAAATTCTGCTGTGAAATGGGTACGTGGAAAAGGCTCATGGGTTGTGAGGTGTGGGAAAAGTCAGAAGTTGTTTTGTTCAAACAAGTATAAACTTACCTCCTATCTCTATTTTCCTTGAAACAACTGTGAAACACTCTCTATTTTCACCATTTCAAAAGCGTAAAGCCAAAAGTCAAAAGCGGTCCAAAGTGCTTTCAAACTGTCAGACAAAAGTAGCTGCTCGAAAAAAGCGACTTCGGTTTAATACCCTTTGGTTAGCTTTTGGCTTTTTAGAAAAAAAAGCCCCAAAAGCTCAACCAAAGGCACTCTTAAGCTTATGGCTTAAGTTTATTTTTGTACTATTCATAATTTTGTATTTTTCTAAATTTTTGATTTTTTTGAGCTTTTTTGTCGGTTCTTTTTTTTCATATTCATTTGCGTTGTCTGTGATGGGCTAACATAATTTTTTATATTTTTCAATTTTTTTAAATTTAATTATGTTAAATAAGCCTCTCTCACAAGAGATGTTTTTTCACCACTCATGATTTTCAATTATAAACTTTCATTTTCAGTAGAACCGATCACCATTATATACTTTAAGCAAAAGATTTATGTACTTTATAGTAATGCGACAACAATACTTACATAAGGATAGACTGATTTCACTACGATATTTTGTCAACCAACAGCATCCCTAATGTTTTGTCACATATATGTGACTTGTTTGAAATTGAGCAGTGTGACACAAGGCAAGCAAGAAGATTTACGCACTTCATCAATTTTGCATGTCCTCGTACATTTCTCAGCTATATTTATTTTAAAGAGCGATAATGTATGCTAGGCGGATGTGGGTGTAAATTCAGCTGGGCTTAATTTTTGTGGAAAATACGAAGATAAGGCTTGATTTATGGCTTGGACTAAAGGCTTAGGGTTATAGAACAAATAGAGATATTCTGCAATTTAGATGCTTGCTTCGAATCAAAGGACCCACAGATTTCTCAACATGTTCCATCAGCGCTGTGGCTGTGTTGATATAACATAGCTCCACCTCTCATCGCTACTAGTTTTTAGGTCTCGCTCCTCTAGGTTTGGACTTGATTTTCGACTTTATTTTTTCTAATTTTTAGATTTTTTAGTTTTTTCTTTGGTTTTTTCGTATTCATTTGTATTATACGTCTTTGGCTAACTCGTTTTTCTATTTTTAAATTTGTTTAAAATTTAATTATACTAAATAATTTATTATCAATTACAATATAGTATAATCTTAATGACTACAATAAAAATTCAGCCATAAGGCCAAATCAGCCCAACTCAACACATTATACTCTTCTGCAGAGCCATTTATAGTTGTCGCGTTCTCTCCTCGCTCTATCACAATCCAAGACCTCAAAACGTTCTCTCCACTTCCCCCAGAGTCTGTACAGTCCACACGAAACATGGTGCAACAACACAGAATCTACATCCTTCAGTTCAGGAAGGGCGAGCCGGAGCAGGAGCTGGCATGCAAGGTCTCGCCGCCCAAGGGCGCCGGCCGCCGCGTCATGTACTACTACCACGACTACGGCAGTGGCGGCAAGAACGGCAAGTCGGTGCAGTCCAGGACGCTCAGCCTGCGCCGCTTCTTCGGCTTGCTCCTGCTCTCCTTCCTCTCCGTTGCCACGCTCCTCGTGGCGCCGGTCTCCTTCTTCTCCTTCGTGCACAGCGACGCGGGCGGGGCGGCGGCGGCCATGCAGCGCGAGATGGCCGCGCCGTGCTCCGGGATGGGAAACGACAGCCTCTGCTGCGACCGCACGTCCACGCGCGCGGACATCTGCTTCGCGCGCGGCGACGTGCGCATGCACTCGGCGAGCGCGTCGTTCCAGCTCGTGTCCGGGAACTCGACGGGGAGGAGGAGAGATACGGCCATACACGCGCAAGTGGGAGGCCAACGTCATGGCGACCATCGACGAGGTGCGCCTGCGCCGCGTGTTCCCCGGCGACGCCGCGCGCTGCGACGTGAGGCATGACGTGCCGGCCATGCTGTTCTCCACGGGCGGGTACACGGGCAACGTGTACCACGAGTTCAACGACGGCATCCTGCCGCTGTTCGTGACGTCGCGCCACTTCCGGCGCCGCGTGGTGTTCGTCATCCTCGAGTACCACGACTGGTGGATCACCAAGTACGGTGACGTCGTCTCCCGCCTCTCGGCCTTCCCGCCCATCGACTTCACCGCCGACCGCCGCGTGCACTGCTTCCCCGAGGTGATCGCCGGACTCCGCATCCACGGCGAGCTCACCGTGGACCCCGGGCAGACGCCCGAGGGCAAGAGCATCCGCGACTTCCGCAGGCTCCTCGACGACGCCTACCGCGGGCGCATCCACTACCTCGAGCGCCTCGAGCGCCGTGCCGCTCGCAAGCGCCGCGCCGCCGCCGCCAGGTCCACCACCATCCCCGCGCCGCTCGCGCCTCCAAAGCACACCTCCCCGGACAAGCCGAGGCTGGTGATCGTTTCGAGGACCGGCTCCCGCGTGATCGAGAACGAGGCGGACGTAGCAGCACTGGCCGCGGACGTCGGCTTCGACGTGCGCGTGATCCGCCCGGAGCGCACCACCGAGCTGTGCAAGATATACCGGGAGCTGAACGCCAGCGACGCCATGGTGGGCGTGCACGGCGCGGCCATGAGCCACTTCCTTTTCATGCGCCCCGGCAAGGTGTTCATACAGGTGGTGCCCCTGGGCACGAACTGGGCGGCCGGCGCCTACTACGGCGAGCCCGCGACGCGTCTCGGCCTGCGGTACGTCGGCTACAAGATCCTACCCGAGGAGAGTTCGCTCTCCCGCGAGTACCCGACCGGCGACCCCGTGCTCACCGACCCCGCCGGCGTCGCGCAGCGCGGCTGGGACGTCACCAAGAAGGTGTACCTGGATCGGCAGAACGTCCGGCTCGACCTGGCGCGGTTCAGGGAGGAGCTGGTCAGAGCTCACCAGTACATAGTCGCCGCCAGGAGGCGGCGGCGGCCAAGAGCAACCCTGTGAATCACTGATCAAGCAAGCAATCAATCACTTTGACCGGTTTGATTAACCAACTGCTCCCATATGCTGTAGAGTCCTATACAAATTTTTTTTTTTTGTTCTTGTTACACTGACTTGATCTGACCATTCTTTGCATTAGCTAGATTGCGTGTTGATGTAATTGTGATGGATGGTGGTTTACAATTTACAGTCTGAACTTGTTGTGCTGTACTCAATAAAAGAAGTTAATTACAGACAGTAAGTATACGAGGGTGCATGTGCAATTTTGCATTTCTGCAGTGACATGTGTATGGATGGTTGCTGCTGTTCTGTGGCACACGCGCAATGCAGGCTGCAGGCGGCAGAGGCAAGCTGCTGCCTGCATCCACAGGATCTTGGCAGGTTCAGCAGGGAGATGTTTTTGTGCCTCCTACCTCATTTTCCAGCCTGTGTTGGGCTTCAGTTGGTTGAGACATACTACTCAAGCTTTTCGCTAAAGCGTCAATAAAGCTTGCTAATTAGTGGCCATAAAGCTCTCTCTACCTATCAGACCTGGACGACTGCCAACACAACAGTACTATGGTGATCGATGCATGTATGTATTCATACCTCCTACTGCTCAAGCAAGGCAACGACAAGTTGAGAATACAATCGTCAGTCAATAGTTTCAACGAAGGTGAAATTTTTTACTCTCAAGTCACACCATACCTATATTCTCCGCTCGTTTCGACTTCAACTTCTGACTTATTTTTCACTATTTATAAATTTCGTTTTTTTTGAACTTTTGGCTTTTTTTAGATTTTTTGCCTGTTCTTTTTTTCTCGTATTCGTTTATACCGTCCGTGATGAGGTAGCATATTTTTCTATTTTAATTTTTAAATTTAATTACGCTAAATAAATCATCTTTAACTACAAAGAAAATTTTAGCCATTCAATACAATTTTAATCATAAGGCATAATTTTTAGCATAACCGAGCAAGGTGATGGGATATCACTACGAAAAGAACAGATGGGATAGCTGATGTAGCTTGCTAGTATACGCACCAATCAGGCTAGATAGTTGCTACGTTCAGTGGGATCTTACCATGGGATAACAGCAAGTGGCAATCGTATTCGTTGCCTGGGTTTGAAAAGGTTATGGCTTGCGCGTGCGTGTTTACCGTCCCCGGTCTGATGCTCGTGGTGCAGCGCTGGTCAGAAAAATCACACGAAGTTCCATCTCTGAACTTGCGCATCGACATCGGCTCGTCACATCGAGACCAGAATTGATCACTTCAGGTGCAGGCACACTGACTCGTGTTTTCCTATCGAAGACAACATTCTGGGACAGAAGACGTGGCAGTTTTTACTGTCATTTGATTTACGTACGAACCATCGCAAGAATAGGGATGTCAGAAACTGAATCGGTCAGCACTTGGTAGTTCGCTTTTAAGTTTACTTTACTGCTACTTCTGCTACCAAGAGAGAGGTTCATTTTCTTTGACAAAACTATCGTTTTTAGAAGGGGGGTGCAGTTGGTTATCAGCCTTTTATTTAAGGGAAGATTTGAGATATGTGAAGCAATCCTTATTTCTTTTAGAGCTAAATCGGTATATTTAAATTAATCGAAATTAATTAAGCAGCAAAAGGAGCAATTATAATTAATTCAATTACATGAATTACCAAGTAATGGGGAAGTTCCAAAGCATTTGAATAATACAAGAACATAAATGACAAGACTAAGCCATAATACAAATGTATTGTTTACATCATAAAACTTACAAGGTTACAATATTTATCAGAATACATTATACATTTTCAACCATATACAACAAACGTTTAATTACACATTTAAATGGTAAATTAAGCCGTTTGTGCAGGTAGAGAGTGAGTCGGTGCAAAAAAAATCTGCACCAGAAAAACAAACCAAAATCCGAAGAGCAATCAACGGGAAAAACAAGAAAGAAGATTTGCCATCAGCACCCTCTCCCATCAAAATGCATAGGGTAACGGTCATCGAGATGCCAACCCGTCTAAAACTCGTTGTAGTGGATCTCATCATCCAATAAAAACTATACCAGAACCCACTTTCAACCTCACCGAACTTACCCCATAAAATGAAACCGAGTCACATTGCGAGAAACGCCAAGAACCTTCAGTCAAATGAGTAACTCTTTCACCATAACACAGTAAAATGTGAGAGGTAAGAGAATAAAGATAACAACCAGCCTGAGAGAGAGAGCACATTTCCCATTAGCTTTCCTCAAACCATGAGAGGGAGCTCACACAGCACTCAAAATTCCACCCACATCTCCAAAATCGGCCCAACTAGAGCCCGCCTTGCCTAAACTGAGCATCACATCACGGCCTAACACACGAGGCCCGGCGGCCCACGACGCTCACAAAATATCTCCCTCCCGCTCCACTTCTCTCTGCAACGCCGCAGACACTATACAGGTCTAAAGAATGGAAGTTGCTCGCCGTCCCATGGCCATTGTCCATGGTTTCCTTCTTCCTTTCTCCTCCTCGCTCTTTGCTCGGTGTCGTAATACACCGGGGAATAGACATCATCGCGCAACCACCCGATGGTAATGTTGTTCAACTGTTCTACTCGTCCATGGTCCATTTGGTGTTCAGACCCGACGAGCGTGCAACAGAGTGGCACAAGTGGTCCTTGCCGTCCACGCACCTCGGCGGCCAGATCTGGAGCAGCTACGCCACATGAGCTACGAGAGGCTAGCGGATGCTTGTCTCCGGCGAGTGCCGGTGAGGTGTGCGCATGCGCTCCTTTGTTTATTTCTTTCATCGTGTTCTTGCCAAACCTATTCGTAAGAATGTCTGAGAAGGATTGGTTAGTATATGCATTTGTCTTTAATTTGGGAATGTTTGCATGTGCTCTCTGTTTTTGTTTCACAGCAGCTTTTGGATAGTGACGAGGATAGAATAATCCTCAAATTATTATATCATTGTAATCTTCGAGTATACCCTTATCAACAAGAGAGAAATTTTATAAAGTGGTCGTTAGCCTTTCTACGACCACGTAGTCGTAAACCCTCCTACGACACATACTCGTAAGTCCTTCTACGAGCACACGGTCGTAAGTTATTCTACGACCACCCTGTGGTCGTATATCTTCCTACGACTAGTCTATCTCCGATTGACTAGTCTTATGATGTCCTGCTATATCATGGATCATCTGACAAGACGGTTAGAATATGTGTTTATCCTTGATAACCGCACACGATCTCTCTCTGACAATAACTACCGTCGGACGATTATTGCCTGAAGCGTTAAGGCGTCATTTGGCGCGAGACAATGATAACCACTTTGACAATTATATAAAGGTTAATGTCAGGGAGAGAAGGAGAGGATGGCATTAGAAACAGATCAAGTTAGAGATAACGCAAGGCTTTTTTGCATTATTCTTAGTTGTAATCCTTTCTCTAAGCAATAGCCACACAGGACGTAGGGTTATTATTTTTCTAGGAGAAGACCCGATCTATATAAAAATTTTCGTATCTCTACTCTGCATGATCATAGCCTAGTCTTCTAAGAGCTTCCCCGAATCGAATAAATCATACGTAAAATTGATATTAAAACACCGCGGTTGGCGTCGTCCGTGGAAGATTCTTCCAAGACTTATATAATTTCCTCGTCGGCAAGTTATCTTTCTTCTGATGTCCTCATGGTAGGGAGTGAAACGAGAAGAACTGGTTCAACTTAGCCGACCACGCATATATCGACATAAATGCCTACTACGACTTCAAGCAGACGATGACATCCTCTGACGGAGAGGATATCTCTAGAGATCCATCCCAATATCTCAAAGACTGCATCGCCGAAAAGGCCGAGGAGGATCCTTAACCCCACAAAGAAGCCGGCGGGAGGAACCAATTTCCCGGATGGCAAGGGTCAATCGACCACGAACAGAATCGCAACACAACAATGGGCCTACCCCAAGTGTTCGAGTCCCCAATGACCGCCGGCGGTTCAATGAGCCTGTAATCTGTAATTCTAGGAATTCGTCATCAACTGGTGGTCAAAACTCTCCGGTGGAACCTGCAAAGAGAGTGGGTGGGCTCCCTGCGAGTTTGCCATCCCTTCGTAGAGTACTAATCCATCCAAAGATAGTTATAACCCAGAATTCACCTTCTAGGTTGCGAGAAGTTTATGCCTGAACCCCGAGCAGTGCACTAGCCACCGCGATTTCGACCAGTAAACCTGGAAAAATTTGATGGGTTCCAAAATCCCATCAAGTTCCTTCAAAGTTACATGACCATGGTTCGAGCAGCAGGAGGTGGAGAGCACGTTATGGTGAACTACCTATCAATTGTGCTCGAGGGATCTGCTCGATTGTGGTTGCTCAATCAACCATCCAAGTCAATCCACTCGTGGCAGCGTCTCTGTGACCTTCTGGTGACCAACTTCTAGGGCACATACCATCACCCTGGAAAAGAGGACGACCTGCACCAGATGTGATAGAACAACGATGAGACCTTGAGACAATTCGTCAAATGCTTTAGTCAGGTTTGTAATTCAATTCCAGAGGTCTCTGATGCTTCTGTCATCAGAGCATTCAAGCAGGGTGTCCGCAATAGGAGGTTCACAGAGAAAATCGCCTTGCATCCTCTGACCACCATCGCTGAACTCTTTGAGATGGAGGACCATTATGCGACTACTGTTGAAGCGGTCGAATAAACTAAAACCATTGGTCAGGTCAATCGAAGTTCTAAATAGGAGGGTAAAGGTAGTAAGAGGAGGAAGAAGGCCAAGAAATCGAAGAACAAGGCCAAATGTCGAAAGCCTCATGCCAAAAGATCGAAGGAAGTCTTAGCCATAGGCGATAAAGAGCCATGGAACCCCAAGCAATACTCCGATCAAGTCAAAGGTAAAGTACTAGTACAGAAAGACAACAAGCTTAGGTGGTGCCCTTTCCACAAGAGGAAGGGCATGACCTTCGCAATTACCGAAGTTTTACGATAAAACTTAAGGATTACTACTCCAGTCGCTATTCGAGACAAACCGATTTACAAGTTTTTTAAGAAAATCTTGTACAACTGATTTGGAGATCTCTTGACTTTCATCAACAAATCATCATTCTCAGTATAGACACGCAATAACTCGTCTGTAACACCACCTTGCACCCTTCATTCGTCAATCGTCCGAGACTGGGTATGTTAGTACACATACTCTAGATTGCATGTATTGCATCCAAAGGTGGATTGTGTATTCACTTAAGCGGTGTGCATTTGTTGCATGTGGTGAGAGTCAAGCGAGGGGCTTGACTTATTACTCTTGGAGTTTGCCAACTCCTAGACAATTAGAGCGCGTGCGGTGATCTTCTCAAGAAACTTGTGAGAAGCCTAAGCGAATTGTGAGTGGTGTGGTGCTCTCCATCTCTGGAGTGGAGGAAGAGTAACCTTAGTGGATTGATGTGTTTCGGTTTAATTCGTGGAGCCAGTCTAATTCATTTGGGCTAACCTCAATGTGGACTAGGGGAGACCGACAAGTCTCCAATCACCACGGTAAAAAGTAACCGTGTCAATTGTGGTTTGTTTTCTTATACTCAATTTATATTCAAGCAATTTACATTTATAAAATTAAATTGATTGCTTATCATCCTAGAATTGTTAACCTTGATATAGACTTATCTTGTTAGTACACTTAAGTGAACCAGGTTGTTTTAGGCATTATCTGTGCTACACCTTTTTGAGTTAAGCTTTTGCATTATTTGTTTGATTTAGCCAAAAAGTTGATAATTAATTAGAAAAGAATTTTTAGACCGTCTATTCACCACCTCTAATCGGTCTTCTCGATCTAACAATTGTATAAGGAGATTGCATTGAAAAGTTCATAGTTTTTTTTGTTGTATATGTGTATGATAATATTGTAAGTGTTACTATAAAATGTTTGACCGGAACGTACGGTGCTAGAATTTTGTTTTTTAAAAATGAATTCTTTATTACAACATTTCTTAACCTAAAACGTCCTAGGCTATCATCAAGTTGGACCAACTTTGCTGGCCCCTGGTACCGGCTCATAAAACAAGCATTCATTAGCTACAGACAGGTAGGCCCCGGGGGCCGGTGTGCCGCGCCACGCTTGACGAACGCCTCACCTCCGACTCCGATTAATAATATCTTCCGCCTCCCTTTGCCCCGCTTCCCCACCAAACTCGCCTCCTCTTCTCGTCTCCTCCCCCCGACCAGGACGCGCGAGAAGTCCCCCTGATTCGGCGCGCGGTTTCGACTGGGCTCGCTCGACTCGGCCGTCAACACTCGGATCTCGACGGGGGTGCGGTGGGTGATCCGTCGTCTGAACCCGCAAGCCATGGCGGTCGCCGACTCCACCGATCCCGCCGTCACCACCTCCACCTGCGCGCACTGGTAACCTTCTGGTCTCCCCCCGCACCATCATAATCTGTTCTTGCTGCTGGTTGGATTGCTACTACTAGCTACGTGTTTATTGCTGGGTGCGTGGAGGGATCGAATAGACTTCTTCTGTGTATATTCAATTTCAAAGCAGCTAGCGTTGGTATTGATCTGGGATATCAAAACATATATGGACCTGTTCTTTGCGGCTTATAAGCTTTTATAAGTGGCTTTTGGCTCTTGGTATAGTAACTATTCTCAAGACGGGATCTACAAATTAATTGTAGTACACGTTAAAAGCCCAAAGTTCAACATTTGTGCAAGCCAAAATCGCAAGCGAATATTTCTCTCCGTAATCTCTGTCGCGAACTGCCTAAAATTCAAAAAATTCAATCAAAAGCCACAGCCATAAGCCAAAAAAAGAACAAGCTTTCTTTTGCGCAACTGAGACATGGCTATCAAAAAAATTAGCCCTTTTATTATGGGGCAATGATGTGTCAGGTCGAAATCATACTGCAAGATAACAGAGGTATATCACAGTTACAGTTACTTAGGATAGTGTAAAATTCTCTGCTTACAGCCAATGTCACATTCTATTTGGTCTAAAGATTTCTTTACACATGTGAGCTCCCAGTATATACCTTGCATAAAAGTCTTAAGAGTTAACTGGAGTGTATGGTAGCATGAAGAACTCTTCATTGATGATTTCTTGATGTTGTCAACTTGTCGTGCCAAAGGCTCATGCTGAGTCTTTAAATATAAATTCGCTATTAGTCGAATTATTTCCTTGTTTGCTGAGGATTGCTATATATTATATGCATAATAACTGTTTTTTTAATTTGTGTCAGCAGTTTAGTCTGTACATTTTAGGCTTAGTTTCTGATTACCTGTGCAAATTGCCACATAGTAGCTTTGCTTTCTGGAAGGCCCTTCTTCTAATTCTCTAAAATCAGTCACATGTACATGTTCCGGTCAAGTTTTATCCAATTCATGACTTCTTATGTAGTTAGTAGTACGATTAGCGTAGTGTTTGGGAACTTGTTTTTTGGATGTGGATTATTAACAATAGTTCTCTGCAAATTCTTCAGTCAGCGAGAAATTCCATCTTCAAACATTGCATTGCATTCTGCACACTGTTCTCGCAACCTTCAAAAGTGTGAACACTGTGGAGATATGGTTCCAAGGAAGCATATGGATGAACACTATGATGAAAACCATGCTCCGGTATGTTTCCAAATTTCAATCGCATCCAAAATGTATTATTTCGACCTTCCAAAATATTTTCATCAGTGTTCTTTCTAATAATCCGTGATGCTACCCAATTCAAGATAACACATAAACTAAACACATAAACCTACATCACAGTTCAGTTTCTTCCAACCTAATATAACTTCAGCATTACAGAAACACATATTCAGGACCAGTATGTCTGCAAAAGATACAATGATTTGACCCTCATGTTTGTTTCTTCTTATGCTTGTTGTGGACAACATTCTTCTGTAACCACTGAGCTAACGTGGATAATTGAAAGAGGTGGCAATAGATGCACACCTTCCTTGCTTTTATTATCTCTGTTTTACTAATTTAAGTTGTAGCACCACTAATCAAAGTTATGACAAACACAGGTGAATTGCTCACTTTGCAAAGGCGCCATAGAACGTGAGCTATGGGATCTTCATAGAGGTATACAATGCCCACAAAGGATGCTTGCGTGCCAATATTGTGAGTTTGAACTGCCTGCAGTTGATATTTTTGAGCATCAGGTATAAATTTTTGTTTCTCATCCTAAGCTATTACTCTGAAAACTAAACAATTATTCATTTTTTTGCCTAAAAAACAATTATTCAAATTTTTTAGAAACGTACTGTTATTCAAATATAGTCCATCTCTGTTGTAATTATATTAGTTATGTGATACAGGATGTGTGTGGGAATCGAACAGAATATTGCCAACCTTGCAGGAAGTACATCAGACTCCGGGAATGGATTGGACACGAAATCCAGTTCCATGCAAAATCTGCAGAATCTTCAAGGTAAGCGCATGGAAACCTTCTAAATGATGCATGCCATTTTTTTATGGTTGACATGATTCAATCTATCTTTCAGTTAAATTAGTACTGTTTACCCTTTCAATCATAGTTTTCAACAAAAATAAGTCAGTGATATGTTTTATGTTAGTCTAGTGATTCCTTCATTCGATACCCAAGCCTAGAGACTTAAAACTATCATTTGCATATTCGATGCTTGGTCAGGCAACAAAAAGGTGGTCTTTCTAGTGTAGCAACTAATGTAAATACTGTCAGCAAATTAAGCTTACCTTGTGATAATTCAAATTTCAGTGACACAACCATCCTGGAAAAAGAAGAGCGTGCTCCAGCAGCAGAACAGCCAGCACGACCCGCTCATGGTTCGCAAGGAAAGCAACTGCTCTTCACAATTGCAATAGCTGGAATTGCAATACTGATTGGATCGATTCTGTTCCAACAGAAGGGATGAGTCATTTAGAGTGCCACAAGTTCAGTAGCCCGGGACTGGTTGCATGTATTGACGTTTCAAACAGCAAATATAAATCAGCCTTTTGACGTATAAATTCCTTCACAATCAATGGGCAGAGCTTGTTCATTGAGACTACAGTTTAAAGTACAACATTGTAGAAATGACCTGATCGATATATGTATTGCACTCATTGTTCTACCAGAAGGTTAAACCCTTTCAAACATGCTGGCGTCTGGTAATTTACGCAAAAATCACACGCGAGTTTATCTCTCTTCATATGACTTTCTACAAGCTGTTACTATTTATAAACTAAAATTAAAAGCTATCCATAAAAACTAACATAAAGTACCCTTAATCCCTAATTAAACCCAATACATCCCAACGTGGGAATAGGACTAAAATCACATGCCCCACTTCCAAACCCACCGCTTTATAACCCCTCCTGTTCCAAACCGCCATTCATCCAAACGTCACATATGTGTTAGAGCTAGCGGTTGGTGTTTAGATATTGGGTTTTTTTTATGGGTTTAATTAAGCTTCTTAAATTATGTTGGTTTGCAAGTAGTTTGCCCTGAAAAATTATAAATCCCTATTCTGAAATATCGGAGATAGCCTTCTTAACAGACTTTTTGTAGAAAACTAAGATGTTTCGGTTTTATCGATAGGGTTGAATAACATATACATGTATTAGTTTGGGTTTTTTTTTTGTTCATTATTAGTTCCTTATACATGCTGTGTTTTTGAGGTTTTTATTTTTTATATAATACACGTGATTACGAAGCGCAACAATATGTTTGCAACGAGGTAAAAGATTCTCTCTTTTATCAATACGCATGGACCCCTTCTCAAGGCGACGGCGGTTCAATCAACATTAAAACTTACTTTCGCATCCGAAACGACGAAGCTCGTCGCCGTGGAACAAAATGAAATATGATCGATGCTACGACTTAAGCAAACTCAAGAAATCTGTTAGAAATCTGAATCTGGATTTGAAGCCTTGGTCTATGATGAATGATGATCACCTCACAATTAAACTATAAATAGGGAGACAATTTTGTATACGGAATCAGAAAGAAAATAATAAAGAAAGATTATGAGTTTTCTTAATTTTTTATGTTTTAATCTACTATTTTATATTTTCTCTGATTAGTCTTATTTTATATAAATAGAAAAATTAACCAGACTGATCCCCGATGGTTACTAGACATGGAATTTTCAGAGGATTGGTTTCAGACTTTCAGTTGCAGCAACTGCTCTCGGAAAAAGGTTACTCCTACGTAGCCCAACATTCGGGGTGGGAAACGAGCGAGAATTGCGCACGAAAAGGACAACGGTGAGGTGGGCGGCAGAACCAAGGAACGAGCCAACCAACCCAAGCGTCCGCTTCAGCTGAGGCAGCAGCGCGTGCGCGAGGTCGCGAGCCGTCTCTTCGTCTGGCTCCTGCGCCGTGCAGCACCCACTACCCCCTATCCACCCATCCGCCGCTCCTCCTCCTCCTCCACACCCTCCGCTTCCTTCCCACTTCTCCCTCCGCCAATACCACCACCACCCACCAACGCAGCAACCACCTCCCTCTTCCCGCCTCTCCTCCCCCCGCTCGCGATGGCGGTCACGCGCCTCGCCGTGGCCGCCGCCCTCTCGGTGGCCCCGCCATCCTCCCGCCGCCGCCGGGTCTCCCTCCCCGCCGCCTCCTGCACTCGCACATCCAAGGCTCTGCACGCCGCCGCTGCCCCCGCCGCCGACGCGGTCGATGAGGAGGCCCTCGCGTCCCGTCCCTCAGGTGCGCCTCTCTCTTGCTTTCCTTCGCTTCAGAAGCTCAGGTTTTACATTGAACTGCCCTCAGCCTGTAGTCCTCACCATGCGAGTTACTGGTGTGCTACTTGCATTTGACCTGATGCTGTCTTTGGAGCTAAATGCGACGTGTGGTGGAGTGGAGTAGTGGATGACTGTTTTCTTGTTCTTGCAGATCTTAGCAAGGGAGTGGAGAACCTGGTGATAATTGGTTCTGGCCCGGCAGGGTACACTGCTGCCATTTATGCCGCTCGGGCGAACTTGAAGCCCGTCGTGTTCGAAGGTTACCAGGTGGGTGGTGTTCCTGGTGGGCAGCTGATGACCACGACCGAGGTGGAGAATTTTCCCGGGTTCCCAGATGGTATAACCGGGCCTGATCTAATGGACAGGTAAGAATGCTCATTATCGTTACTATTTGAATTGAATTGATGCTGTGCTCGCTTACTTATTCCTCTATGCGGCCATGAATTAAACCAGAATGCGGAAGCAGGCGGAGCGCTGGGGCGCAGAGCTTCACCAGGAGGATGTTGAGTTTGTGAATGTAAAGAACGGCCCGTTTGTTATACGTAGCAGCGAACGAGAGGTAAGCACTTTTGCGCTCATCCTCTTGTTGTGCCATAATTTGTTTTGGAGTTTGAGCTTGCCTTTATTTCACAAGGTAGTGTTGTATTTGTATTTTGTGGCCGTTCAATAGTCAGAGTTACTGTACTAGTATGATTTAGTGAAAACTAAAGTTCATTTAAATAAGAAATAACAAAGGAGTGCTAGTTAGTTTTTGGAAAAAAAAAGAATATGAGGATACAAGAGCAGGCTTTTGAGCTCTGGACTAGAGCAGTGTGTTATGTGGTTTAATTAATTAGGTCCTACACTAATGTCTAGCATTGTGGTTTACGTTTAGGACTTGCCTCTTTAGTTGTTTTTTAATCTATCCCTCTCTCTTTATATTCCACAATTTTTTTTCACTGCATTCACCTAAGTGATGTATAGGTGAAATGCCATAGTCTAATCATTGCAACTGGAGCTACTGCTAAGCGCCTTCGATTACCTCGCGAAGATGAATTTTGGAGTAGAGGTATCAGCGCATGTGCAATATGTGATGGAGCATCACCGCTGTTTAAGGGTCAAGTTCTTGCAGTTGTTGGAGGTGGTGATACAGCTACAGAGGAAGCAATATATTTGACCAAATATGCCCGTCATGTTCATTTACTTGTTCGAAATAATCAGCTACGAGCATCCAGAGCTATGCAGGACCGGTAAGGCATTTTTAAATCTTTCCCTAGAAAACTATATCTTTCACTATGATAATATTTAGAGCCTATTCTGTTCATGTAAACATCTTGCCTTTGGATTGTCAGCATTTCACTTATTTTGGGCCTTAGTACTTTTTGATAGCTTAAATGGCTGTAGGAGGAATGGAGTATTGCTTTTCTACCCTTTCAGCTATAGTGAATTTCGGTAACTCATTTACCATTTGGATTATGATGGCATGATAATATGCTGGGCTACCACTTTAAAACGGTGGTTATATCAGTGGCATTGTAAAATGTGATACTGTAGCCTGAGGGGATTTACAATTAGTGCCTGATGTGAAATAAGACAGATTGCAGCTTGGTTCGTTTTTAGCTGTTCACCTAGTTAGGTACTGGAAATCATAATATTGCCCAAATTTTCATAGAACCTGAGGACTATCATGGTTTGGAACTTATCTGTAGATGAAGTTGTTATGTTCTTTGAAGGATGTTAGCTCCTCTTCAGTTGCATGAAATATTAATGAGGTAAAACTTCAATTCCCTGGATGTTTGGTTAACAGGTTGATTGTGGCGAATGTTTCAGAGTACTCAACAACCCCAACATAACAGTACATTTCAATACAGAAGCTGTGGATGTTGTCAGCAATACCAAAGGCCAGATGTCTGGTATTCAACTGAAGAGAAGCGATACAGGAGCGGTATCAGTTCTTGAGGTGAAAGGTCTATTTTATGGCATAGGACATACTCCAAACAGTCAGCTGTTAGAAGGTCAAATTGAACTTGATAGTTCTGGCTATGTTTTGGTTAACGAAGGCACAGCAAAAACTTCAGTTGATGGCGTATTTGCTGCTGGTGATGTGCAGGTTACTTCATCCTTCACTCCCTGTATGGAACTTCTATATGGTTGTAAAGTGTCTCATTTATAAAACTTGGATTTAATCCTGCTGCAGTTCATATATGTCTTAGCACACTAGCACATCATTTCTTCATGGCTCAAGAATGATATCCCTGCCTCTTAGGCCCCGTTCCAAACAGCCTCTGGCTTCCAACTTCTAGCCTCCAAAAGCCATTTTGAACGTGTTGGCTTCTTAACGTGGCTTTTTTCTTTTTCTTTTCTTTTTCTTTTTTTCCTTTGCATTGTCCGTGGAGATATAATGGGGGTTCCCCCCTTTTTTCTTTATTTTCCTTTAATTGAATGTCTTAGCCAAAAACTAACAGCCGCTACAGTGTCATTTCAACTAAAAGCCAAAAGCCATCAGTCGCAGCCAAATAGAACGGAACGTTACTGTTTTGAAGATCCCTCAGCGTGAAATGCTATATATGTTGTGCTAGTATCAAGCCATGGGTCCTGTAGATATCTATCCATAAAATGGAGATCTTTTGATCATTTTTTAGCCATTACCTTGACCATTTTGGTTTTCATGCAGGATCATGAATGGAGGCAAGCCGTTACTGCAGCTGGATCTGGATGCATAGCTGCTTTGTCAGTTGAAAGATACTTAGTTGCCAATGATCTTCTTGTTGAATTTCACCAGGTGTTATTTTTTACACAACATATGTTTCTTTATTGCAATTGATGCATGTGCCAACTTTGTTTTGTTTGGTTGCCATTGTTTCAATGGAGGCTTTCTGTCCAACCGTATGCGTATGAATATGATCACTTGTACTCCAGTATCATGGGCATGCAGTTATATGTGTCGTTGATTTCCCCCCATATTTCAATTTAGTTTCCTAGTCGCCATATTGGGCTGCTATGTAACCACATCGATTTTTTCTCCATGTATAAAATTTAGGGTTTAGACTTCCATTACCATCATGTGTTGATCTAGCCATGTGAAATTGTGAATGGATTTATTCTAGAAAAAAATTGTGAGTGGATGAAACTGTTGTGATGTTATGGTATATGGACACTTACCTAAATGCGGAGTCCTATATGATTATTGGTCCCTTTACTTGAGATGTCAGAAAGGCACCCCTCCTACCACTATATAAATGGTGGAGGGGGCTGCATATTGTACATGCATACATCTCCTACGGGAAAGACCAATAAAGTTGAGAGGCTGTCGGGATTATATCTTTTGTGTACTACTTTTTTGTGTGCTTGGTCGTCTGCAACTCGGCCAATACTTCAATACGTTATCAACACGATAACACTCTCACGTAGGCCTTCTGGTGCGTTTTTGCTAATCGATCTAGTTCAGATTAGTAGATTAGATTGGTTTGGTTTTTCTTCCCAATCTCTCCCCTCCCTTGAGTCCGTGCCTTCGGCACTACCTTGCTTACATGTGTGTCCGCCTGCCCTAGCTGCACGCCCCTCGCCGACCTCATTGCCCGCGCCACCAGCGTCACCGAGATCGTGTCTGTCCTCTCCTTCGGCACTGCCGGCACCGATCCTATTGGGCATGTTGCTCGCGCCATCTGCGCCGCCGACCTCGTCAACCCACACCATTGGTGCCGCTCTACGTCATGACCCGGAGATTGTTGCCCATGCCCTTGGCACTGCCACCACCTCTAAGGACCTCATCCGTCGTGTGCCGCAGATGGGGTCGCAGCCATGCCCGTTGTTCACGCCACACCCACCACGCCGCAGATGGGCGCTTCGACCTCGCCGTTGTTCAAGCCACGCCACCATGTGCCACAGACAGGGCCTCGACCGACCCACCGTGCGCTACAGATGGGGACCTCAGCCTCGTCACCGCTTAAGCCGCGCTGCCACGCGCCGCAGATGGGGCCTTGGCTGCCCTCGTTGTTCACGCCGTGTTGTCGCAGACAAGAGGCGTGGGCCCCACGCCGCCGCTTCATCTCCGTGCCGTGCTCACCTCTGCGTTAGGAGGAGGTTTTAACGAGGCATGAGATGATGTTGGTCAAGTGTCCAAGGGGGAGTGTTGTGATATTATGGTATGTGAACACTTAAACGAAGAGTCCTATATGATTACTAGTCTCTTTACTTGAGATGTAAGAAAGGCACCCCTTCTACCACTATATAAGGGATGGAGAGGGCTGCATATTGTACATGCATACATCGTCTACGGACAAGAGCAATAAAGTTGAGAGGCTGCTGGGATTACATTTTTTGTTTACTTCTACTTTTGTGTGTGTTTGACCGTCGGCAACGCGACCAATACTTCAGCAGAAACTAGAGTTATTACTTATCATCTATGCTTGCATACTTAATTGACCTTCACCTTTTTTCTGTAATCTTCTGTGGGTCAAGCTTACAAGATACAGTTCTTTCTTCTAATTTCTTATTAATTACAGCTTGTTCGTGAAGAAACAAAGAAGGAGATTACAGACCGGGATGTTGAGATGGGCTTCGACATTTCTCACATAAAGCACAGGGGACAGGTACCTGACATATTTATACGTAGTGTGGCTCATATTGATGCAAACATTGATGTCAAACCTGATCCTGAGGTTGCTTTTTTTGCAGTATGCACTCCGCAAATTATACCATGAGAGTTCACGGCTTGTTTGTGTTCTATATACTTCTCCCACATGCGGTCCCTGCAGAACCTTAAAACCAATTTTGAACAAGGTTAGTTCTTGAAAATTGAACTTTGAATGCCATGAGACATTATTCTAGTTAAATAAAATGGGCCTTGACAAACAGCTATTGTTGCAACTACCTAACTATAAATCTAGAAATGACTTTACTTTCTACTAGTTTCCCTTGACCATTGTGCATTCATAGTGACAAGCCAGTAACCCAGTACTTGAGATTTGGATCTGCTAGGAGCATGCTGAAGCTCACTTCTCTGATATAGAAATAAAATCCCTAACCCTTGAAGAATGTACCGAATGAGTTGAATCAGCATATGCTCATACTGTCTACATTGCATTGCTGCAATTGTTTTTTTAAAGTTGCAGTGTTGCAGTCTCCTTTAAGCTATGAAATGTATTGACAAATCCATGAGAATTGCATGGTGCAATTCAAGGTGCCAAGATAGTTTTGAGTGATAAATAACATCGAACTACTAGATTAAAATTGGCCCCGACCCTTGTATTTTGTTGATTCATTTCCAAATCTTGTTTTCAACACATGCCGCCAATCAATGCCATCTATCTTAGGTATACGGGTGGGTTCGAATCCACTAATGCTTAGGCTTTGGCTTATGTTGCTACAGTAACTAGCTTTTAAATGGTGCGTTTTTCAAGACGATGTCTACTGGAAGATTGTAGTAGATATTGTACCGAGTTCAGTTATACCGGCCAAAATCGAATGCAACTATTTTCCTCTGTATACTGTCTCTCACAAACAGCCATAATTCAAAAACTATAAATTAAAAAGCCAAAACCACAGCCTAAAAGAACCCACCCTATGTCTAAACGTTATGGTGTGGTACTGTAGCAGCATGTAAACAGTACCCCCGTGGGTACTGCACCATAACAGTAATTCGTTGGGTACAAAGACTACCATTCGAGATGTATTGTGCTATGCCAGCAATCTGACAATGCATATATTGATTTCATCATCTTGTCTCTTTTTAACTTTCTGATTCTTATACTCAGGATATCGCAGTTTTCTGTGCTTGGTGATAAAACCGTGTGATCACAATAGTAGGAACTAGGAACCTACCACTTAGGTGGTAAAAGTTAAAACCGATAGTTGCTTGACTAACATTGGGTGCAGCACACTTGCTGATATGTTGCTATATAAGCTGTTGTTCCATGAGCTGTGCATGTGTCAGTTTGGTTGTTTGTTTTGTTGCTTGCTAATAATGATATTTCTTACAGGTTATAGATGAGTTTGATGAATACGTTCATTTTGTTGAAATTGACATTGAGGAGGATCCTGAAATAGCAGAAGCTGCAGGCATCATGGGAACACCTTGTGTTCAATTTTTTAAAAATAAAGAAATGCTGAGGTTTGCTATCTTTACTTAGATTGGCTTGGCTAGTTTTTCTATATAAAATCAGTTCATTTTTTGTTTCTATGTGCTCTCTTGTAGGGAAGTATATGTTTCATATAACTGTCTAAAGAATACTGAAGTATACATGCAACCTAAGATGCATCTTTGTTAAATATTGGATATTTGGATTAGCTGATATATTAGTATTTTCTTATACGTAGTGAATCTCCTTGCTCTATGATTGCAGCATAGTTTATACGTTTTACATCACTATTCACTTTTGCACTTTCCCTTTTGGTAGCAACAAGACAAATTAGCCAATGGCCTTCATGAATGTTGTACTTTTGAATAGTCAGGTTGTGCTAGAATAGCAAATCCTATAGTACAAATTTTTTGGATCTAAACTCAAGCTGAACTCGAGATATTGCCATCCTGAAAATGAGGCCAAATCACACGAATAACTGATAGCAATTATGTATACCTAGAGAGAGAGATCAGCGCTCAACACTTCTGTATCGAGCATGAAATTCGCTGGTGTTTATATTCATAATACCATTTCTTTGATGTTAAAATTTGTTCATAGGATAGTTTGACAGCAATAAATATAGCCTCTTTGCAAAACCTTTTTAATAGCAACATATCATAACACTGGGTCTTATACTAGGAATTGCGTCTGGGGAACGAACATTCAACTATGCACCTTGAATACCACGCAAAAAAAGCACCTCGCATGCGAGGTTTTTTTTTAAAAAAAGGTACAGAACCACATATAAAAAGTTAATCATGATATTGCTCAAACACGAAAGATTTTGTTAGGCCCATTGTCAGTTTTTTTTGGTCCATTGTCAGTTCTGCCTATAATGTTTCGTCTTAATATTGTCTGGTGAAGTTCTGTTCCAACTAAAATGTTCAAAGCGAGTTCATCATGATCATATAGTGGAGCTCCTTCCAAATATGTCCTACTTCTTCGAGGCCGCTGTGGAAACTCGCTTGTTGCCTAGTTTATTTGTCACAGGGGCCCTTCTGATCTTTCTTAATCTTGGAACGTGCAGGACTGTCCCTGGTGTGAAAATGAAGAAGGAATATCGGGAGTTTATTGAGTCGAACAAGTGAGGTGTTCATTTAAAGTTTTTGAGGTGTAATGGTCTTCTTGCCCATCACAACTATTTTTAGATGCCACACTGGTGGCCAATTTTTGGTGAAAATTTTCAGGCGAGCCTGGTGTAGTGCGATGTCTCAGGAGATTAACCAATCGCACTTATTGAATTCAATGGCACAAAATATATTCTTTGTTGTACAACTTGTCGGCCCCCTGCTGATCGTTGTCTTGACAACGTGCATACTTCTTTACGTCCTTACTATTAATCTTCAATGTACTACATAGCGTGCTACCCATTTGCCATGAACACAACTGGAGAGAGATGACGAAAAACAACAGTTCCTCTGTACGTATGCCGAAGCATCGCAAGCAGATACGAATCTTTCGTAAAAATACCTAGAGCAGGCATACCGTACACCACTAGCACAATTGTTGGATAGCGATGTATACGATTTGCCTGAGGAGACACTGCAGACCGTACACTCGCCACCGCATTGCAAACCGTACGATGCTTCAGCTCATTGCAGAATTCGGCTGTCACCATCGAACCCTTCGCCGACCTTCCTACATCCTGACTGCTCCCTTCTAATCGCACGGCCGCAACCATCTCCCTGGACTCATCAGCCGCCGCCACGAGCGTTCGATGCACCCGTCCCAGCCGGTCTCATCCCCTCCCGCGCCGACGCCGTCGCATCCCCTCGCCGCCGCTCCAAACACGAAAGCCAGATCTGCCGCAGCGACTGAAACCAAAGCGAACGGGACGCAAAGCAACCGCGGCTCCAGCGCGGCCCATCCAGACGCAAACCGAGAGGAGCCACGCCACCACGCGTCAGCCTGCGCGAGCCCACGCCGCGCCGCGCCGCGCCCGACACGGAAACCAAACCAGCCCGCCTGCCCGAGCCCACACCGCGCATGCCGACGGCGTCCGCCTCCAGATCCTCCGGTTTATCCCATCAAAAAACCGGCGAACCACCGCCCAATCCCCACCTCAAATAGCCTCTCGCCGCGGCCCCACCAACCGCCACCGTACAGCCCAAAAAACGTAACAAAACCCGCAGAGCCACACGCCACCGCCATCCCCACCCAAGACGTCACAAAATCCGGCAGCCACACGCGGCTCCGACCGAACCGACCCGAAAAAACGCACGAAATCCCCCACCGCCACCACACGCTCCGCGGCAACGGCAAAGCGCGCCGGCGCAATGGAGGTCGCCTCCCCCTCCCCTTCCCCGCCGCCTCCTTCCAAGCCGCCGCTCCGCCTCAACCCGGCCGCCCTCCTCCTCCGCCCCTCCCGCCCCGCCCCAGGCTACACCGCCCCCGTGACGTCTCCCCACGGCCCAGCGCCAACTCGCTCACCTCCTTCCTCTCCTCCTCATCCTCCGCCTCCAGCGGCCGAAGCAACCGAGCTCCCCCGCCGCGCCGAGGAAGGCGGCGGCTGAGAAGGAGGCGGAGGCGGAGCGGCAGCTGGTGGGGTGCGCGGTGCCACTGTTCCGGCCGTACGTGGCGCAGCTGCCGTGGCACGGGGGCGCGCGGGCGTGGCTGTCGCGGATGTTCCCGCGCTACGGCCACTACTGCGGGCCGAACTGGTCCAGCGGCAAGGAGGCCGGCTCCGTCCTCTGGGACCGCCGCCCCGTCGACCACCTCGACTTCTGCTGCTACTGCCACGACATGGCCTACGACACCCACGACCAGGCGCAGCTCCTCCGCGCCGACCTCGCCTTCCTCCGCTGCCTCGAGGGCAGCCGCCAGACGCCCGCCCGCGACGGCGTCGCAGCCGCCGCCATCTACCGCTCCATGTGCATCTTCGGTGAGCCACCACACCACACCCTGAACCACTCATCTCTCTTTTCGGCCAATTCTTGTGTAGTACGTGTACATTACGTATATGAACGTAAGATTGGTGAAAATCCTGTGGTCTAATGGAAGATTGGTGCGCTGATGCTCGTGCAGGGCTCAAGACGATACTGATACCTTACCGGACGAACCTGGTGCGGCTGCAAACAGGGCCGAATTACGCCTTCGCCGATTTTGTGAAGAGGATCGTGTCGTCGTCGGGCAGGCCGACCGGCGGCGAGAAACAAAGATTGTGAGGGGCAACTGTGTTGTTGGTGAGGTGACAATGGCGCTGAATTGCTTGGGGGTTGAGGTCATAAGCGTAGTTTTGATTCGCATGCGGCGAGGGAACTTATGTATCCTGTATAATTGTAGCAACTGATGAGAAACTTGGAATTCTTACTGTGAATATATAGCTTAGCACATGATTTTATATCAACGTTGTGCCAGTTTGGTAACAAAATCAAAGCAACTTACAACAGCGCCGATGTTACACTGCAGATTAAGGCCATTTTCGTATTGTTTTCTTGGCTTTTCCTTAGAAAAATCAAAAACCAATACACATCTACTTTTCGAAGTGATTTCTCTACTTTTTTTCGTTATCTTTTTGCTCCGGAATAAAACAGAGAATCATGGATATATCACGCACTTTACTTTTCTCGCTTCCGTCACATACATCTTATTTTTGTCACTATCTGTTTTTCTAAAATCCACTTCTTTCAGCTATTACTACTTATTTTTAATTAAAATTCATAAGCTACAATAAACGCTTCTCTTTTTTTACTGTCTGTTTCGCTTAAAAATTATTTCTTTCAACTACTGCTACTTACTTTTAACCAAAAATCGATATTACTATTTATTTTTAATTAAGCGACAGTCAGAAACCAATACGATGCCTCCTAGAAAGCCTCATCCTACACCGCTGATGCAATATGCGGAAGCTCTACCGGGTTCCTTGTGAACTTGTTCTACAGCGTCTACAGTTCTAAACTTGCACGTGACAGCTGAATCATGGGCTTCTACAATATTACAATTAAACAGCGCCTTCCCTCAACGCTACACTCAACACGGGTTGTGCATGAAATTGCAATACGATCTTTTCTTTCATTTGCTCGACCCGCTCGGTTTGGCTGAAAAGTTATAGTTTATAGCTGAAATTGCACTGTAACGATTGAAATTTTACTGTAGCTGAAGATGACTTATTTGGAGTAATTAAATTTAAAAACTTTAAAATGGAAAAAATATACTACCTCATCACGGACAACACAAACGAATACGGAAAAAAACCGGCAAAAAAACTAAAAAAAATCAAAAGTAAAAAAAACAAAATTTATAAATAGTGAAAAAAAGCCAGAAACTGAAGCTGAAACGAGCGGCCAGCCCGTCGAACAGATCATAACAAAGAATGCTTTCCATGATGTAAATTATTGCTATATGCTGTGCGAGGAACACACCTTGACTATGGAACAAGGAGGCTGTCTCTGTATTTCATCGATCAAAGTGTAAGTCCCGATTGGCTTCAAAATACGTATGGTCCATAATTAGAGGAAGTATCTAACTTGTCCTCACATAAGCATGTGGGAGCAACCTTGGGAAGTAAGTGTGCTTCGCCTTGACAATCAACCAATACAGAAAGAAGCAAGGGATATGAGCAATGGCCATGGCGAGGTACCTGCACCAGGTTAGTGTTGTTGTAAGGACCGCATGGTTGATGGATAATAAGGAAAAGCTGAGGTGATGCAAGCACATACCACACAGGAGCCCCAGATGATGAAAGGTCAAGAAATGGGTAAGGCCACCTGGAGGTGGTAACACAGTTACATATCAAAGGTAGAACTCAAAATGTTTCTCTTGGGAGTGTGTAACAACACATGCATACATACTGAACTGAATGAACATATCAGCTTACTTGACTAACTAGAGCACAACAATTTTTATTCTGTTGGAAAAATCTAAATTTGGTCAGAAAGTGGCTCGTACATATTCCATGGCCTAAGTCATGCAATAATTTGCGCAGTACAGGTCACAATTCAGAGTGCAGTCACAGACCCACCCACCCTCATAATATGTCCACACATATCTAGATCTCTTGGACAAACTATGTCACATGGCCATGGAAGAGCACATTTTAACAATTCGGAATGCAGTCATACACACCCTCAGAATATGTCCAACACACGTCTAGAATTCTTAGATTGAACTAGGTCACATGACCATGGAAGAGCACAGGTATGATTTCTACTTTCATTGAAGAAAATTATAGTGGGATTTTAAGTATAAATGATGCTCTAACTTTGTATCTTTTCTTAGCGTACACATGTTTAATTTAATAGAAACATGCATCTGATTCACAATGGCAAATTGAAGGCGTTCCATTCAATTCTATTAAGCAAACAGCAGGGTAGAAAACCATCCGGTACCAGGGAAAAGGCTGAAAACAACCAAGGTCCAAGCATAAAGTAATTAAACCAACCAAAGCAAAAGGCAGGCCAATATATGACTTGCAAGTAATCTTACCATGTTATTGAGAACTGTGTCTACAAGTACAAAAGCAGCATTAAGAGAGTGCATGCCATCAGTGACCTGAACGAAGTTTCAAAGGATAAGGACAACATATCAAAACATAAGACAGTGTCTTGAAACAGTAGACTTAGCGTATATAAAGCCAGCAGAAGCTTATATGTTCATTTATGCTCTATGTGGAGATATTTCAATTTTCATGTTATATTTCTTGTATCTAAGGCTAGACCATGACAAAAATCAAGTTTAAGAAATTGGATTCAGATCAAAATTGAAACAGGTCTTTATTTGACTAGCTATAAATGCCCAGGACTGTTTATTACTATTAGATGACCTCTGCTTATTGACATATTCTATGCTCAGCACAGACTATTTGACTTTGCACTATGGTTCTTATCACTCAGCATAGTTGATAAAATCTTATGCATCACTGCAATAGAATGGAAAATAAACAAGGAATATAAAACTAAGGGTTATGCCTCTTATTAAGTACTTGAGTTGACAATTGACGCTGGGTGGTGTTTACTACTCAAGCAGAATATGAGATAATACATACACATGATACATATCCTGGAATGTTTACATACCATGGCAAACCCAAACTTATCACGGTAAAAGAATGGCACAAGGAGTCCCCAAAATGTGACATCAGTCAACATTGTCGCTCCTGCACTAGTCTGTAAACAGATAAAGATTATCAGGCAACAGCATTGCATAGGCCAATTCAGGTGTTCGACTGTTTGTTAGCAAGCAGAAGCTCAGTATCTGTGGTGCAGTCGTGCAGATGAAAAGTTTGAAAGGAAAGTAGGAAGCAAGACCAAGCTAACACACAAACAAAAGAAAAATCAGCTGAATACAGAAGTTTGGGCATGGAAATTTGTGTTGGCAGCTGAATCACATGTCACAACATGGAAAAAATAAAAGGAAGTTATGATAGTAGTCGCAGCTGCATAGTCCGAAGCAACTGGCTGGAGGAACTTGCCGTAGCTCAGTATATGCACTCAATATCGATGAGGGCGGCGCAGACGAAGACCTGCCACCGCAGCCAGTACGAGGCGCCGTCCGCCGCCGTCGCCGACATCACCAGCGAGGCGGGAGCCCTAGCGGTTAACCTAGCTTGCACCTTGTGGCGCGTATGAGGAGGAGGGGTTAACGTGGTTCACGGCTTCCGGTAGTCAGTGTTGGTGGGGAGTACGGGTACGACCGCGGGACTCGGTGATGCCGAAGCGAAGCGAAATAGACGTGGAGGTGGAGGGAAAGACCAGTAAGCCACGCATCCTTGTTCGTGGCTCCTCCGGTGGCGGTGGCGGTGCGTGGGAGCTTCATTAACTGGCACCACCGTCCGTCTCGCTTGTTTGCGCCCGTTCGCACGGTGGATCGGGCGCAGCGAGGCGTTGGCGGCTTGGCGCCGAACAAGCGAGAACGCTGCATGGCTAGGCCGCGTTTGGAAGCCCAAGGTCCTCTCTGTCGCGCGCGTCAGGTGAAATTGGTTGTTTGTTTGCTCCAAAATTCGCATGGAATTGCCGTGTTCAAATAAAACTTTAATTTCAACAGGTTGAAATAGGTAATATGTTGGACTATTTGAGGGAACCACATTTTGGTTAGGTTGTAAAATTGTGGACAGCAACCAGAGTTCAAATCATAGTACTCACATATGCACACATGAGTGCAAGCTTCATAAAGTTGTAGATTTATCTTTAAACTTTGTATTCCTAGACAAGTGCTTAGGGGATATATTCATGTGGGTGGTGATTTTTTCCTTGTAATCGAAAAAAGTTAATTGTGGCTTGGAAGTGAGAAGCATTGTTATTGTTGTGATTCGACCACTTTTGGTTTCTGGTTTTAAGTAAATGATTGGTCAAACTAAACAGGCCCATGCTCAGGGCATGCTCTTTTTTTAGTTTTTTTTAGATTTTTGGCTGCAAATGCATTGTAACGGTTGCTAACTTTTTCTGAATCAAAAAATAAGAAAAACTAAAAAAATTAGAAAACACCACTATATCTTTTGGAACAATACAAAGAAATAAAAGAAAAACCGAAAAAGCTAAAAAAGGACAAAAGGCTAAAAAAAGCTGAAATTAAGAAACTCAGAAGCCGAAGTCGTTTGAAGCGAGACCTGTCAATTTCTTCAGCAAGCCGTTTAAATATTAGTTTGACACTAGCTTTAAGTGTTAACAACCCAGAGTTTGTATAGATATATAATACTCTTTCCATTGAAGTTTATAAGGTGTATTTCCTCTCGTCATATAAACCAAGGAGATAATAAAAATGACTAAATCACGCCTAATTATTATCTATAAGCAATGTATTCAATACGTACATGTAGAGAATAGCAAATAAAAATACATATTTACTAGGATTATAAAGAAAATACAATATTAATTTTGTATTGGAACATAAAATACGTTCTATATTTATAGACAAGTCTATTAAAAAATTACGTCATATAAACTTAGAATATACGGAGGAAATGCTTTTAGCTGGAATTGAGCTTTGTGCTTTGTGTTACTTCGGAAATCACGATTACTCAACATGTGATATAACTCGAGTAAAAGCGATAGTAAATTCTAGTGTCCGGCCCGTTGCAACATCAGCCTCAACCAGTCACCTTAAAAGAAATGTCCTAAGGCATCGAGAAGCTTTTAGATTTAAAATATGTGGCTAGCTATGCCCGAGAGAAAAAGTCGGACGGTGGAATAACATTTGGTCATTTGCATTCATCCATGGTGACTTCCAAAAATAAGGTGCTCCAGCAAATTCAAAGATCATGTTCAAAACTGCAAGAGACAAATGTGTAATAACGTCTCATGTTTGGGAATTGGGTTTCATTTGGTTTTATTATTGCTTCCAGATAAATTGGCGGCACACCATTCATTTACCGAGTCAGAAACGAGTCTTCCCTGTGGCACATGCACTGATGCACAGACATACATGGAGAAAAAAATATTACGAAGCTGGTTATCATAAATGGGTGGCGACAGTTGTGACATATAGCCATGGATTCCTACCAAACCGAAAAGGAAAAAATTCTGTGGGCCGAACATCGAGTTCCATTGGAGGACCGGTGGGTTTTATTGACAGCTCATGGCAAAAATAACCTCTGCATCTTGATTAGATCAAATGATAATTTTCTGGATCAATTCGTCATCATCATTAAAAAAACTGAATGCTTGGTGTCTGCTGGTCCCCATGATCGATACAAACTGGAACAGAGTATGAAGCTTGAAAGGACACTCCCGCCAAATAACAGCCCATCAAGTGCAAATAAAGATCTGTGTTGACTAGAAACCACAACAAAGAGCAGAGGCCTGACACCAAAACTAAGGTAACTTTGCACATAGACCTGAAGCATTACAAGAAGAACATCAAAAACCATATCCCCTTGGCAATTTGGCCCAAAAAAAGGGCAGAATTTACCTGTTACCGCTTGACCCATTGGAAGCTCTTTCTTGCTTTTGCCTTTCCAGGCTTTTTCCTTTCAACCACGCGTGAATCTCTTGTTAAGTATCCAGCTGTTTGGTGCAAATATGAAGACATCAGTAACTTTTGAAGTGTGCGCAAATGCAAAAGGATAGCAAGGCAACATTGGCTGGAATATGCTTCTGATTTGAATGGTTGCTACAATCTGGAAATTTTAATGTTCAAACAACTGGCATCGTTCATAGTGTCAAACATCTCAAAGGTAATTGTGAGGGGAGTTTAAAAACGAGCTATGGTGAAAGCCATCTGCTTTTACCTGCTTTGAGATATGGACGCAGTCCTGGTTCCCAATTCTGCAAGGCCCTGCTGATCCCTAGGCGGATAGCCCCGACTTGTCCTGCACTTACAGAAAAGAAATTCAATTTGGAGAGGCTTAGTGTAACCTATGAGGTATGATCAATTAAGCATGTAGAAAGAGTAGTCCAAAACAGTAAATGCACATAAGCAACGGTAGAAAAGCTGCACCGCATAGAATACAATAATTTTAGTTGCAAGAAGTCAAGGCTGTCCTTCACCGGTGTTGAATTGTTAAACACTGATGCTTCAGAGATTTAGAAGCATATTTCACATTAAAGCAAAAGCATGAAATGCAGCTAAAGAATATTTCGTTCGTTTTAGGGTCCCTAGAAATAATGGAGTGAAATATATACTCCATGATTAAGGCCCCATTCAATTTGGCAGCGGATGATGGCTTTTGGCTGAAATAGCACTGTAGTGGCTGTTAGCTAAAAAAACCGTTACATCTCTACGGACAATGCAAAGGAAAAGAGGCGGGGGTGCGACGGGCAAAAAAGGGAAAAGGAAAAAGAAGAAAAGAAAAGCCACATTAAGAAAACAAACGCGTTCAAAATGGCTTCTGGTTTCCGGAAGGTAGAAACCAGAAGCTAAAAGCTGTTTAGAACGGGGACTAAACTTTTAGCTTATATATAATAATTGTAGAAAAAGTTAGAAATAATTTCATGCTGGAATCACGGAGAACTGAAAGATGCACATTGTTCAAAATTGTGATTGAATGCATCCCACATGCATATAGCTGTGTCCTGTGAACATTCAATTTTGCGCATCCATGCACAGCTCATAGTTTATACATGAGTGCCTGACACATTTTAGTATATAAAACTCAAGGATTAGTGCATGCATATGTTACTGCGTGCTAAACACTTCACTTCAGTACAAAATCGCATGCAATCCAGCATACCAACCTCTAAAATAATTGCAAAACACCACATTCAGATTAGCAAAACAATTTAAATACCTAGCGTCCTAGCCTATTGAGACATCATTTAAAGTACAGTTGTACAGAACTACGAACACTGACCTGAGACACCACCACCTTTCACGGTACAGGTTACATCCCAAAGCCCCAAAGTCTTGGTCACGGTAAATGGGCGAAGAAGATCAGCTCGATGGTCCAGAATTGGGAAGTAAGCATCAAACTGCTGATCGTTGACGATGAACTTTCCATCACCGGGCTGAATCCAAACACGGGCAATGCTGCATTTCCTTTTCCCTGTTCCATAAGCCCTTCCTTTCTCATCAACTTGTCTTACACGTGCCTTAGCGATTTCTTCTTGCTTTTGGCGTTCTACTTCAGCTCTGCTTGATGTTGCACTCCATTTCTGGATAGCTTTATCTTGTATTTCGCTTAGGGGAGGCAACCCCGGAATGCCCCTCACATCCTTCAAGAGGATCAAACTATCGATCATATCCTCTGTAATCCCAGAGGCCGCAATGAGATCACCAAATGCACGATTCGGACCTGCAACCGGGACAAAGAAGTTTTTGTTGGCACATTACTTACATCTGCATGCACTGTTGATTTAGGATTCTCAATAAGATCCTACTCAAAACCAGAAATAAAAAATTGTGAATCAGACATCAAAGGCAACTAAGGTCATACTAAATACTCTAATCAGTCACAAAGTGGCACAGCACAGACGTCATGATCGTCAAAAGTGGTAAATAAACTATCTGGACAATTCCATGCTGCTTTATCATATTGGACAGTTTACAACATGAATGAATGACCTCGCCTGAAGCAAACACTACCAGAGTCCAACATTTACATATCAACTTCATCACGAGATACCTTACCTGCATTGAAATGGATGACATCCTAAAATACTTAGGCACTTAGCAAATGTATCATAGCTGACAAGCTCTCGATCAAGTATACAAACCCAATAGGCTCATCCCTATACTAGTAAAGAACACCTAACGGATATTTGCGGTTTCCATTTCAGGAATCTAGTATGTTTATGAATATGATCCTACAGATTAAACTATGGTACTCGATCAGATACCTAACTAGTCCCGCACACATAAACACGAAACCACCTCATGCTCCCAAATTCCGTTACTACACTACCGAGAAATCAAAACACAGATACACATGGGCACTTCTAGATCACCTTTGAGAGTCTCCATCAGCTCCTGCTCTCTCGCCTTGTTCTCCTGCCGCTGCCGCTCCGCCTCTTCGTCTCCACCCGCATCGAGCTCATCGAGCCCACCATCCTCACCTCCGATCCCCTCAATCCCCTCGTCAAGCACGGCCACTGCGAAAGGATCATCCTTCTCCTCCTCCCCACCCAGCGTCCACAGCTCGTCGTCGCTGGCCGGTGCCGCTTTTCCTGCCGCGGGGGCGGACGTCGCCGCCTCCTTGTAGATCTCCTCGAACACGTCACCCTTCTCGCTGTCCTCCGCGCGGAAGTCCTTCGCCCACGGGTCCTCGATGGTGGCGTTCGATCCTAGTGGCGCCTCGCCAGTTGCGGCGGCGCCGGCGGCGTCTTCATTGGCGAAGGGGTCCGGATCTCCGGATTCCGGCGTGAAGGCCCATGGCTTGTTGGTGTCGTCGTCGCGGCCGGAGGTGGAGAGGAGACGCGGCGAGAGGTGGTGGGAGGGGAGGAGGGCGGGGAGGCGACGAAATGGAAGGGGAGCGGAGAGAGGATAGGAGGCGGCGGCGGCGGCGTTGGAAGTCGTGGTTAGGGTTTGGAGACCGTGGTGGAGGTGGCGGGAGGAGTGGAGGAGGCGGCGGAGCAGCATGGTGGTGCGCGGAGGGAGGCGGCGACCATACGCGTAGGGCTAGGGTTTTAGCGGCTTAATCCGATTTATTTTCTCCTTTCCGCTTCCTCTGTGAGAACGGCTTGCAAGTTCTTTACGTGATGCGGACGGGAAGGCGTATGTTATGCATGCTTGATTCTAGTGGAAAGACGTACTCGTTGAATCCAGTTCCAGAAGCCAGAAGCCAAGCGTACGAACTTGACCGTGCGTTCCAAAATCCACGCAACATTGCATAAAAAGTGAAGCGTTGAGCGCCGTAGAGCAAACCTATACTCCATTGTCATTCCAGGACAAGTTTGTCCTTTCCTACGTGCTTGAAGGCTTGAATTGAAGCCATACCCACCATTTCACCGTCACTAATGCTCACGTCCGTACTAAGGGTGAGTTAACTGTGGATTTGACTTTTAATTTGTAGTTTTTGAATTCTGTTTATTTGTAAGAGGTAGTACTTAAAGTAAAATAATCGTATATAATTTTAATCACTATATCTGAACTCGGTACAATATTCACTACAATTTACCTATAGATCACGTCTTTAAAAAAAGTACCATTTAAAATCTAATTATTGTCAAAGGCTAAGCCCAAAAGAACTCAGCTTAAGTAAGCATCTAAGGGCATCCATAGTGTACACAAGAGGTCTTAAGGTGGGTCTCATCTAAACCTTAAGGTCAATGCTGTAATGTATATAACCCACTAGGTCTTAAGATGGTCCCACTTGTCAGATAAAGAAAAAATGTATTTTAATGCTTATGGCCAGGTCTTTAGCTTGAGGACCTGGTCTTAGGTTTTTTATATACCGCTTAAGGTCACCCCTGTAATGTATAAGGTCAACCTTAAGGTGGCTTAAGACCCTCTGTTTTTATACAATGTGCATGCCCTAAGAGGTGGGTATTTTAGGCTATAACTATGAATTTAATTTTTGGCTTATGATTTTTAACTAAAAGGTGAAGCATTAAGCGACTTTGAGCAAAACTATACTCCATTGTCATTCCAGGTCAAGTTTGTCCATTTCTCCGTGAATGAAGGCTTGAATTGAAGCCATACCCACCATTTCATCGTCACTAATGCTCACTGCCGTACTAAGGAAGCATCTAAGATTTTTTTGGAAGGATAACCTCTTATTCATTTAACTGGTTTCAGCTTCAGCTTCTAATTTCTGGCTTTTAATTCACTATTTTTAAACTTTATTTTTTTCTAGCTTTTTAATTTTATGGATTTTTTTACCTTTTTTCTCTATATTCTTTCGTATTATCTGTGATGGGTTAATCTGTTTTTCTATTTTTTAATTTTTTAATTTAATTATGTTAAATAAACCACTATCAAGTATAATAAAAAAATAAACTATCTACAATAAAAACCCATAAACTATTGAGTGTCTCCTAAAATCACAAATAGACTAGTACATGATAACAAGCATCATACAAAGTGCGCGCGAGTAAAAGCCAGTATCCCATATTTGCTCTTAACTACGCGGCGAACTCGAAGCTTGTTAAAGATGTCGCCTACAACACCGACGACGATGAAGATCTTCTCGCCGTAGATGTTTGGGTCGGCCTACATACCTTTTGTCGTCTCTATGGACGACGTTGCTGAAGACCGGTGCTCTCCTCTTTTAGATTTATGACTTAGTTTTTTATAATAATTAGTTTTAAACAGAATAATTTTTTAAGATGAGATCTATAAGTTAATTATAATAGACACTGTTCTGACTTCATATGTATCGATCAAAATCATACACAAGTATCTCTCATAAATAAACAGAATTCAAATATTTAAGTTATAAATCACAGTCTAAAAGAACTAACGCTCTTGCGGGAGATATGGGTGGCGACAGGTGCAGTAAATCTAACTCGAGAAATTGCGCTAGCCTTTGTGTTACCAAGTTTAGGCTTCGTTTGGAATGGAGTATGAATTTGGCAGGAGCATACCGATTTCTACACAAAAAAATCTACTCTTATATTTCAATTCAAATGGAGTCTTAAAAGCACGGCTAATACCAAAAAAATTGTGTGCTGCTAGTTATATATGGAGTAGCTTCCTTCTATAAAGTGGTGTACAAGACGATGTTTCTACAAGGTAAGACAAACTCACTTTTGAACAAAAAGTAGTACCACTACAAACTTACTGAACTTGCGACAATAACCGTAGAAAAAGTTCACTTCTCTTCGCGAGGGAAAAATTGCAGGGAAGTATACGATTCACCCAGATCGATGGGCTTTAACCTGCCGCAAGATCTTTGTCGCTCACACGGACATCGAGAAATGTCTGAAAGCATTTGTTTTTATGGTTTTTTCTGCAAAGGCTCGCGTCTCTGCTCCCTGAGTAGGTCGAAAGTGACAAGATTTGAGGCATTGAACGAGCCCATGTGAATGTACTGTCTCCCTGTTCATCGCGAAAGGCTAGAAGCTAATCTTTTTACTGAAAGCATACGAGCGGTTCTTTTCAGTATGTGGCTGGAGTGATGGTGTGATTGGCCTACCTGAATGTTTTTTACAGCCGTGCAAGATGATGTGAAAAATGATTGCAGGATATGCGCCAACATGTTTGCCGAAGGTACCGCCGCTCATTTGCAATCATATTCTACCATCCTACAGTAAAAAAGAACTAGTTATTTGCAATCACGTAGAATCTAAGACTAGTTTATATGGGTCGGCAAGTATGTCTGTTAAACAATAATTTTCAAACTTTTCACCTGAATTTGGCAGCAAGGCTCACTAGTTACCATCCAAAATTTTCAACTGTAATACCATCCAAAAATTTTAAATGTAAGATGCAATTTTGGTTCAAATACATTTTTCAGAAACAAAAACATTATTCACTGCACATTCTCAACTACCTATAGATAAGAAACTCCAAAACAAATTAATCCCCATTAGTTATGCTGCACTGCACCAGCCGAAAACTAGCCCTCCTCCAAACAGTGGTCCTGCACGCGAGTTGGCCCAACCCCCGCCAGCTAGCTCGCCACCACACTAAACAGCTTCAGGTCTTTTTTTTTTTTTTTGACTTCCGGTTAATTTAAGCTAGAAGATACACATCAGCTTCTAATTTTGATTTATTTTATTTATTTTATTTTTTAGCTTTTTTGCCTTTTCTTTTTTTCTTTATTCATTTGTATTGTTTGTGACGATATAACAGTTCTTTTTTATTTTTTTCTCAAAACTTCCTGTTTTTTCTCCTTTTTTTCTCAAGAAATGCTAGCAGCTGTTATAGTGCAATTTTGGTCAGAAGCTTAAGCCAAAAGTTAGTTATAGCACCACCTAATAAGTCTTCCTTCTAAACAACGATGGCTTCCGCTTTCTGGCTTCTATAAGATAAAAAACGTTTGGAATGTGTTATCTTCTCAACGTGGCATTTTTCTTTTTCTTCTTTTTCCTTTTATATTATTCGTGAAGATATAATAGTGTATTTTATTTCCTTATTTTCTTCTTAATTTAAACACTTCGAAAAAAAATAATAGCTACTAAAGTATAATTTTAACCAAAATTCAAAAATCAAAAGTTACAGTATAACAAGGCTACTTACGCTTTACACTTCATATTATGTTGTTAACAATTCAGTGCCTCCAATCTTAACCTTAAATTATGTGCACTTGTAGTGCCATTGACCTAACATAGGCAAATTTGGCTAATCCATGATGAATGGAAAAGGGCTGTCCAACTAAAATCTGTTAAATTGTACTATATATTCATTTATTCTGTGGTGCAGAACAAAGTTGACATTAGCATGAAGCTATTCCATTGCACCAACCAGATACAAGTACGACCCTCGAGACTCATTTGCAACAAATGATTCTTCACATGAATTCTGTCACAGGTGAATCACTATCTCTCTCTCCCATTTAAAATTCATATGAAATTAAAGAGCATTAATATTGGCTTCTGGTTAAAAAGACTAAAAATAATATAAACATCTGATTTCTTAAAAAGGTTTCTCCACTTCTTTTGCTCCCGTCTCACTCAGAAAATAAGACAAAGGGTTACAGATGTATCATGCACCCTACTCCTCTCAGTCCAGCCTTGCATACGAATCTTTCACTCATTTTTCTCTCCGCTCGTCATCTCCTTCTAAAAGTCACTTCTTTCAAACACTAGTATTTATTTTCAGCCAAAATACATCAATCAATAGTCAAAATGAACACCCATATGATACCTCTGGCGAATCGCAACCAGACAATTGTACCGCAAAAAATGTTTCCTAAATTAAAACATTCCCCATGTCGACAACGGCGCCTGATTTATTAACCGTTGCTTCTTTTCTAATGCAACCACGTCATTTTTCTGTTACACGATGACATTTCGAGGGGACACCGTGCGATCATGTCACGTAGCATAAGGAAATTTTTCATAACAAACAAGCAGACGAGAAAAGCTTTCGAAGCAAGCTCCCAAATGACTCCAAAACCATTCGCAGCTGTCGCCCGTAAGGGCAAGGCAGAGAGAGCGAGAAGGACAAGACATCGCTCCGGAGCTGCGGCAGGCAGCACGCCTCCACATCCAAAAACACAAATCCTAACCACCGCCTAATCCAATTGCCACTCCCCATCGCGACCCTTCCACCGCACGCCAGATCGGTGGCGCCACCGGCGGCGGCGGCGCCCGGGGCTGGATCCAATGCTGGTGTTGGTGGTGTTGCTCCTGCTGCTGCTGTGGTAGCTGGCTGATGCGGACGATCTGAGGAGGAGGGGATGGCGGCGGCGCCGGGGGCTGGGGCGGCCGAGCGGCAGCAGCAGCGCGGCGGCGCGGCGTCGGCGAGCGGCAACGCGGTGAGTGGCCTTCTCCTTCGTGCTCTCTCTCTCTCTCTCTCTCTCTCGCTCGCTCTCTCGCTCTCCGATTCCTCGCTTGCGTTTGGGGCGCCGTGGCTGGGGCGCTGCGCTGGACTTTGGGGCTGGTTTGGTATCCGATGCCGAGCGCGGCCGAGAGGTGCTTTGCTTTGGCGTGTGGGCAGGTGTTTCACTATTGCGGTGGTGGAATTTTCGGGGTTGAGCTGTTGGGGCGAGATGGCGCGGATGAGCAATGCAGCTCGGCGGTGGCGTAATGGGTGCTGACTCTGATGCGAAAGGCACCGGGGCGACGGGAGGTGCGAGCTTGCAGGGGTTGCTGCTGCTGCTGCTACTGGGTTTCGGTTGGATTGGATCGCCTGGAGGTGTTATCCAGAGGTTGTGGGCTCTCGAGCGCGAGCGGCTGGCTGCATGGTGGAGTAAAATTGGCTTGGAGTAGAACTGTTTAGTACAGGAATGTGAATAGAACTATGGAAGTGTTTGGGTGATGGTTTCATTTAGCATGCTATGAGGATGGAGGCATTCTAGAGTATCATCCGGATCCTGGAAACTAGATGCTGGTTGTGTCCAATTGGTGTCAGAGATGTCTGAGGACACTGGTATTTTTGCGGGTTGAGTGGTGTTGTTTGATCCTTGAGGTGGTATTTGACTAGATAGACTTGGATATGGACTGCGGGGAGAGTGGGAATCTAAGGGCAAGGTGAAGAATTCGCTGGAGTTGTTTTCGTTGTGCGTGTCTGTGCATCTGTGAGCATGGGAGGACAAGCTGTGTACATTCATTTGTTATTTGGGGAGCCTCCTCTCGTTTCAAAATGTGGGCACTTCGCATGGTTCATTATGTATATGTTGTGGTGTATCAGATACGTAGGTTCCCATTGCACTTTTGCTTTAACAGTGTTATGTTTGCCTATGTACTGAGTGCGCGATGTTCTCTTCCAAACAAAACTTCTGATTGAAACAACATGTTGCATTTCTAAAACCTGTTATTATCGTTATCATTATATATTTCTGACATCACAATACCCTCCTAACCAGGTATTTAAGAGTGGATCTCTCTTCATATCATCCAAAGGTAAAACTATTTGCGCCAAACATTTTATTTATTTTCTCTTGTTTAAGGCCATAACGATGTTTCTTATCTTAATTTATTTGAGGCAAAGGAAACGTTCATAAGTGTCCATTTAAAGCATTTACACTTGCTTTAATACTGTTGTTCAAGGTTTTACTAGTGCCTTTGGGTGAATTCTTTTGGGCTGTGCCTTATGGCTTAAATTTTTAAATTCTGACTATCCGCGAGAGACAGTACACAAAAGATAATAGTCGCATGCGATTTTGGTCGGCACAACTGAACTTAGTACACTTTTTACTACAATTATCATGTTGATCCTGCCTTGAAAAAACACACCTTGAAAGCCAATTACTTAGCATAAGCCATAAGCCACAAGCCATAGGGCTTGTTTGATATGTTTGCGGCTTATGATGTTTGGCTGAAAATTTTGAATTTTAGCTGTTTGCGACAGAGATTATGGAGAAAGAGATACCCGCTTGCGATTTTGGTTGATACAGATATTGAGCTTTTAACGTGTATTATAATTAACTTGTAAACCCCGTCTTGAGAAAATACTCCATTTAAAAGTTAGGTACTGTAGCAAAAACCAAAAACCGCTTTTAGAAGACGTAAAGAACATGTAAGTGGAAAAGAAGGGAGCCTTTTTTTCCTTTTTATTTTTTTTGTTGACAATGAGATAAATCATCATCAGGAATGGATGGATTGTGTGCAGAGCTAAATCATATGAATCTAATCAATGATGAGGAGGCCTAGCTATGTTAATACGACAATAAGATGATGCTACACCACGTCGAGTTTCTCGTATTGACATCAAGAGTCCGCTAGTTGAATTGAATTGCCAATTGGAACTACAGATGAAAAGATATCAATTCATATAGGATTGGAAACATACTAGTATCATGGTTATTAAGGCGTTGAGATATCGACGATATCTCGTCGCCATATCGCTGTGACGGACCGGAGGCTCCATGTCGTCTGGACGGCATGGAGGTGCGCCGTATCCGCCGCCAAATCCACTGCCTCCGCCGTCGCCGCAGCCGGATCCGCCGTGGCGCCGCCTCCTGCTTTGCAGGGCGATTAGTCTTCTCCATCGCTCCTCCGCGGCTGCCGCTTGGGGGCGGTGGAGAGTGGCGGCGGGAAGAGATAGCGGCCATTGGCGAGCTGGCTCGGCCTCGCCGGCGCCGGAGGTGGAGGATATGGGAGAAGGAGAGAGGGAGAGAGGTAGGGGGCGAAGGATGCTGAGCGGGTGAGAGGGAGAGGGGCAGGGGTGAACAATGCCGAGCGGGCGGCACCTCCACGCCGGTTATGAGGGGGTTTTGACATTTTGCAATTTATCCCTCTTATTTTTTGAAATTGCAATAAAGTCCTTCTCGCTTTATATTTCTTCTGTTTAGGCCTTCCGGAAGTCCAATATTGTTGTGGATACTTATGTGTATGGCGTCGCCACGCCGCGCGCCATAAACAATATTGTTGTGTGAAGGTGGTGAGTCGCCGCGCCTCGCCGCACCGCCTTAATAACCATGACTAGTATAGATAGTAGTTTTGTTTCCTATCCATGCCTAGAAGATATCAGGGAGCCCCACACCACGTGGAGTTCATTTCCAATTTTCCCAATCTGTTTCTGACATCACTAGCTGTGGTATCCATGTCTGTTACACGCCAAAGGCAACAGAGGAAGTCAGAGTCTCAGAGATTCTATATTGTTTGCAACCGAATCCAAGTCTCTGTTCATTGCTTTCCTTTTATTCTTTTATGAGTTCGAGTCTGTTGTTAGCTTTTAGGATCCAATTTAGTTCTGTCCTGGCCCTACAGATACATGACCAGGAGTTCAGTTGTAGATCATCAAATTCAGAAATAATAGAAATAATGCAATTAGGCTAATTTTCTCTGAGTTATTATTCAAGAAAGCCTTAATTGAATCTTGCCTAGGGCGATTCTTTTAGTTTATCTCTCGTTCTGGTTGCTCAATTTATTCGATTCAAGGCTTCTGCGCTAGACCCCTGCATTAGATGAGCTATGTGCATGAACTCTATCCAACTACTGCACACCTTTTTCACATTAAAAGAAAAATAGAATTTTGGCTAATGACAGTTTCACTTTGCTTTTTATCTGAGAAAGAACCTTTGCTTCTATGATTTTCAGGAATTGGATGGAAATCTTGGAAAAAACGTTGGTTCATCCTCACTCGAACATCACTGGTTTTCTTCAAGAGTGATCCTGTTAGTAACTCATTTTTTATTCTTGTTCACAATGTAAATAATGACTGTACTGGAAAGCATATATTATGTAGGGCATGTTCTTTTGTGGCTGCGGTTTGTAGATTTTGGCTGTTCGTGTAAGAGATTACAGAGTAACTGAAATTCACGTGCGGCTTTTGCCGATATAAATGAAGTCGGTACAGTATGTACTACAATTAACTAGTAGACCCTATCTTGAAAAGACACTCCGTTTAAAAGCTAGTTACTGTAGAAAAGCCAAAAGCCACAAAAGAACAGGCCCGTAGACTCTTTGTGTTTTGGTTCAGCTTGTTGATCTAATAGTTCAAAGCACTATCTAATATCTACTTTGACACTTTTATACTTTATCATATGTCTTGTTCACTGCCAATATGTACTAGTCTGGTTTGTTGTTCTAACTTGTTTCAGATTTCATGACGTCTATGCATGTATACTAAGATCGCAATCATACATGAATACACAATGTTTTGAGTGTTGTGCTGAATAGCAGAATGATTACTTGAACTCTATGCTCTTTTCACTTTTTTTCGTCCTCTTTCAACCAACTTCATGTGTTTCTTTGCTTAAAATATCGAATTACGTTCAATGTTTGATCTCTTACTGCATAAAAATGCTAATTCTTGTTCTTGCCTACACCACAGAGGAGGTTTAATGGAACTACTTGTTAGTTATTGCCTTTTTTTCCCCTTTCATTCATTGGTCCGGCTTACGAGTATAACACCTATTTTGGCATTGTAGAATACCTTGCCCCAGAGAGGTGGTGAAGTGAACCTTACTTTGGGGGGAATTGACTTGAATAATTCTGGGAGGTATGTGTCTTAGACAAATATTCTCTTTTTTGGTGCATTTTACACAAAGATTACTGTCCTAGGTGTTTGTCATGTGCAGTCTATACGTATCCCTATACAGATGATTTGCTGCTTCTTCTCTTTCGGTTTGTTAGCTCAAACAATTTTGTACCAACAATACTTCCCATTTGCAGTGTAGTGGTCAGGGAAGACAAAAAATTGTTGACCGTCCTTTTTCCAGATGGCCGTGATGGTCGTGCTTTCACCTTGAAGGTATCTGTTTTCCCCTCTAGCTTAAACAGTTCAATCCACTTGAGCAAATACAAGCCTTATGATTTTGCTTTATGCCCTTTAATGCTTCTTCAAAATTTAAATAAAAGTACCTGCTATTCTTAACAGGCAGAAACATCCGAAGATTTATTTGAGTGGAAAACATCATTGGAAGAAGCTCTTGCGCAGGCTCCAAATGCAGCTCTTGTGATGGGACATAATGGGATATTTCGTAATGACACAACAGATGCATGTGAAGGAGCTATTCCAAATTGTTGGTTCCTCTACACTACACTGACTTATTTTATTCACGACAAACTTAGTATCCTTTTGTTCTTTGTTCATACCTTTCCTCCATTTTCTGCAGGGAGAGAGAAGAGACCTATCAAATCGTTAGTTGTCGGCAGGCCAATCCTTCTTGCATTGGAAGATATTGATGGCAGCCCTTCTTTTCTAGAAAAAGCTTTGCGTTTTCTTGAGAAACATGGTAGGGCCAAACAGTGCTAATTATCACCAAAGTTCAAAACCGGCTGCACTTTACTATTTGCTACGCAGTATGCTAACAACAATCTAAATATTTAATTGCAAATGTGAATATTTTCTTGCAGGTATAAAGGTGGAGGGAATTTTGCGTCAGGCTGCAGATGTGGAGGAGGTTGACAGAAGAATGCAAGAATATGAGCAAGGTTTATGCGGTTACCTAGTTTATATTTGGAATAGTGTCATTTATTTGGTGGTGTTTGTGGCTTGGTAATTTTGGTGCCATTGTGCCTATAATTCAGTTAATGCATATGTTTGTGTTTTGTTCCAGGAAGGACTGAGTTTGCATGGGATGAGGATGCTCACGTTGTTGGTGACTGTGTAAAGGTACCTTTCTGCAATTCCTGTTATACTGTTGCTCCAAGAAATCATAGATGCAATCATGTAATAGAGTTTCAATAGTTTATTTTTGCTTGCCAACTATATTCATGTAAACATATATCTGCAGCATGTTCTCCGTGAGCTACCATCTTCTCCAGTGCCTGCTTCCTGCTGCACAGCATTATTGGAAGCTTTCCGTAAGTGCTCTATTCATGTTAACCTAAATCCACTTCCTTGGTTTGGGATGGTGGTGCAGGGGATAAGGTCATCCTCATCTGTGCCCTGTTAGGGGAGTCAATGAAATTGCATTTGTTTTATCATAACCTTGTCAAAGATTTTAATAAATAGGAACAAATTCACTATTCTACACGATACTAGAAGGAGCATTTGCAGTATGTTAGTTACCGTAATTAACAATAGATACATAAGATTTTAAAAACATTTGGAACTTTGACTACTTTGCACACCTATAGATATGTACACTCATACCCCCAGTGTTACCAAGTACATCTTTTTTAGGAGGAAGGGAGGATGATCTTTCTTCTGCATACCTTTCTATTTGGTGGTAGGAAAAATTGGAATTCAACTGTTGTATTGATGTTGTAGGCTAAGAGCCAAATGTATAGAGTGCATGAGGATTCCTAGCCTAGACGAAACCAATATAATACTAAACCTAAACTAGTACAAAATCGGACTCTGATACTCTTAGCATTTAGTACCTAGTATGCTCCTGTTATGGCCATTGATTAAGGTTATCTGCACTTAAAGTTTAACGGATAGTTAATATATGAAACTTCCTCATATCTGCACTTAAAAGTTTAACGGATCGCTAATATATGAAACTTCCTGATGTTTTCTTTTTTGAAAAACATTTGCAGAAACCTAGTTACCTAGCTTAGATTTTTGTGAATTCTCAGTTCCTTTGCTTCCATATTTTGTGCTTTGGCATTTATTTTCATTTTCTTCATGCCTGTCTAGGTCTGGAAAGTAAGGAATCTCGGGTAAATTCTATGCGTGCAGCAATATCTGAGACATTTCTCGAGCCTAATAGGCGGCTGCTACAGAGGTTAGTCAAGTTTTTTTTAATGGGGATATCGTATGCCTCTGAGTTGGTTTTTACCTGCTGGGATATAATGCCGAATAGTACATTCTAAAATCTATCACCTTCTGTGATCAATCATATGGTGAACTGTAAGCATGCAATTTGAAAAAACAAAACACAGACATCTTTTGTCTGTACTAGTAGTTTAGTGTAACAATTATACTTGCTAACAACAGCATTTTTTTATCAATTACCATGCTAATTCTCATAGCTCATATAACTAATGTTTGTAGAATTTTGAGAATGATGCACACTGTCGCTTCTCATACTGCTGAGAATCGAATGACTCCATCAGCAGTTGCTGCTTGTATGGCTCCTCTCTTGCTGCGTCCACTTCTTGCTGGTGAATGTGAGATGGAAGATGACTTAGACATGAACGGCGACAGTTCTGCTCAGCTTATTGCTGCTGCAAACGCTGCTAACAGTGCTCAAGGCATTGTCACTACTCTCTTAGAGGAATATGAGGGTATATTTGAAGTAAGTTTACCTGATGCTGTCCTAGAGTTCATTGGCCTGCTGATACTGTTAGATGGATATTTATTTACTACTTTGTATAGGGGGTTTTATGCAATTTTGCTTTTGTCTTGTACATGCTTATACTGGCCCTTTTGGCCCATTGAATCGACTCTCTTGCTTGTTCCAAACAGATATTATTCTGGACAATTTAGGCTGATGCAATTTGTTAGTTTTTTCCCCACTTATCGTAGAAGTTACTTATCATTCATGATCATCACTTTTACAGGATGAACACCTTAGGTGTTCCCTGTCACCTGATTATCAAATTGAAGATAGTGGAACTGAAGAATCAACAGATGATGAAACTGTGGATGCCAAGGTTAATGGGTTTCATGATGCAGAGAATGATGTAGATCAAGAATTAGATGACGCCGAACATATACTGAGTGGAAAATTGAGTGAAAGCATTGCATGTACTGGTGGTGACCTATATGACTACAAGGTTTGATATGCTTTGCGATTCTGAAGTTTCTGATCTGTAGTAATTTCTGGTCAGATACCACCCATACATTTGCCTTCTATATTTTTAAGATAACCGAGGGAAAATGTAAAAATAAAATAAACTTCCAATTTTACTGATGACATGTTTTTCTTTTTTTTATATTGCATCTCAAATTTTGTTTGTAATATCATAATCTTATCTAGCTTGTCTCCCTGTTTCCTGTAAAAAGCCTTATCGAGCCTCAGGGTGGATCCACCATAATTCATGGGTATTTAGTTGAATACCTAAAATTTTTAGTAAAAAATCCACTATATATAAGACATAATACATATGTATATTAGTAGTTAGGCCAAATTCGTCCTGTTCATACCTAGTTAGTCCAAATTGGTGCTGGACCCTTTTGGCCCATTTCCCCTTCCCATTGACACTGGCCCAGGCCCATAGTCGTCTTGTTCATACCCAATTGTGAGACCATGTTTCACTCAGTTTCTCCTCGTTTCGTCTGGCGTCTGACTGTCTCTCCATCTCTCGACACTCGGCTGGCGCCTGGTAGCAGTGGGTGCCTGTGCCCCTGGTTTTGATCTTCTGGACTCTGGAGACTGCGCAGGCGGCAGGAGAGCTGGATCTATATGTGTAGACAGTAGATCTGCTCTGCTTGTGTGCCCCTAGGGTGTATAGTTTTGTACTTCTGAGCCAGGTGGGTGATGGATCCGTAGATGACTGGATGGATGTGTTGGATTTAGCATATGTTTCTTCTTTGTTTCGGTGCTTAGATCTTATTTAGATGTGGTGGATTACTGGATTTGGCTCAATTATCTTTAAATTAGTGCTTATGCCTTATGAATTGGATTATTGAAATCCATATTCTCCACAGCTTTAAGTCTGAGTAGCCTATATCTATGTGCCAAGTATTTCAGAGGTGTGAGCTACTGAGCTTCATGTCATGCCTTCATCTGAGCACTTTGTTTTGAATCTGTGAAATAAGATCCTTAGTAGCAGCCAGCAGGCGAATTATTGCTTATGAATTGAAGTCCATATTCTCCACTTCTTACCTGTGATTCTGTGAACAAATGCCAAATATTTCACAGGTGTGAACAAATGGTTTCAAGTCGATTTTCACTATGCTGAATGTAAATAGTGAATATAGGTAGTTTCAGGAAGGACAAATAGTTTCAAATCGATTTTCACTATCCTTTATGTTTTCTATTGAACAATATTTTTGTATCTTCAAATACCTATTCTGAAATTCCTGAGTCCGCCACTGTCGAGCTTGTCCTTAGTGTGTGTGTGTGTGTGTGTGTGGGTGTAGTGTGAAGCATTCTGAGTAGTTCAATAAAAAACGACTGGGTTTTCATTATTTTTTTAGTAGCAAGTTCATGTGTCAATACCATGATTTGGTATTTGCTTTCTTACTCACTGTAATGTGGACAACAGGTAGTTAATGGTGATGATTCAGACGCTGAACCTTTGGTGGATGATAAGGCTTTGGAAGCAAACATGGATTTAAATGATGCTTCACGTAGTCATTTAACTGAAAATGGCACAATGAATGTCCAGAGACCAAATGAAAAAGATCCATCAAACCTGGTGTCCAGTAATGTGTCTCCGTTGTCAATGGGAGAGATTCTTTCTTCAATGGATGCAGGAATTTCTTTACCTGGTCCTGGGGCTGAATATTCTGTAGACAGTCACTCCATCAAATCCAATGGAACTCAGCTGCATGTGAAGCGTTCTAACTTTTTGGGACAGAATAATGTAAGTGAGAAGTCTTATCTTTTGCTGTCTTCCTTTACAGGTTCATGTTAATTGAATGAAAGTAACATTCGTGACCATTGACTTACGGTTTTCTGATATTTTGAAAGAAAATTATGCTTCTCAGGGATAACATTAACAGAAATACACTCCTCTAGAACGCTAATTTGCCTTCATATGAAGAAGTTTCTGTCATTTCCAACCATAGCATTTTTTTTGTGAAGTCAACCATAGCATTTGACCATACAGATTTACACATGATTTATACAGGCAAGAAAGAGCCAACAGTCAGAGTTAGTTGATTCATCAGGCGAAGAAGAGTATGTTCCTATTCCTTTCAAGTACTAAATTTACTGCCTACATTTACATGTTTACATGATTGTTTCGTAGAAATGGTCAGAATTGCAGAGTTAGTTATTCTTGAAGTTTGTTTTATTAATAAGTGTGCTCCTAATTCTTTTGTTGTTATTCGCTTAGCCGAAGATACTTCCATTTGCTCAAAATATGTAACAACCACTGTCTATGATAATGAATGAAACGATTGTTGTAGAATGGACCTATTGAGAAAGTTGTTATGTGCTAGCTTGTGGCCTGTGCTACCATTGACTGGTGACGATAGAACTGAACATGTTTGTTTTGTAGCTTTTTCATTGAATCACTCATACCAAAATATCAGTGATTGATTGATTCGATACTGAACGCTTTAACCATGCAAATAAATCTTTCAGGCTTGCTATCCAAAGACTTGAGATCACAAAGAATGATTTACAGATCAGGATTACAAAAGAGGTACAAAAGGAAAAGAATGCATATACTCTTTAGGACTTTTAGTTGTGGGGATCTTGCAAACTAACTGGAAATGCTTCTCAGGCTAGAGGTAATGCAATCTTACAGGCGAGTTTGGAAAGAAGAAAACAAGCACTACATGAACGCCGTTTGGCCCTGGAACAGGATGTATGCCATAGTATTTTACCATATGAATCAACCTCTTCATTTCACATTTCCAAAATGTGTTGTTTGATCACAATTGTTTGTACCTGTAGGTGTCAAGGTTGCAAGAGCAGCTACAGTCTGAAAGAGATCTTAGAACTGCATTGGAGGTTGGATTAAGCATGTCTTCTGCACAATTTTCTAATTCACGTGCTATGGATTCAAAGGTGCTCAAATTTTAAGCAAGTCTATCATTAATGATCACTATACTTTCTGGGCTTTTATGGTATCTAATTTCTTTTCTGTGCTTTTCTTAAGACGAAGGCAGAGCTCGAGGAGATTGCTCTTGCAGAAGCTGATGTTGCAAGGTTAAAGCAGAAGGTTGCAGAGCTGCACCTCCAACTTAATCAACAGCGCCAACACCAATATGGCTCTTTTGTAGACGCGAATGATCGTTGTCAACATCTTCCAATTCAACTCCTGCAGTAAGACAACACTTATGTATTCATAATTAAATTCAGTTCAGTTGTCTTTGGACTACATGTCCCCAACATTTTTAAGTGAATACAGCAGGAGAGAGTCCTCCTGTTAGTATATTAAATTAATATGTAGGATCATATGGTACAAGTCCACAACACCCAAATATACCAAATTTGTGAACTACGTATTTTAGTAACAAAAGCAGGATGTTTCTGTAGTCAGTTATGGTATCAGTTTAAAGCATATGTTTATATCGGTTTGATGTGTTACTTCCTCTAATTATCCTTTGAATTGCAATATATATTAACAGTTGCAAATATTTTATTGCCACCAGGAACTTTGTTCAACCAGGGTTTGATATGAACCTTGCTTTCTGTAATCAAGAGAAGAAGCAGAAGAATGAGGTTTGCTAAAAATCTCCCTTAATCTGCTATGCTTAAATGTTCAACAATGAAACCTGAAGAACTCAAAACTACAACAAATGCTTCATTATTCATTGCACTTTCATGATAGTTTACAAAGCTCAATTTGTTTATTAGTTGCAAAAGGGCAAGCCTGCAGCATGGCAGAGCTTGGACAAACCTAATCTCCTAGTTCTTTTCTCTTCCTTCAGCACTTAGTAGCTGGCCTTACCCCCTGTTGATTGCTGTGGGTTGTTGCCCCCAACTGCCTTTGTCTTTTCTTAATTATCTGAACTTCTGATCCTGTATCTGTCTATTTTTTACTTTCGTCTATAAAGAGTTTTAGGCAGAGTTTCTGCCTCTTTCGCTCCAAAAAAAAAAAACCAAAAAAACAAAAGGGCAAGCCGCCGATGAGTAACATTCCTAATATGATGTGAAACTGGCATTGCATGGGAATGATACTGAGCCTAAGCCACGGTAACATTCTGACAGGAGAGCTTGCCGGATGGATCACATTGGAGAAACATCAAGCAGCATGTGCTACCTCATGGTTCTTCAAGGCCCTTCTCCCGCAAGCATTCCTTGGACGCCTCTTCGAGTGATTCAAGGGACGCATCAACAAGCATGCCGGCGGAGAGCAGTTCCGCGGCCGTGAACATCCCAAAACCAACCGATGTAAGGGAAACCACTGCTTCTTAGTTCTTACGGCCGCAATAGTTCTGAAAAATAGTGCACCGCTTTTTATTTAAGACGAGCAATCGATTCTCTCGTTGTAAACACAGGGTGTTGAATATGGGAGGCAACAGTCCGTGCCGTCGTCCACTCTGGTAGAGCTGACGACCAGACTGGATTTCTTCAAAGAACGGAGGTCGCATTTAATGGAGCAGCTCCACAGCCTTGATTTAGGACATGGATCCGCATCCCATGGTTGCCCATACAAGTCTTCGTCTCCTTGGAACAGCCCAAGGTAGGAGGAGGTTCTTGCGATCCCGCGTTTGTATATTCTTGGTAAAGAATCCCTTTTCCCTTCTTTTTTTAGTCGTATCAATTGTAGAAGCTGCTAGTGAGAATGTATATCCCTACCCCTTCACATCCTCCTTTTATTTTTGTTGTTGCAAGCAGCAGCCTCTTTGAGTGTGATTTTGTAACGCCTTTGTAATCTACTGTATGTAACGAGTTAAGGGGGATCATTGACAGTTGTTTTTCAACCTGGTCCCTCCCTGACTTCATAGTGCTACCACATACTCTATAATATTACCAACTTTAACTTTTGCCGCTGATCTTGCGAAGCAATTCTTTTATTTAAATATCAACCAAACAACAAAAGTTGATACGTTTGACACTAAGTACAGCAGAGTTATAAATTTGCTAATTACTAAAAAAGTACTCAACCAATCAAGGCTAAATATGTCAACTGTAGATGATATGTGAATTGTTGTTGCACATGAAACAATTGTGCCACTCATGTCCGTACATGTTGCATTTAATAGATACCTAAAAATAACAATAAAGTAAGAGTGAGTTCGAAGACTTAGCAACTACACGATAAAACAGTGGGGTTGGTACAGTAACCATTAAATCACATATTTATGAATATTTATGAACTGTAACCCAGAATCTCTGGATTTTCTCCCCGTCTCATGTTCATTCCCTGCAAATGAAATGCGATGCGATACACCTATGTATGCAACTTATATCGGTATAGTGGAGTTGCTTCACCTGTCGGTGAAACCCTTCTGCCTCCATCTCTGGAGGTGCCTACTGAAGTAGATATTGATTCCCCAACGTCGTGGGAGGCCTACCATCGTAGGTCCTTCGTACGAGTGCAATGCATGATGCATCTCTGTATGTCGCTTATACCGGTATATTGGAGTTGTTTTACCCGTCGGTGAAACCCTCTGCCTCCATCCTTGAAGGTGCCTACTGAAGTAGGTCTTGATCTTCCCACCGTGTGGGATGCCTACCGTCGTAAGGCTTTCATAATGCTCATGGTGCAATGCAAACGTAAAATTCTTCAAATGTTGATATTCAATCATAAGCATCACTCATCGCAATATAATCAACAGATAAGTCGGGATATCATTTCATAACATGGCATAAATCATGGTATAAAATAAATACCAAGCATCCATCACAATCCATTATTCTACTATGCACTTGCCTGTTTATCCTTGTAGACGATACGTGGATGGCGCCAAACTCTAGCCTCCACCTGAACAAGCATCAACCCACCTTAACACATCATAACAATACTTGCACACATACGAATGGCAGCGTTCTTACGCGCAAAATCAACACATACTACGCTCTTTCACTAATTACTGTCCCGTTTCTCGCGCGAAGATGTTTTCCTGCGGTTTAGGGCTTTATAAGGGTTTAAGAAGTATAATTCTGCTAAGCCGTTGCTCAATAACTTGTTCTGTTACCTCGTCACCTCAAGAAACTACTGCCCTGATTTGCCAATTTTTTGATACTTTTGTTCGTGCCGCCCGCACGGCGTTTGGCGCGGCCGGTGGTCGGTTGGTCAGCCGCCGGCCCGCCGCGCGGAGGACGTCCCCGTCGTTGTTTTTTTATTGGGATGCTCTAAAATGGGCATTCTGGCTGGGAAACTTGGGGGCCCAACCTGAAAGATCAAAATTGGCTGCCGCCAAACTCAGAGGAAGTGCAAGCCCACCAGTTTTTCCCCTGAGACTGAGAGTTGGGGGTAGAACCGTAGAAGTTTGAAGCGTGCCGAAACCCCCTGGTTAGCCCGGCCCATCAGGCAACCACACACTTTTAAACGAGCCGATGCCATTGCGTCCTTAGTTCGATTGGGCCGTCTGGGAGACCCAGAATAGAAATGGGCGTAAAAAGAGATGGTAGCGAAAGCATTTCATTTTCTTCAGCCTTTTCGGCGTTTTTCCTGAATGCCATCATTGAATGCCAGTTTTTTTTTCAGTTTATGTCTTATATCTTCTTCCAAATAAACAAACAGAGTGATTTCTCCATCGTCTTTTTAAAACGACTTATCAACATTCGGTTCGTTTATACAACCGCTCGCTTTAGAGGCAAAAACATCAGCCGCAGCCGAAAAAAACATACCCGATCATCTGCAGTCTGCGTGTCAGTAGTGCTTCCATTACTATGTCCCTATTGCCTATCTAGCTCGTGGTTCTACCCCTTCTTACTTCTTATCCATGTACCACCCTGCTTATTGCGTTGTGGGGAGTATGTCACGAGCAAACTAGAGGGTTTCAGACTCAACTCCTGAGAAGCATTCCTCTGGTGAAACAAGCACCGGGGCTTCGACTTTCAATCACTGCATTGCACCTGTCAGTCTGCCATCATCTCTATTCAAAGCTTTCACCGATGCAGATGGATTAAAAACTGTCGCGCAGCACTGCCCGAGGTGCTGTTGCTCCTGACTTTGCTTGCTCCATGCTGCGAGGAATTCACAAGTCGCAAAGCGAAAATAGCTTCTCTCCCCTTCGCCATGTGAGTCCAACCAATGGAGTGATACCAGTAACTTTTGCCTCTGAGGACCAGTACAATCTTAGCCTCGGGGATGAGAAAAGGCTGCGGTAGTTGCAGCAGTGCCAACCATGCACTGCTGCCTCCGGCTTCAGTTAATTCAGATGGCTCTCACGGCCGAAAAGCGAAGCTAGGGCTCTTCTTGCTACGGTGTGCATGCATGTAGTCGGCAGAACAGCAGCCATTCGGAAGGTACAATGTCACTTTCCGACGGTGTATTTCGTAGCTTCCCGATCTGGGCAAGCATTGTGTACCACAGTCTCTTTCATGCGTCGTTCATTACGTCAGTGCAGAAAGAGACATGGATCTAATCAGATTATTATTTTTTTCTTCGCACGAACTAACATAGAAGCTTCTCAGAATTGCACGGTACAACGACAGCATGAGTACGCAAGTGGAGACATACGTGAAGCTAAAATTACCATGGCAACAAGTGCTTTCAGTTCATCTTATCAGTAAAACAACAGCAAGAGAAACGCCATGCACGGCTCGTGGTAGCTAGGACAGAATCATGCATGAGGACGTCAATTTCTTCAGGGTTGAAGACAGCTTCCATTATCTTCTGGGGGGGTTCAGGACCATCATTTCTCGCCTTTTGTTTCTCTCTTGCTTGGCCTGCCTTTTGGTAGCAATCGCTAGGTATTCACGAACCTTGAGCTGTGGCGCTGACGACAAATGTGGGACGTACAACGAGACAGCTTAGATGGTAGCTGTAGGAAAAACGTATCCTCTAGATCTATATGCATGCCTTCAAACGAAAAGCACTTCAGGTAGATATGCATGTATTCACAGATCTGGCTTACAGGAAAACTAAGATGAGACGGGTATATTGATTATTAATTCAAGCAAATCAACGTAGCTAGCTAGAGTCTAATTAAACTAACACATAATGGTATTGTTGCTATACATGGAGTATAATATTGCAAGTAGATAGAACATGCACGCAACACGATCGTTGGTGATTAATATTTCATGTATATATACATGTACAATCATGTTACGGACCTGTTATTTTCAGCTTCTAAAAACTGTTTTTCGATTTTTCTACAGTAACTAGCTTTTAAACATAGTATCTTTTCAAAATAGAATCTATTAGTTAATTGTATTACGTACTGTACCGACTTTATTTATATCGGCAAAAACGACACGTGAGCTTCTGTTACTCTGTAATCTCTCGCACGAACAGCCCAAAACCATAATCTCCAAAAGCCATAAGTTTCAGCAAAAAAACAGACCCTACATGTTGCGCATAAAACAAATACATGTAGTATGGACAGAAATGCCCTTTCTCTTCATATCAGTTTTTGCTATGGCATGCTCGCTCATTGGAACTTGGAAGCTATTTTGTGTGTGCACAACTTTCTTATATACATGCTTATGCTTTCTCCTTTTAGTTTTCTTTAATAGAATCCTCAATCGTCGGTGTCCAATCAGCGTTGCTGCGTACAGGAGAAGGTTCGGTGTTGATAATTGCCGGCCACAACTCCCAGAAATAGATAAAAAAAAAATGGGGACATATCTCACAACTGTCTGATCTTTTCATCTCTTGCTCGTATTTTCTATTACTTCTGTTTGTTAGCAGAATATAAAATTGTAGTCATGTTGGTGCAACATAACAAGATCAGTACGAGGGATCATGTGAAAAGATCCAAAAACAAAGAATTATGTGGAAAGATCTATATATATTTATGATAAACCATTATCAATGTGTGTTGAGTTGGATTTTGGCTTTTACAAAGCTTGGCAAAATTTCGGTTCCTCTGTTTGGCAACCGGTCTTGATCGATATGTGGAATCAGACAGACCGCTGGCTTGACCGATTAAACTATTATGCAGGGGCGGTCAGACCTATCGCTGAGGCGATGGTCAGACCGGTAAAATTCTGAATTTTGGAAATTTGAATGTGGATCAAGTCGAATTGCCCTAGGTCGGTGCATTCATATTATATGAAACACGTTTAAGCTAACGTGGGTCAAATTACAAAAAACTTATGCTCGAAAACAATTTGTTGGTCTTTGGATATGCAGTGAAGTTTGGAGTCAATCATGGTCAACAACGAAGACTGGGACTACGCTCAAGAAGGAGTTGAGGTTCAGAACGGTTAAGGATGCTAGGTGAGATGGTTGAGCTCAAACATGGCATAAGGAAAGTAAGAAATGTTAAAGGAAAAGTTCAAGCGACAGATTGCACCAAGTGGCATGGTCAATTGTCCGTTGAAAACTAGAGTGGGAGAGATTTTTCGATGCGTGGGAAGCTATTGGTGCACCTAAACATGACGGGCAGGGCGATTGGTTGCAAAGGAAGAAGAAGACCGAATCAAGGTGAGGATATTTTGTAGTTGACCAAATACCGAAAATTTCGTTGAATCAAAACCACGGTGCTTGAGGAAATGGTTTAGGTTAAAGAGATGCTGAGAAGAACAAATGAAACAAAAGCTAAAGACTTTGCGGGCTCGGTCTCCTGTGCTTTGAAAATTGTATATGAGGTAAGTGTGAGTGAAAGACCAATGTTGTGTGAAGCTAACGGGTTCCCCCCAACTGTGCTAGTGGATAGTATATATTAGGGTAGATGTGGATTGGTTACCCCATCTACTTAATGGGTTAGGAATAGAAGCTTGCAAGAAAACCATCACAATCGTTTCATTCTTGAGTTCTATGGTTAGGATTTGAAATAAAAGAGTGAGTGTGATGGTGTGCTCTCTTATCCTCCTTGTGGAATGGCTGTGAAACCTTTATCTTCAAATAGCAATAGTTCAATTTTGTTTATCTCTCATGGAGTGATCTTGTTTTGGTTAATTTACTCTTGTTCTTGATGGTTATTTGTCTCGTATCTCCCCTTTTTGATATTGTTATGTGTCAAGGACGTGTAAGTGATGGAGATGAATCATATAGATCAAATCTCATCTATCTAGGCACTGTGGTTTATAAGATTTCAAAGTTGTCCGATTCTTACTTGATTTGGGGCATTTCTTGAGAAATCTTGATACAAGGTTTTGGGTTCGATTCTTTGGGTGATTTTGCTTGTTGTGATATGTGGAAGCTCATCAAGAGGCATCTTGGCTATTCTTAACCTACAAATAAGTTGTTTCTCAAGTTTTTGTGCAACTTTGCGTGTTTTGAAAAAGGTTAAAATTTTAGTCAAGATCTATATGATCTTTGGGTGCAATATGTTTCTGAAACTCTTAATAAGGCATATGCAAATTTTCACTTCTTTTGAACATAGATTTTGAAGTTTGCATCAAAATTGGTTTTGGTCTACGCTAATTTTCTATTAAGGGAACAAAGAAACGATCAAACCGGCCACCAGTCAGACTAGCGATTTGTTGCCGGTCAAACCGCCCACCGGTTAAAGCGCACCTCTAGTAGCGGTCGGACCAGTTATGTACTGAATTTGTGGGTCATCACTATTTTAAGTTGTTGTTTGAATTTAGGCTGTTAAATATGATTTTTATAGCTTTTTAGTTACTAAAGTGAAAGATTTTTGGATGTTTAGAAAATTGTTTAAGAAAATATTATTCACTCACTCTGTTAGGGCATCTATAGTGTATATAACCCAAGAGGTCTTAAGGTAGGTCTCATCTAAACTTTAAGACCAACGCTTTAATGTATATAATCTAATGGGCTTTAAGATGGTCTCACTTGGCAGATAAAGAAAAATTGTATTTTAATGCTTATGGTCAGGTCTTTAACTTGATGACTGGTCTTAAGGTTTTTTTGCTTATGGCCTGCTTAAGGTCACCCCTGTAATGTATAAGGTCGACTTTAAAGTGGCTTAAAACCCTCTGTTTTTATACACTGTGGATGCCATTACTATTGCCGGTCGTGCGGAGCAGTTTTTTTCGAGAAAAAAAGTCGGAGACCAAAAGACCATCCGGTATTGGCACCAACTACGAGCGTCCCGTAGTAATTGTACCCCTTTTCAGAGCTGTTTTCAACTGACGACAAATGCTTTTAAAAGTTGCTCGGTGTAGGGTTTCCTTCCAAGAACTCGGATCCACGTCAAGCGCAATGTTTCACCGGATCTGACATTAACCAATTATTTCTCCAGAAGAAGCACAAGATGGCATCCAGGTTCTTACACATGACTCTGACCGAACGGTGCAGGCATGACATGCATATCAAAACCTGCCATTGCAGGGAGCTAACCATTTTCGCACAAAATAGCTAATCCTCCTATCGCATCGCCAAACACAAACAATGGACAGTAACCTGACTGCCTGCTTGCAGATTGCTATCCACCAGTTCTCATCAGATGATGATATACTCGTACATACTCGATCAGCAGGTTAAACACCTGGCTGCTGAATCTGTCTTTTTCATTGCAGGGAAGCAAGTTACACAAAATGCGCAGCATTGCTACATTCTGTCTTTGGCACAATGCAGAGCTGCAGATAAGCCATCATCGCAAGCTGACTCTAAAGCACACAAAATGCTGATGTCTCAGCTGCCACTAACTTTCAGTTGGGCCCATCTCTGTTGCATCATTGGAAGTTGGCAAATAGCCAAGACATGATCATTCATTTCAGGAAAGGAGAACAAAACTGAGGTAGCACTGCTAGCCACCAGGTCCCCAAAAACACTGTACAGTGTGTGCAGACGGAAATCCAAGTATCTCCTATGGGTATGTTGAAAGGTAACAATCAAGACAGTTACAAAAGACTAGTACCTGATACATGCTACCCTCAGGTAAAAAGAAATTTACAACTCAGGACTGGCTTGCGCACTTGTGGTTACAATTTTTCTATCTGTAAGTTGAATCATTAACGTCTCCTAACCTACAAAATATTAGTGAGCTCTATATATGTATGTATATAGCTATTTGTATTTATGTGAGCGCCCGGCGATTTCTGGACGACCATGAGGAGTTCGAGCAACTCTTACCATCCAGATGTCTTCTACTACTGAACCTGCAGTCATCCATTCTGGTAAATATAAGTAGATAACTGACAGCGCACAAGTAGGGACGCCCCACTGCATTGTGCACAGCTCGAGCATTCTTTTGACATTTCAAGGTTCATCTGCACTAGGGGGCTGATGTAGTTCTCAAGCTTCCATGTGATTTCAGCTGTCTAACTTGTCTTCTTGAAACGCTTTGTATATGAAATCTTTAAAACGTCTGGAATACAGCCTTGGATCCACTGCTGATATAGATGTTGGGTCATATTGGAAAGACTTGTATGCATGCTCAAGCTTTTTGCTGATATCGTAATCTTGAAGTATGTCTATAATCCCAAAATACAATATAACATCGTAACATTCCCCAGTTGGCTCTCCAATGAGCTGAGATTCACAATCATTCTTCCGAGCAGTCAGTTCAGCCCTTGCAGGCATGTTTGCCCCAAGTTTGATTTTAGACCACCTGCTCATTCACAATATTCAGATGAAAATCTCAAGTAAATAGTGAAAGAATATAAATCAGAAGGGTATTTTTCATGGTAAATTATTACGTATGCTGTGTGTATTTGTACCCTGTCTTGAAGTTCAATTGTATGGTTATTTACTACCCGCTGCTCAGCTAGTTGACAGCACATATAACCATACGAGGACATGTTACGGCTTGGCAATGCAACCGTATGATCTGTAGCATGAACAATATCATTTGGTACTGTAGCATGAACAGTACTAAATGGTATTGTTGTTTATTTGAAGAATCTTTGTTTATTCATTGCTTGATTATGAATGGTATGACTTCTCTCTTTATATAGATGAGGTTAACCCCTAACAATATAGAAACTAACACAATCTAATGCAACCAATCAACTAAAAATAATATTATATCCATACTATATAAATATAAATATATGCATCTAACTATCTCTAATATAAAGATATGCATCTAGCTTTTCCTAATATTAAGATATGCTAAGATTATATCCTAAACAGCTGCTACAGGAAAGTACTACAGTAACGCACGGTACTGTTCGTGCTACAATTCCGCACTATAACGCTTCATCCCCCGCGGCGAGATAGCTCGTCCTCAAGCTATCAGGTGGCGGCCACAGACTAAGACCTTCGTGTCCCCATGTTGACGAAATGGCACAATACTGCCGCGCGGCGTGGAAGATGATCAGTGAAGCCCCGATGCACAATAACGAGGATAATAACCCTCTAGTTTTGGTTGGCGTCGCAGGAGTCGCCAACGGCAAGGGCAAACGATGCAGGGCAGCAGCATCCTTCTTGGCCTGAGATGCAACGATTGTGGGAAAGATGCGACGTCGCTAACCCCCACATGACAACCGTTGCGCTCCGCATCTTCGAAGGCAGTGTTGGTCGGCCACTGGGAGAAGACCGCCGCTGGACCATGGCAACCTTCCTCCATGACAAAGGCACCAAAGGTTCAGCCAAGGACAGCTCCGTCGGCTGAAGCATTGGTGACGACAACAGGCGTGGCATCGGTGACGACGTTGGTTCTGGCGGCAATGTGGCTAGTGCCAATGCCGGCGCCGGTGAAGTGGTGGCAGTGCAGCCATTGCAAAGGCACACGACACCTCTTCTTGCTCTTTCAGCTTGTCCACTAACTCCATAGCCTTCTCGAGTAGGACCATCAGCTCCTTGTTGCTAGTCTTCAAACTCTTCAAGCTGTCCAGGATAGACACTGTGGCACCGGAAGCCATGGTGAGTACCTGAGTGGCTCTGATACTAAATATTGTGGTCGGTGGTTGGGTATGGGTCCGAAGACCAGGGATAGGGCATTCGCCCTCATCTCACTGCCAGCAGGGCTCTTCCCTGACGAGACAGAGATGCTCTAAGGTTTATTTGAAAAATCTTTGTTTATTCATTGCTTGATTATGAATGGTGTGACTGCTCTCTTTATATAAATGAGGTTAGCCCCTAATAATATAGAAACTAACAATCTAATGCAACCAATCAACTAAAGATAATATCATATCTATACTATCTAAATATAAATATATGCATCTAACTATTCCTAATATAAAGATATGCATCTAACTTTTCCTAATACGAAGATATGCCAAGATTATATCCTAAACAGCCATTACAGGATCGTGCTACTATTCGTGCTACAATACTCGCGATGCTACAATTCCGCGCCGTAACAGACAGCTGGCAAATATGACTGGAAAGGTAGTAGCTGCTAGAGTCCTCAGCAAAAATGCCTCAACGTAGCTAGAAGTCATGGTGGGCATGAACCAACTGCACACATTCTAGATTTTGAATAGGTCACAGAAGAATGATTACATGATTGCATCTTTAATTATTTCATTTCAGTTCTCAAGATGATGTCGATTGAAAAAGTAATCATTAGAGGTCCAGTTGACTTAAAAATTATGAATGAGCAAGCTGTTTTCTTTAGGGTTAAAATGCTGCTTAAGAAAGAAGTACTAAATATCCTCGAGCCAAGAAATCAATGTCAACTTTCAGGCATATATAATATAAATGGTTCAAACCTAGCATTAACATAGAATATTTGATGATTTGCTAGTAAGCCTACCAATTACGACGCTAGGATCGAAACAGGCAGACATCATAGAAGCATAATTATTCCCAAAAAAGGTTTGCATTCTAGTAACACATAAGTACAAGACAGAACAGATAAGAGTAGTTAAAATGTCTGTCTTACCTGTTTGGATCAGCAAGAAACTGATCTGTGTTTCCTCTTGAAAAGCGAGGTGCTGATGCTTCGTTGATATCGCTGTCAGCAGAGCCTTCAACCAAACAAAGTGCACTGTAAGGTATAAATAACTACTTGATTATTCTTTACCAAATTTGCTAAGGTGTTTTTGAGTTTTCCAAGCAACCTTCCGTCAGAGGCTTCTCTCTATTATCTCTAAAATGTACACCCACCAGGAGACTGTAATCCATAATCTTCTCCTGCTCAAGGAAATCACAATCCCTGTCCACTTGCCTGCTTAAACAAATGTAACCTCTATTAACATTATGGACTAAAAATGCCATGATTTCTAATTAACACTAAACTCAAATGTAAACTAGAATATGAGACAAAAGTTGGTTGCACCTTTGGAACTCTTGAAACCACTGCTTCTTCAATCTAAATATGAAGTTCAGATCGAGGTCTTTCAGAGTTGTATACTGATCAATCTCAGTTTGTGGCTTGTCAGTTGTACGGCCAAGAGACGAACCTTTTAGATCAAAACGCCTATGGATAGAATAATCAGAGCAAAATAGATTTCCCATGATGACAAAACGAACCTGGGTAGTAGTACAGAAGGAAACAATCAGGGCACACATTTTGAACATTGGCAATAATGTATATAACAAAGGTAGCGTTAAGGATGCAGAAGAAATGTACAGTCACATTCATCTCTAACCTTCTTCTGATTTGCCCCAGCTAACTTGACACAATGCAGACCAAAAAATTTGGCTACTAGAGTATTCTCAAACGTGCGGCCATGATTGTAGTAAGCTGGAAGCATCTTCAGAAGCATCTGTAATGTAAACAAGTGTTTCTTCAGAAACATGATTGTAGTAAGCTGGAAGCATCTTCAGAAGCCCAGAGACAGAAAGAAGCACAAAGGACAAACCTTAACTTCTGATTTCTTCATTGTTTTTATCATGTACCGATCATCGTTTGTTAAGTAAAAGAAGCTTCCACTCTTACCAGGAGATGAGAGCTCCCGGAGAGCCTCACTTCCACAAAGGGATAACATATAGTCAGCAGCATCCACCTTGAACAGCTTGCGCAATGTCCTGCGATTCAGTTCAGAACAAACGGTATGTTGGTCAGCATGATGACACTAGAACAAGGGTACAGCAGCACATATCTTTATCATGGGAGTGATGACCAACCGGAACACCTGAGGGCAGTAATCCTTCCATCTGAATTCACAAGAATTGTGAGGAGGAGTGTATTTTGAGCCTTCTGGAGGGAACTTTGTCCATACTTTTTCCTTTGGGTCGAAAGCCGACGATTTCAGATCGAGCGTAATTGGACCTTGCTTCCCCACTGCATGCCTGTGTCAGCTAATCACTGTTAACGCAGAGATGAATTTAACTGTGGTGAAAAAAATGAAAGAAAAATGGCTAAATATGCTTGCAAGGAGTTCAGTCACAATTTGACCCATCAAGGAAATGCTGTGATTTGGTGAAAAATTCACACAGAAGGGTGAAGCCTTTACCATGTAATAAAAATCAGATTGGCCAACCCACCAAAAAAAGATCACTTTTTAACCATAACATGACCAAAAGCAATTTCTTTGATGATTCACATGTCAATATTCCCTAATTCGAATTTGTAAATCAGCAAAAGTACCAAAGCCAACGCGAATTTCTCCGGTGTTATGTGGTGCCAAAGTAACATGATCAGATCCCACAATCGCGCAACCAAAATGTTCATAATTCACACCCGCCATTGAAGGCAAACGAACGAACGCACGCACCTGATCCCGAGCTGCAAGTTGAGCATGAGCTCGTAGTTCTTGTGCCCCTTGGCGATGGTCTCCCCCTGCCGCTTCGCCTCCCGCGGTGGCACCCACTTGGCCATGTGCGGCGCCGGCGACGGCGGCGGTAGCCTCCTACCCTCACCGCCGTCGTCTGTCCTGACGCTCCTCCGCGCGCCCACCACCTCGTCCGCCAAGGCCGCCCCGTCCACAATGTTGCACGTGATGTCCCCGTCAGACTCCCAAATGCAAATCTTGTCGTATTTCCGGTCGCCGCCGGAGCTATTGCTCAGCCCGGACGCCGAGCTCGCCCGCCCATTGGCAGTCCTGTTCCCCGAATAATTCAGCGACTTTTGCAGCGACGCCGACTCGGTGCTGCCGCCCATAAAGCCCGGCAAGTCCCTCGCGAACACGTCACGGGGATCACGCGCCGTCGGGGACGACGCCGCCGGAGACGCGTAGTAGACGCCCTTCTGCTGGACAATGCCGGTGGGGCTGTCGCGCGCCCAGTAGCCAACGTAGACGCTGCCGTCGGCCCAGCGGAAGGTGCCCTGGCCGTGCGGGCAGCCGTCCTCCCACCCGCCGTCGTAGCGGTTGCCGTTGGACCAGACGAGCGCGCCGCGGCCGTGGATGAGCCCCGAGCGCCACTGCCCCGTGTATTCGGTGCTGTTGCGCCAGATGTAGCGGCCAGTGCCGTCCTGCAGCCCCACACGCCACACGCCGTCGTACTGATCGCCGTTGGCGTAGCTCTTCTTGCCGTGGCCGTGCTTGAGGTTCATGGACCAGGACCCCCGGTACGTGTCCCCGGCCGCGCCGGTGTACGTGCCGGCGCCGTCCATGAACCCGTCCCTGAACTCGCCCTCGTAGGTGGCGCCCGACGGCCACGAGAACTTGCCCCGCCCCGTCGCCTTGCCGTGCCGCCACTCCCCCTCGTACATGCACCCGTCCGTCCACAGATACTTCCCCGTCCCATGCGGCGCGCCCCCGCGCCACTGCCCTGTGTAGAAATCGCCGTTGGGGAGGCCGTGCTCCACGTACCCGTGGTGGTGCTCGGCGTCGTCGCCGCCTGTGGACGACGACGCCGAGGAGGACGCCGTCTCCGAATCGTCCGCGGCCGACATCGGGGACACCCGCCGCCTCCCCGCGGGCTGCGGATGCTGCTGCAACTTGCGCACGGTCGCCTCCCACGCCATGGCGCGGGTGTGCTCGTGCATTGGGCGCGCCCGTCTGTCCCGGCCACACCTTCTGCTTCTTCTTCGCAGCCGCCGCAGCTCGAGCTCCCGTCCGGCCTCTTGCCCTGGCACGCGCAGGTGCGCTTGGCCGTGGATCTACCACCACCGGAGGCTACTCGCGCGCTGCCTCCACGGCGGCATTGTTGGAGGCGAGAGGTGATGGTGAGGAATGGATGCACGCAACGCAGGCGAGCGAGAAGGAAGGAAAGAAGAAAAGAAAGTAGTATTTTGGGAGCCACTACTGCATATGTTGAAATTTTTTATCACTTAGTTAGCTGAAATTATATTTTTAATTATTTAAAATTATAGTTAATTTTTTAGAGAAAGACTACAACTTCAGTTGATTAAGAGTAGTTGTCTCTGAATCACTTAAACTTGCAGATATTTTTTTAAATTATAACTTTAATTAATTGAGAATAAAATTTTAGGCGACTAAGATAAAAAAAATGTAGTCATATGTGCAGTATTATTTCTTTAGTATTTTTGGTCAGGAGGTGGGAGAGAGAGAGAGGAATGTTGGGAAGAGGATTCTCTAAGCCTTGAGAAGGAATTCTGCAAGTGAACTTTAGGTGATTATTTAATATTTTTCCATTTAATTTATAACTTTTAATTTTTTTCAAACAAATAATTGGGTTATTTTCTCATTTATTTTTAAAACGGTTTATCGGTTTATCGACATTGTTGTAGGAGTAGTCCAACCTCCTATACTAGACCTTGTAACTGGCCTCATATATAATAGGCCCAATAGCATAGAGTAATGTACCAATATACTCTCATCATTTATAATTATCAAAGAGGTATGATGAGAATTTCTCATCATATCTCATTCATGTATATAAAACCCCAAGAAGAGTATAAGAAAGGAGGATCTACTCATTTTACACACGAGTTCTCTCCTGTTTCTAGCTCTACATTCTCACATGGAGAAATGGATACCCTGTACTCCCTATTGTAGCAAAGTTACAACAGTTGACGTCGTCCATGGGGACTCACGCAAGAAACTACATAAGGGAAGGCGCTTGAGGGGGCCTACCATCGGAGCGCTCGTGTCACGAGCACCCTAGCCAGCTTCTGCTGGTTTTCAAAAAAAAAGTGGTGCTACCAGCGGCAGCCTGTCGTGCTAGATGCTATCGGCGGCTGCTCCATCACACCAGCAGAGGTAGGCGGGGCTTCTCATTGTCATCATCACAGCACCAAGGAGTCGGCCGCTGTGCGCGATGTATACCGGCTCCGACTGTCGGATGACCACCTCGTGGTCGTAGACGTTCGTCGGACCATTCCGTGGTAGTAGACCCTTAAGGCTTCATCTACGATCGCGTCATGGCCAGCTCTTCGCCAATAGCTATGACCTCTTTGTGGTCGATACTTCATCGATGCAATTCCGAAGCGTGGAGACAGAAAACACGTGCTCCGAAGCCTTCACCCCGCCACTGACTTCGTCAACCTTCACCTCGGCACTGACTTCGTCAACACCTATCGCACCTTCGGTGATGTCGTCCGACCCCTCGGGGTTGAACTTCCACTGACGCTCGTCCGACCACCTTACCGGCATGACTTCATCCGACTGACTCGCGATTGAGACTTAGTTCGACCACCTGGTGGTCATAGACGCTTCGTCCGACCACCCCGTAGTCGTAGATGTCTCGTCCAACCACTTTGTGATCGTGACCGCGAACGACTCAGAGCTTCATCTCGCCGCTACCTTCGTCGGTCGCTGCTCCGAAGGGCTCGGGATGGAACGCGTCATAGCTTCGTCTTGACGTCGTCTTCGTTGACTGCGAGTCCAAAGGGTGGGGGACGGGTCGTGTGTCAGAGGTTCATCTCGCCGCCGACTTCATCGACCCCGAGTCCTAAGGGTGGGGGATAAGCCGCGCACGTCAGAGCTTCGTCTTGCTGCCTCCTTCGTCGATCGCGAGTTCGAAGGGTGGGGAATAGGCTACGTACGTCAGAGATTCGTCTCGCCGTCGACTTCGAGATGACCACAAAGAGGTCTGTGTTTGTGAGGTGGTGGGCTCCGAGTCTTTCTCCTGCGGCCCTACTCAAAAGAGCTTTTGTAAGTGGTTTATGGCTAAAAGGTCAAGTCGGTGAAAAATATATGAATCGATGAAAACTTATTTGGCATAATTAAATTTTTTTTAAAAATAAAATAGAAAAATATGTTAGCCCATCACGTATAATGCAGACAAATATAAGAAAAAAAGAACCGGTAAAAAAATTCAAAAAAATCAAAAGTATAGAGAAAAATAGTAATATAAAATAAATCAGAAGCTCAAACCGAAACATGCGACGCGTCCTGGTTCCTACTTTACTTTCTACCACTGTCTAGCCTCCATTTGGTTCATGTTCGGTGTCTTGCCTTTGTTCCTTACCAGCGGACCAGCATGATTCAGCTGCGAGCTGCAAATACTTCGCAACCATATCATGGCTTGGTCCGAGGCCCTACTTACATTGTCATCTATTTAGGGCTTCTACTTAAAACGCTACTGGCTTAGTCCGAGGCCCTACTTACATTGGCATCTATTTATAGCTTCTACTTAAAAAGTTAAAAGATAATATAAATATCTAATTTTTTGAAATAGCTTCTTCACCCCTCTTGTTACCGTCTTACTTCAGAGATGAGACAGTGGTCACAGGTACATCACGCATTTCACTCTTTTCTCTCCCGTCACGCACACATATCTCTCCCTCACTTTTTTCACCGCTTCTTTCAAACACTACTATTTATTTTCAGCTAAAAGATATCAGCTATAGACAAAAACCATCAAGTAAAAGCTAATACGAACACCCTTAGTATTTTGCCTTCTAGATCTAACCAGCTGGTTAGTTAAGGAACTGGCTTCTAATCTTGCTTTTTATAGCTAATCCAGCTCTAGTAAAGCTCAATCTCAGAGGGAGAAAAAAAGGTGATCTACCAATAAAGTGGTAGTGGTCAAGACACATGCATCTTCTACGAGAGCGAGTCGGTCGTATTGTTAGTTGTTCTTCTGTCATGTAAGGCATGTACTTCCCGTCCTCCAACTTTAGCACTTAAAGATGGACATTTCATTCAGCTTGGGCGGACTTTAGGCCAAGCTACCTCATAACCAAGATTTAGGAGTACTTTGATACCACTGAAATAAATTAGCTTATAACTAAAGTTATACTATAACTAGTTAAAATTATACTATAACTGACAATAGTTTATTTGATGTAACTAAATTTTAAAAGATTTAAAAATAGGAAAAACATATTAGCTCATCACGGACAACGCAAACGAATACAAGAAAAAACCAGCAAAAAAAGTTCAAAAAAAAAGCTAAAAAGCGAAAAAAAGATAAAATTTAGGAATAGTAAAAATAAGTTAGAAGCCAGAAGCTCAAACCGAAATGAGCGGGACCATAGATATAAATGTGCTAGTCTGGTAGAAGAAAAAGATCAACAATACCCAGAAAGTATGGCACGTTAACTGACGGATTCATTCACCTTCCCAAGAAAGTTAGAACAAGATTCAAGTTTGTTCGGTAGTGGCATCTGTCTGTGTGTATCATGATCAGCTACCGTTTCCCATTCTGATATCTGAGCAATGATATCAACAATCACAGTCCAATTAGATTTTGCAGCCTGATTTTTGATATGTTTAACTCTACTACCTGCTGCTTTCTCCATATCTGTGTATCTTCAAATCATCAACAGACATCAGCACAATGCAGAACTTGCACACTGGAAAGGCATAGTAATTACCAGTACAACTGCACCACGCTCGAAATTATTTCCATCAGACATCACATAAACTAAGATTACGTTGGTCGTGCGTCCAAGTAAGTGGTCAGATCTTGATCCATTTCTTGAAGGTGCGTCAACAACTGTTTCATTTTCTTCTACACTTGGCCGGTGCAAAACTTGACCAGTTCTCCCTGAGCTAACGCTACAGCTGCAGTTATAAATAAACAAAAAAAAAAGCTACAACTGAACTACCTGTTCTTCCGACCCATCCAATGTACAAAGCGACAGATACATACGGCTAGCAACAGAAAAAAAAACAAGGGGAAAAAAGTATGTAGGACACAGGCGATGTCAACAACATTGTTCTTGCCTGGCTTATACACGACTGGAATGCTGTCCTTGTTCTGTTTCTCCATGGCATTTTTCATGGCTTTTCTGTTGGGAAATACTAATCCAATCTGTCGCCGTGTATAGGCCCAGTGCTGTTTTATTCTCATTGCCCTCCTAAATACTGCAGATCTACGAAGGATATGGACGACGATGGGCACGCACTGTGCAAAAATCAAAGGAATAAATATGTGCACTGGACGTGTCTGATGGGGCAAAATGTACATGAAAAGGACCCTCGTCATGCACATCACGAAGTGAGGACAGACCAATTGATTTAGTCGCGCAAAAAAAAAAAGGGATACATGTTTATCTTTTTGTAAATAAAATACATTGACCGCATTACATACGGAGACAGTCTATTTGCCAAAACTATATGATATACGGTATCATTCCATTTGAGGAGTACACGGCGTAATGACCATCTATATATAGCTAGAGAAGTGTATAATTGGTCCTAATTATTTGGTAGATGGTTTTCTACTATTTTAGGTTTGCTCTAGACATGGATGCTTCGTCAGAGAGGTATAAATAGTGAATCATAGTAAGCTAGTAATTTGGAAGATCCTTGGAACGCTGCAAATGCCAGAGAGATGCCAAAAAAACGGACATAATCGAAACGTATCGTGCATTAGAGATTTGTGTGCCGTATATAGGCGCGGTTTAGGGGGATGGTCTTATCCCAGTGGCGGTTCACTGGTTGTTTTCCCAGGACCATGTGCAAGCACAGCAACGACCGACTCCATTAGCAAAATTCTTCGGCCATAGTGGGGAGTACAGTGTGCAGCAGCAATCTATAGGGAAATCGCATCTGTTCTTGTCTTAATAGCAATGATTTGGAACCCCCACTCAAAGTAAACACAGACGCCAAGTGAAAAACGCCACGAGTTACTACTGATGCTGCTATATACCTCAACATGCTTTCAAAGGAGCACGCATTTCTCATCAGTCTGATATGAACCAATAAAGAGACAGCCAATCGTATGGAAGAACTACAACCAATCTCAAAATCCAAGAAAGCAACAAAAAAAAAAGGAAACCCACTCAGTTGGGCTGAAAAGCTGTAGATTATATCTGAAGTCGCAGCTGAAATTTCACAGTAACTGAAGGTGGCTTATTTGACGTAATTAAATTTAAAAATTTTAAGAATAGAAAAAATATATTAGCACATCACAGATAACGCAAACAAATACGGAAAAAAAAACCGGTAAAAAACTAAAAAAAATCAAAAGTTCAAAAAAGATAAAATTTATAAATAGTAAAAAATAAGACGGAAATCGAAACCGAAACCGACACCGAAACGGGACCTAATAGGTCGCAAGCGCCTCCCATACTTTTCCAGGACGTGTGATGTGAGTAGGGCCTGCGATATCCACACTTCCACAGCCCCACCCTACGAGAATCCGACCTGTACTGGACTCCGGCCCAGCTCGGCACCGCCCGTCCGCGGCTTGGCGCCGACCGCAGCTAGGCCACCACTGGGCACCAGGCGCCCGCACCGAGCTGACGCCGAAAAAACGAGCGCAAACGGGCAAAACGTACGTCGTCAGGCGATCCAAGGCGCGCCCCTTTTTTCGTGCCGCGCGTACGCCGCTCCCAGAGAGGAGCGGCCCTTCCTCTGGTCCGCCGGGCTCGGCCGATTCGGAAGCTGCGATCCGATCGAATAACGCGCGGGCGCGTGGCCCACTGCCTTTCGCCGGGGACGGGTGGGTGAGGGGTTGGATCATCTCCGTCGTGTCGCGCGGGACGCGAGTCATCTACAGCGTAGGTGTCTGTTACCCACTGCGACTCTGTAAGTCGCTACCGGTACGATACTGCTGTGTGATTGCAGCTGCCGCAACCGTCGCATCGGAAACGACGCTTGAGTACGTGTATTGCGGTATATACGGAGATTGTCACGTTATTACATTCGAAATGTGGTCTCTTACACACTAAAATTATGTTTTTATTTCTCTTTACGACCGTGGGACCGTCTAACACCGACACATGTCCAATCGTGCTGAGTCGTGCGGTCTAGGACGGCACGACTGTACTGTAGCAGGAGGACGTTACCACTATAGCGCATATCTGATTTATATATGCTCATTAATTCCACATGCTACATGTGAATTTTGGGCGTAGATTAAGTTTAGATCTGTTTGGAGTACAGAAATTTTATAGTATTTTTGAACAATTTAATTTTTATATAAATAAATAAAAATTTATATATTTCAAACACATGTAACGTGCTCTCGTCTTGTGTAATAACGTGATTGTACAACCATCGCAACCATTGGATCGGAAAACAACTTCAGTACATGTATTGTGGTATGGATATTTGTTCATGTACTTTGATATGCGCTACGTGGATTGCGTCTAACCGTATATATATAGTAGATAGATAGGGTACTACGCTGTAGTATTGAGCGTTGCGTCGTGATTGGGAAAGGACCAGGAACCTGAATGAGAGCCATGACGAGCTTGCACGTGAATCGCTAGTTCTGAGCACGAACCGTAACCAGGACTGTTATGATTTGTTCTGGATAAATAAATAAAATAAAATTTTTATTTTTATTTCTAAACAACATATCAAAACAATATTTTTAAATTAATTTATCGATATTCAATTTATTCACGCAAGTAATCACACAAGTCACGACCTACAAGAAAAAAAACCCACCCACGGCTAGATTCAATCCCCGGCTGGAATGCTGCCCTAGTCAGTAGCAGAGCTTTCAATAGCACCCTAAAGTGGTGTCTTCAGCAGTAGTTAGATCTCTTCGTGACTCAGCGTGAATAAATCTCAAGTAAGGGTATGAGTACTCCTTTTCAGGACGAATTTCGAGACAGACCATGTGTCACAGGTTCTCACCTGAAGTCACATTATTTGATGGTTCAGAATGAGTAGGATCCTAGCTAGCTCAAATTGTGTGTAAAAGAGCTAAGATCGATGTGAATATCTGTTGAAGGTGGTGATCGGTTCGGCTGAAAGCTGAAAGCTTATGACTGAAAACACTGTAGTTGGCTGAAAAAACATTGTAGCTGACAGAGACTTATTTAACATAATTAAATTTAAAAAATTGAAAAATATAAAAAATATGTTAGCCCATCACAGACAACGCAAACGAATACGAGAAAAAAAACCGACAAAAAAGCTCAAAAAAAGTCAAAAATTCAGAAAAAGACGCAATTATGAATAGTGCAAAAATAAGCTTAAGTCATATTGAACACAGCCGAAATATTCTCACATTAGTTATAGAAGGGTAAGTGAAAGAGTCTCACACCTTATTAGCTAGTTTTTAGGGTGAGAAGACCCTTACGATCTAACAAGTGGTATCAGAGTCCGGTTCTAACATTTCTAGCCTAATTGACACTAGTATGTGAACGCTTGATAGGTCGTGATCCCGAGGAACCGTTGGTGTACGGTGAAGGGACTCTAAGGGACCGTCAGTGTACGGTGAAGAGACGTGAAGGGCTAAGGGACACCAATATGTGAAGGGGGAGATTATTGTAATAGTCTCATATTGATTGTGGAAAAGCAAATGATCCAACTTAAAAGTGAGGGAGTCCCTCACCACATTGCTTATCTTTTGGGATAAAATGGCCCTACGATACAACAATGTCCCATCAGTTCTGACTTACCTAAATGTAGGAGTAACTGTCTTCATGCATGATTCGTTTAAGATCAAATGGGAATACATAATTCAAAGATGTTAGCTCAGCAATTGAATTTTTCTTTCCGATGTCGTTTCGATTAACAATGTGGGGTCCATGACCTTTATGGTGAGTTCTTTTCAGCTACGATTTGGTGGCTTTTGATCCTAGCACAAGCATTTATATTAATGAATTGATGCCAATAAACTGATTCAAAATATTGATATGATATTCCGCTTTAAAAAGCGTTTGTACAAAAATAGTTATAAACTATAAATTTAAAAGAAAGCCTATATAATACGCAAGCGTGACACACTTAGCCTAATCCTAAGGACACGGGAAGCCCAAGTCCTATGCGGTCAGTCCAGTAGCACGTGAGCACGCACCACGCGGCCTAGGTAGGAGCATGGGTGGATGCACATTAAGCAGTATCAGGGCATATGTCCACGAGGCGATTTTAATTTTTGTTACTTAGAATCCAAGTTTACAGAGTGTATACCCTCACATGTCAAAAACTAGTGCTCCCTACATATCAAGGACTACATCTATTTAAAAGAAAGAAGACTTAAATACATCTTGCATTTGAGAGGGATGTTAAGGGTATTAGAGATAGAATATGAACTGTACTATTTCTTTCCTTATATGCCTCGTTTTCTTTATCCGTATATGGCATATTCTCCTACAATATTTTATTGTACTCTCTATATATATAGTGTCCATTAGACCCCTTTGATATACACATAATATTCATAATAAAGTTATCCCGTTCAAAAGCCGGTTTCTAAAACGCTATAGCAGATCCTTATACTGCTTGATCCTGTGGCGCCCAATATCTGACAACTTGCCAAATGGCAGAGCGTTAACAGTGTCGCTTACGGTTATAAAACTGTTACGTCAATCAGGTGAGGAGTATGTTAACATCTACGAAAAAAGCTACACCTTTTTTTTTTCTGAGAGTCCACTTGGTGTGCACCAGGCCAATAGATCGGGTTCATGTGGAATTAGCAGCACGTGATGATATTGGCGTATTGCCCTAACCCAACCCCAACTCCCAGCCCCGGCCAACTCTTTTATCCTATGGAGTAGAAAGCAATTCTCGAGGAGACCGTGGTCCTAAGAACGCCATCAAATCATCCTGTTCCCATTTTATTTTTATTTTTTTTGCTTTTTGCCCTTGCAGAGCGATGAAATGTCTCCACGTGGGATTAAGATTTTCTTCTCTCACTCGCCACCAAACTCGTGTGGTGTTACGTATCATGTGATGGATAAAGAAGATCGAGCAGATGGGTGTGTGTAACAATTTTGCATTGCGGTGGCTGGTGGGGCCCAGGGACTGGGCTAATGGCCAACAAAGAACAGCCATCATCATAACCAACTTGGCCAAAAAGGATTAGGGGTTATAGTGGTTTAATCAATCTTTAGCTTGGAGTTAAGCCCTTGATTGGGTCACACATCTTCTGGATGTCATTGCCCAACCTATCCTTGTTAGTGTTGAAAAGATGGGGATTAGGGCACTCCCAATAGGGCTACATCAGCGATGTCCATAGCATTAATTAGTATGTTAACTATGATTATTACTAAGGTGAAGGAAGAATTAAAGAAGAGAGAGAAAAATGTCTTATATAAGATATTGCTTGGACATACAATCCAACACACAAGAACGATAAAAATACACTGTTCGTGGGACCTGTGCTGGCCCCACGAACAATGTATTTTTATCGCATGTTCATCGTCTTCGTCACCGCCGCCTACCTCTATGTCGCCCACCGTTGCCATCATGGCTTCCACGCCGTTGCCCACCACCAAATGCTCGTAATCACCAAAACTCACCTCCATGTTGCCTGTCGTCGCCGTACACGTCTCGTTGTTGCGCCTCCCATTTAGTAAACCGCCCTCGCGCCTCACCATTTGTGCGCTCGCCTTACCACTCTCATCTCACTTCGTCTCGTCGACAAGCTGACGGTGTAGATTCGGACAAATTTGAGCGTTGCCGGCGCGGATTCGGTCGGATTTGGGAGGAGGAGGTGATGGTTGCCGGAGGTGAGAAAAAGATGTGGCAGCGAGAGGGCGGTGGCAAGTGAACGAGGACGGTGAGGGAGGGTAGCAGCTACCAGAGGTGAGGGAGGATGTGCACGAGGGAGAGGAGAGAGGAGTCGCGTACGACGGGGAGGGCACTGTGGCGAGGAGAGGAACGTGGGAGGAGAGAGGAAGAAATTAATAAAAAAATGTTAAATTGATTAGGTGGGTCATATAATAGATATAATCGAGTATAGTGTCTACTTTTATATCTATATGAAGTGGATAGACATTGATACACCGAGAATGCCCTTAAGCTGGTCCACCCCTTGTTGGTTGGTTGCTCTTGTAGGCCCACTCGTTAGGATTTTGCCGGGGCCCAGCTGACATCCTCCCTAGCTCCCAACGTATGGCATGCGGTGTTCTATAAAAAGTGCAGCACCGGAAACATGAGAGAGAAAATATTGTCGTGAGACGAAGGAAGAGATGTTAGACAGAAGTGGCGTAATTATGGACCGAAGGTCCATTCCACAGACATGTCCAACATTTTAATGTTGTACTTCCCCCTCAATCTTTTACCATTTGTTGGAAAAATAGTCAGAAACATTGTTGTGCCCAGTATACTGCACCTAAATATTCTGAATAACAACGACTTTTTATTTTCCATATTTTGGATTTTTCATTGTTCAGATGCATTTCTATACAATTAATCATGCATATAAATATGCATATCATTTCATTGGGTGGCAATATCGTGTAGCGGCAATCCCGGCCCGTAAATAATTAAGCACAGGATGTAGTAGTACATGACAGAGAGGCAGACACAAAGACTTTACTTTTTGGAAGATTGTACTAAATAAGTAATATTATTTCCAACTACTTAATTATAGGATCTTGATAGTCTTTGGTTGTGGATCCCACGTACACAGTCAACAACACGCCGACAAGACTAGAAGTGAGAAACGGTAACGAATAATCCGTTTTATCTGATATTCGTATTTGAAAAAACACAAATATAATATACAAAATTCATATTCAAAATATCCGTATTTGTATTTAAGAATTAAATATATATTCGATTTGAATTCGTATCCGTATCGTAATTGAAAATATTTGAATTTGTATTCGTTTTAAAAATATGGATTTATATTCGTATTTGAGATTGTTCAGTCGTATCCGATCCGTTTCCATCCCTAGGCAAGACCATGCGTTTTTTGCAGCTGCGGCTGATAGCTTATGGCTGTGGCTAATATTTTTTAGTCTTATCATGAGTGTTTGTGCAAAAGAATCAAATGTTGATAAACCGTTTCGAAACAGCAGCGAAGAAATCGTCCAGTTTATTTATTCGTGGGAAGCCATAAGGTATAGGCTTAAAAGAACTGGGCCTAAGACATGCATAATAAGACTAAGACAACTGTCCTGTTTAATTTGCCCCTTATTCTGATGTAGTGAAGTGTAGGGAGCTTGCTTCGGTTTCTGGCTTATTTTTCACTACTAATAAATTTTGTCTTTTTCTGAACTTTTAGCCTTTTTCGAGTTTTTTTGCCGGTTCTTTTTTCTTGTATTCGTTTGCGTTGTCCGTGATGAGCTAGCATATTTTTTCTATTTTTAATTTTTTTAAAATTTAATTACGTCAAATAAGCCACATTCAGCTATAGTGAAATACCAGCCGCTACAGTACAATTTCAGCCATAAGTGATAGTTTTTCAGTCCAATCGAGCGGGGTCGGCCTTTACTGCTGGGGGATGAGGCGGTTCAATGGATGATGCTGTAAAGGGTAAAGCTAGCAATGATGCTGTGTAAAAGGGCGGTGTAGAGTGGATCGTGTGGAGGTGATAATGCGGAGGCAGATGCACGGACATGTAAATGATGAAAGGGGAAGGCTAACGCGTGCACTTAAGCTTGCACTGTTTGCTACAGTGTAGCACTCGCCGAAGGCCCCATGGCCGCCATCCCTTCGCGGTTCAGAGTCCTTCACAAATCACAACAGAGCTCTTCACTTCAAAGTCTTTAAGGCTACATACAACACATGTATAAATTGTGAAATAGTACTTGGGATAGAAGGGCCTCGTTTGAAACACGGAATTATTTTGATATATTACTTTAAAAACTGAGTAGCTTTACGTAAAATTCCTATGCTAGCTCTTAGGTGGTGATCGGTTCGGCTGAAAGCTGAAGGCTTATGGCTGAAAACACTGTAGCTAGTGAAAAAAACATCAGAATGGTGAGAGGCTTATTTGACATAATTAAATTTAAAAATTAAAAATATAAAAAATATGCTAGCCCATCACAGACAACGCAAACAAATACGAGAAAAAAAGAACCGATAAAAAAGCTCAAAAAAAAGTTAAAAATTCAGAAAAAAACGAAATTATAAATAGTGCAAAAAAAAGCTTAAGCCAATAAGCTTAAGCTATATTGAGCAGGACCTTAATGTTCTTGCTTTCTCTTGCTAAAAGACAGACTTCTCCTGCGGCAAGACCCCATTAATCTCAAGCGGTTTCAATCGATTTGTTGTGGATTAGATGATAAAAAAAACCAGCTAGAAATCACTTGGTATGCATCGATTTTTAATTTTAACTTTTATCTTTTTTCTTTTAATTGTCTATATAGATATAACGAAGTTTTTATTTTATTTTATTTTTCTTTATTTTTAATTAAATAAATATAGAAAAAGTATATTCAAGGATGCCTCGATGGACCTACTCCTGCTACGCAGTTAGAGCTGCTCGTCCGTGCCGGGGCAGCGGGTCCCGCGTGTCGCCGCCTCCACCGTGCAGCGTCACGTGGCGGTACGATGCGAGTTTATGCCCTTGCTCCACTCGTGTCTGTGGTCCTGGCTTTAGCTAGCTAGCCGAAGCCTTGCATCTACTAGGAAGAAGGAGTGCATCTGGCCTGCGACAGTAGTAGCCTTCAATCCATAAACCACACCACACAACAGACCACGATTGGTAGGGTAGTAGAAGTAGAGTACATGCATTGTCAAAAAAAAAAAAGTAGAGTACATGGCTAGCTGGCTCAGGGCCTTATTAGGTGATCAGAATCACAAGCAAACATTTAGTTAGTTTTTTTCGGCAGCGGATAATTGCTTTTCACTTTAGCGTGGTTATTTATACGAGCAAATCGAATGCTAATAAATCGTTTAAAAAAATTATTCCTATATGCTATTTTGATAAGCGTAAGTCTCATTTATTTGTTCGAAAGAAACCACGTGTTATAAGTCATAAACTGAAAAGAAACGGACATTGTTAGGATCAAAGTAGAGAAACAAAAAACATAGTGTGTACTATAAAATATCTTTGCCCCTGTTATTTTTAGCTTCTGGCTGTTGGCTTCTTTAAAGTTAAAATAAATAGGATTACTTCTTAAAAGCGAAATTTTTAAATGACTTCTTGAGTTTAAAATCATATACACCATCTACATCATGTATCTCTATTGTCCGTTGCCATTTTAAAAACATAGGTGAAATCTTCAGTTCCAAGCAAAAGTCGTCCGCCGCACAGCATCAGAGAACAAGGTTTGCTTCTGGTGATCTAGCACGGGCCACGAGATCGGGTCGCCGTACCTGACCACAACGTACGTGCACGTGCCGTCTGACACGTATGCATGTGTCGCACGCGCGAGAATAGGTACATTTGCCTCGGCTCGTAAGTGCGTCATGGTATGGCACATCACTGGCGTGCGAGCACGTTGTAGCCTTCAGCCTCTCTCGTACCGATCGCCTCTGCGCAGTTTCGTGGAGCATGTGGGATCGATTGCCCCCTATGGAACGACACTTGGTAGCAGTAGTACTCCATCACTACGTCATCTGGTTATATATGGGTTGTCGTGAGACTGAAACATTTTTACGAAATCCGTATTTATACGGTAGGTCATGTTCTTTTTAGCTACTATTTATAGCTTTTGACTGAATTTTTTTGAATTTTGCCTATTTGTGATAGAGATTACGGAGAAAGATACTCGCTTACGATTTTGGTTGATACAGATGTTAGACTTTTAATATGTAATATAATTAACTTGTATATTCCGTTTTAAAAAAAAATATTTCATCTAAAAGTTAGGTACTGTAGCAAACCGTTTTTAAAAAGCATAAAAAATAGACCCATAATGTACTGTCACGTGTGCTGAACACAAGTCATGTGACGTGCTAAATTGGAGAAAACTTACATGGAGGCGATCCTGACGCGGGGACTGCTCCATCGTCATTCGATTGTGATTTTTGAAACCAATTATTTTTTTCTGAAACCATACGAAATTTCACGAATCTTAAAACACCATCGAACGATGATGGAGTAGTCTTCACGTGAGATCAACCCCATAAAAGTGCTTTCACGCTAAATTGAGAGCAAAACGAGGATACGTTATTGTAGGCTCATTTGTAGCCTCGTTCCTCTTGTTTCTATCACTGAGTAAGTATCCCTCTTTTATTTTTCTCATCGTTTATGTCATTCTTTTTAAACTATTTTCTTTCGACTATTACTATTAGTTTTCAATCGAAAAACATAAGTCACAGCTAAAAGCTATCAGCAAAACTTAGTACGAACGTCCTCTAATTGCCACACGTCATGGTTCATTGAACAACCTAAACACTAGACTTGGTGAGTGGTGAGTCGTGGCTATCAGGAAAACCTGCTGAAAATGCCTCGGTTGTCATGTAGGCGTCATCTGGGTTGGACAGAGTAAGAAACTAGGCAGTGTGTTAGATCTAGCAAGCACGAAGCATCTCGAGTCTGGATTAGGCAACAAAGCAGGCAGATCATCCACAACATCTCGTCTCATAGATTAGCCTGGTTTGCTTAGTGGGCTCTGTGCCTGTGTGATTTCACAGAGGCCCAAACTACAGTCCAGAGACGTCTGGACCGATGCGGGTCGTGCGGTAAGGCCAGAAACTTCATGTGCACTCGTGGGCTTCTGATTTGCTCGGTGGGCTAGATGTCAGATGCACAGCTTTTTTTTTTAATTACAGATGCACATGCGATGTACATGGGTTAATTAGTACTGAAATTTTTTAGACTGTAATTTAGGTGCAATTGTGGTCAATTTAGGTGGTGCAAACTGTAATGCACCCTTAAAAACCCATATATGGTTAGGCTTTTCGATATATCAGAGTTGGTGTGTTATTTTGAATGGTTTGAGAGGATTGGTTTCGGTTGACAGTTCAAGTTCAAATGATGTGAAGTACTGAGGTTAGTTTCCATTGCGTTTGGTTGTCATTGCAATATACTATTGCAAGTTGCAACAGATTAAATTTAAATTTGGCAGGTTAACACCACTTTGTTTACAAAAGAATGTCCAGGAAATGTAGAAATGTTCTCTCGTGGAGTTGATCAAATGCCCTTTTTCTACTATACTTTCTTCGAGTTCTTTTTGGACGCTATCTTTTGAGTTGTTCTACTAGTACCTCACTGATTTGGTTCAATTTAATTTTCTACGGTAACTACTATTGTTATTTTTTTAACTGGTGTTTCAAAAATTCTGAAAGTCGCAAAGTCATTGGATGGGATTTGTCAAACTCATTTGTCAACCCCTGAACGCACACTGAATTCTGCAATATTCTGTGTTGATTTCTTAATTAGTCAAAGTTCGCTCAAATTTTCCATAAGCCAGCACAACGTACAGCACCAAGGAGCTTACGAAGTCTCAGCTGACCCACCAAAACAAATATGATTCGTTTTATAAAGTCGCGCTATGATGTACTTAGGCCTGTGCATTCGGTATGGTCAGTAATTTCGGTTCGATACATACGGCAAATGTGATATTATTAGTTTAAAAATATAAGGTGTTTTTAAAATATGGTTCGGTATCGATAAATCTTAATTTATTTTGGTACAATATCGATAAATACCATATTTATCAAAGATAACACGAATTACAAAAGATATTGCGACTTAGCGAGTCTGCAACTGATAGTCTGTTACCAACACCATTATGGTGACCATGAACTACAAGTCTGCACCGAACACCGAACAACCCTAGATGTACTGAGCTGGATCTGTCGTGCATGCACGTACAGAGGACTTTTCAAATATTCGACTTATTTCGTCGATAGTTGCCCACCATGCACGCACTTCATTTGTTGTTAAATCATTCGATATATACCGAGTCTAAGTTAAGCTTACATGTCACCGGTCGATCCGAAGTAAACAAGTAAAATGGAGCACAAACCAAACGAGAGATCGACAAGGTCATAGACAATGTCACACGTTGCTACTAGACTAGCACACAAGGTAAATCATACCTGGAGAGGCTTGTATCTTAATTAGTTACTATATTATATGTGTGCAGTGTGCTACATCGATCGATCGAGTCATGCATGGGTCATCCATTGAGTCGACCTGCCTTTGTGCACATAAAATTATTTGGACCTGCATGCCACGTTTTTCAGAGTTCGGAGACGGATTCGGTAATATGGGGTTATTTCGTATGAAAGTGCTGTTTTTCCACAAGAGATAAAGGTTCTGTTTTTTCAACTTCTAAAAGCTATTTTTGGCTTTTCTATATTAACTAGCTTTTAAACGAAATATCTTTTTAAAATAGTGCATACTAGTTAATTGTAGTATATAATATATCGATTTTATTTATATCGGTAAAAATTACATGTAAGTTTCTGTTACTCTATAATCTCTCGTATAAACAATTCAAAAGGCATAGGTCTTAACGCAGATGGCGCGTGGAGTTCACTGGTCCGGTGAAAAATTGGCACGCCGAAAGGAGTCCATGCAGTACACGATTGCATCTGCATGGTGGAAGCCAGAAGTACGTGCCAAGGAGCCAAGAAGAAGAGGGCAAGCCTGACAGATTTTACTATGTGGGTTCCTTCCAGATTTGTTTATGATTCGGTCCTTAAAATCATGGATCGGTTTCTTTTTTCTTTATGTATTTCCTTTCTTAGTTTTATTTCCTTTCCTTATAGATAAAGAGTCTCTTTTTTCTGGTTTTTCGTGCCTTTTGGTTTCGCCGAAACAAACACGATAACTTCTCTAATTGGTTTTTCAAAATTGCTTCTTTAAATAGCTTCTCAAGTCTAAAATTATATGTGTTGTTCGTATCGACGTCTCTATTGTCTGTTATCATCTTAAAAATATAAATAAAAATTATTAGTTATAACTAAAAAACTATGTTCACAATCGCGGCATAAAAAAACAAAGCCGTAGTCCAACTTGTAATGGAGTGCGTACCATGCGTGTCGTTAGGAGCCGATCGGCCTTAGGCCTATAAAAAGTAAAGGTGTACGTAGCATGTACTGAGACGACTTTTGTTTTGAGTTGAATTAATCGTAAAATCGTCACGGTTTGACTGCCGCGTCGATTTTCTTAGGCTGGATCAATTGATCCAACCATTCTCATTCGTATGTGTGCTGAGCTGTAAGCAGGTTGCGAATATTCTTACGGCCTATTCCTGGAATCCCGGAGCATGGGGAATGGGCCGAATGGCACCCACGTCTCTCTCCACCAAAAAATCCTACCATATCATAGTGGCACAACTCAGAATATGTAACAAGCCAACCATCATCTAACACGTGGCACACAGGCACTATAATAATACTGTAGCGAGCACTGTAGCAACAATGTAGCATGCGCAGAACAACACAAAAACGTGTCTGCTACAGTGCGCTACAATGCTTATGTGCCACGTGTCAGACATTGGTTGGCTTGTTACATATCCTGGGTTGTGCCACCGTGATGCCATAGAATTTTTCCTCCCCCACCATAGAACACTTTGAGCCGCCGCTGTCCCCAAGCGAAGCTGCGCCGCGCCGTCGGCCACCGGCCCAGCTGCTGCACCTCCACCTTGACCCACCACCTTCACCTCCAATGCTCCGTCGGCCAAGCCTCCGTCGGAAACCTTGTTCGAAAACCTCTGGTGGCGCGGGTTTTCCAGTGGGTGGCGGTGTCCAGCGAGGCAGGGCGCCGAGGTTTCCGGTGCGGCGGTGCGAGGTTTCCGGCAGCCAGCGGATGGGCGGTGTTCTGGCGTGCTGCGCGGCTGGCAAACGGGTGATGCCCGTCTTCGACGGTCTCCTGGATGGCACGGTCACCGCGCGGTCTTCGACGTGCGGGCGCAACAGCAGGCTCTCGGGTAGGCACGGCTGCGAGCTCCGGTGTGGCGGTGAGCCATCGGAACCAGACCCAACAGAGATCGAGGTGAGAGAGATGCGGGCGAGATGGAGAAAAAAGGAAAAGGGATGAAATATTACGGAGAATAATTCATGATATACCACTCAAAAGAATGGCGTAGCTCGAAATAACTTCTACTATATATCATTTTAAGATATAACATCATCTCGACTTTATTATGAATTAAAACTTTTCCCCTTTTGGCTATAGAAAATAATTGTTTTATCCTTGAATGGCACTGCTAAGATAGCTAACAACTGCAGATGGTTAGATGTTATTTTTTGTGCATGAAATGGCATAAGACTTTTGGTGCCTTTTATGTAATAACTTAGATGATAGTATGATAATACGTTGTTTAGTGCTTAATTGTTATTGTTATTTGTATTTTATGAACTGTTATTGTTATGACAAGAAAAAAATCAGACAGAGTTTTGCCTAAAGAAATGTAGTAACAGATAATAAGAGTTGTTGCAAGATAACTATTGCAAACGATATGTGAAATTAATTAGGTAACCATCCATTGCAAAAGCATTGTTCATGACACGTTAACTAGATAACTAGCGCAACCATACATGACAAGTTCTTAAAGCTAAGAGATTACATAGCACATAAGCAATAATTCATTATAACATTTGACATTAGCTAAAATAAAATTTCCTAGCGCAAATCTCACATAAGTAATGGTTCATAGCACATAAGCAAATGGTATTTTCTAAAAGTTTGAAAACATGGAACACAACTGCAAAACGACAACTTTCCATAGCCAAAAAAGAAAAAAAAAGACTTAACTCATAATAAAATTGAGGAAGTGTATATTTTTAATGTAAATATTTTTGGAGATGGTATGTAGTGAAATTTAATATTTTAAGTGTTATTCGTCGCTCTTTTGAGTGGTATATTGTAAATTATCCAATTATACGAAGGTGTATTGTACGCGCGAATCTCGAGATGGATATGTGGCGAAGCAAATAGGTGGGAGGTCGTGGAGATTTTTGCATTTCCCGAGTACGCAGATTCCAGTAGCACGTACAACTAGTAGGAGTAATTGACGAGATCGGTGTGACGGACTTTTCTTCTTTCAGCTCGTGAACCATGCATTAAAACTTTGACGTACGTCAGGCCTTGCGATCTGACCGGTGAAGCAGGTCACGAATTGAAAACGTCTTTTTTTTTTGATCCGGTCATGGGAAGCGGAAGATTTCAGACGCCGCAAACAACCATGCAATTCGCTTTCTTCCATAGCAAGGCATTTTATGTGTGAGGTAGAGCAGCAGTAGTATGGAGTAATTTACTACGTTAGTAGTACATTGTACAATTAATTTGGTCTAACGAATTGATGTGCGCGGACCTTTTTTTTTATTTCGGCTTACGGATTTTAACTACGGTTTATGAATTTTGAGTTGTTTGTGAGAGAGTACAGAGTAATAGAAACTCACGTGCGATTTTGACAGATATAAATAAAGTCGCTATAGTGTGTATTATAATCAATTTATAGATCTGTCTTAAAAAGACATTTTGTTTGAAAGTTAATTATTATAGAAAAAAATAGTTTTCACAAGTTGAAAAGAAGATGACTGTATGTGCTGCTGGTTGGTGTAATGGAATGGAGCTGATAGTAGTATATGATGAGTGCTGCTGGACCTCTCTTAATTAATCATGTTGGGTTCTTCCTTAATTTATTATCCTTGCGCAATGATTATCATATTTTTCATCCCGAAAAACAATTAGTAGGTGAAAACGATGGATCTCGACCACAAATCTCTTGTTTATTATAGCATGATTATACGCACCGGATACGAGTAGGATTTTTTTACAAAAAATATACATTTTTATTAATATTATATAAATGTATCATCACTTAAAATTACATAAATAACTGATAAAGATTAAATAATTGATTAAATATGACTTTAATAATCAATTAAGGTCTCAAGACCCATGTGATTGTAATCTTCTAAAAGCAATTACTCGAGTACCCTTGGTCAGAGATTTCATGAACTGGTATAAGGGCATGTCTCCAGGGAATTCCTCCTGTACGACGAATAAAGCACGTGCTTTATTCGCTCCAAATAGCACGATGATTCGGCTCTGCATTTCTGATAACAACCACCATATTGTCTCCATAATTATCTCCCACTAACAATCGTCGAATATCAGTTATTATCATATCTCTATATCTGACAACAACCACCCCTCAACCAGATTGGACGATTCAACAATGCACCTACTCATGTGAATAACACATACCCATTCAGTACTATTTAAGGGTTGATGAGAGAAGAATCGAAACAGAATGACAACTCCAACAATAAAAAAAGTAAATAGAGATAGATTGAGATAGTGAACAACTCCAACAACCATAATCTTCCGACCAGTGGGAAAATTACAGAGATTAGAGTTAGTTACATCCTTTGTAATATCTTAGTGAGAGTATCTTATAACCAATTCATAACAATAAAGATCATCTCTAATTTTCTTCTGAATCTTTCCAAGGAATCCGGTCTTTTTCCTCATATTTCGTAAGATCAGTGACTTGATCGTTAACAATAACCTTATGTCGCTATTTCGAGTGGTGAAAGAGGCTCCGTTGTCATTTGAATATGGGACGACGACAGAAACTCTATCATCAAACAAATGAACGACAGAGTGCCACGTTGGCGTCATGGCATCTATCGTTATTTCAATTTGCGACAGTGAGATGAATCGTCAATTGAAATGGTGACGGAAACCCCCGTAGCTTTAATCGTCATCTCAAATAGCGGCAGAGGCCTCTGCACTCCTATATAAGGCCCAAAAATCGGCCCTATTAGATCTACAATCACCATATCGTTTACAATCCACAAGGAGCACACATATCTTAGATGTAGTTCGGGTTGATGGGGTTGTGCATATTACCATTTGTATCGTATGAGTAGAGAGACAAATATATATACCTAACTATACCCTACACAGTGTATTTGGCACCTTTATTATGAAGTGCTATGTCAGGTTTGAAATGATTTATTTAAACAAAAAACATTAATGCAACATGAGCCGCGCTAGTCAAACTCTCTCTTTAATAGTTAGCTATTATTTCAAAAATGCTAAAACAAAAAAATGCAAGAATTTATTAAGTAATACATTTTAAAGAAAAATATACTATTTTAAAAAATGCAACCCAAAGACTCTATGGTTAGTTGAATTGATGATATGGTCGATCTCTATCGTCGATTCGTTTGGCAACAGAGTTCTATCAATATTTAGAATGACGACACTTGGTTATCTATGTAATTTTTAAAGTGAAGATATATTTCTGTAATATTAATAAAGATGTATAATTTTAAAAAGATTTATAGGAGCATGACCTTTTTATCTCTGAAAAGTATAAACCGACCCAGTCTAGAATGTAGAACGTTCTTCCCCTCGCCAGAGATCGACGACGCCGGCCCGACGACCTAGACACCTACTAGGTACTGGCTACTCTAGCTACCCGACACTGCCTGACTTTTGTGTGTTGGATCATACCAGCCAATTCATACTTTCGTAGCACTGTGCGTGACTCTTGCCGACTTTGTAGCACCTCCTAGCTCGCCCCATCCACAAAGCTCGTCCTCAGATCCAGGCACACACATGTCGTACCCTCGCCGGCACGGCAGACACACGCAAGAGTACAAGCGCGCGCGCCGCCCGTTCCACCTTCCACCACGCACTAACCCGGCCGCCCCCACTTGCTCCCGCCACGGCACATCGTATCGCCGATTCGACGTGCGTAGCATGCGCCGCGCCGGCCAAAAGCCCCCCCAACTTGCGCGCGAACCGTTCCTCCCCACGCCACCGCGAGCTTCGATCGCGAAAGGCGCCGCGGACTTTGACCACCGGCGCCATGTCAACCGCCGTCCGTCCCCTGCAACTCGCCGGCCCGCTCGTACATGTCAAACCCAGACACTGCAGCACTAGCGCAGCTCCTCGTGATATATAGCAAGGAAGCGTGTCACCAAACCCCAATGTACAACTCGTCTTAATTAACCAAGGTGTTTGCTGGTAGGAGCTAATTAACTTGCTGCGCGCGTGCCATGGGAAATGGCTTGCTGTGGTGGCTCTGCGTCAGCCCCGCCCGGCGGCGGCGGCGGCGGGGCGGTCGGCGCGCGGCGCGGCTGGTGATGTGGGGCGGGGAGACGCGGGAGGCCGACCCCGGGAGGATGGCCGGGGAGGTCATGCTGGAGCACGCCGGCCGCGTCGTGTGCCGGGCCGACGGGTTCCGCCTCGGCCGTCCCGCGCCGGTGCTCGCCATCGAGGACCGGCTCGAGGCTGGGCGCACCTACCTCGTCCTCCCCGTGGACCGGCTCCCGCAGGGCCTGGACGCGGTCACAGCGGCGTCGCTCGCGGCGCTCACGTACGACAAGGGCGGCGCCTCGTCGTCGGCCCCGTCGCTGGCCGGGGGCGCGAGGAGACCGTTCGAGTACGTCAAGGACGACGACGGCCGAACGGTGATCAAGGTCACGCAGGAGTTCATCGTGAAGACCGTCACGGGCGGGCGGCCGCCTGGCCGTGGTCGTGCTGATGAGGAGGGGAACGACGGGCCTGGGCCGCTTTGCAGCACGCCGGAGCTGAGGAAGCACTACGAGCAGCTGGTGGGGGCGACGAGGGGGAGGCCGTGGTCGCCGAGGTTGGAGACGATCAATGAGCGGAAGGGGAAGAGGGTGGTTAACATCGTGAGCCCCCGGAGGCTGTCGCCGGTGAGGCTGCTGGGACTGGACAAGGGAGCGAGCTAGATACGGCGCCGGCCGTGCAGCGCATGCATGCATGCAAGTACATAGGCGCGCGCGCAACTAACAAGCCAACAACGACCTTCTCTTTGAACTGCTGCTAGTACGTACTGTTATTTGGCTGAAGCGATTGCTTGGACTTGATCACTTGATGGCTTCATGCACACGTACCGGATGTGTACGTTGTTTCCGCTAGAATTTTGTACAGCCAGATGCCTAGATCTATATATATATATTTGTAAGTAAATAGTAATCAAATTGCATGGACAAGCACAACTTGTTGGGGATTTCCCCCCCTTCTCATTGACATAAGCGCATTGATCTTATGTAGGCACCTCAAACTACTTAAGGAGGGGATTCCTAGTGCATTCATCGTTTTGTTGCGCATACTAGTTTTTTTTTTTGTTGGATTTTATGTTAACGGTTTTGTTAACTCTCAGTCGACTAAAAATTTCTTATCTCCCAGCACAAAAAATTGCACAACACTAAGCCTAAATTTACAGTGCCATGTAATGTACAATTTTAACATAACTTTACTGCAAATTTTAGTTCGTTTTGTTTTTGTATTTGTAATATCTATGTTTACTTTATTTTTTTCTAGGTTAAAACGTCTTTGTCATTGTATTTTGTAGGGTTTCACCAAATAAAAAACGTCTTTGTCATTGTATTTTGTAGGGTTTCACCAAAATTTATTTTATTTTAGTTTATTTTATTTTTGTCTGCGTTAGAATAATCCTTGATTCATTCTTTTGTCCTAAAGGTGAGGGATTGTGTTGAGGGGAGTGATGAGAGTGGTTAGATCTTCGTCTAAAGGTTAATAAAAGTGACAGAAAATTAGTGAAAACTCAACCACTTGATGAATAGACAACCTGTTAAATTGCCAAACAAGTTTCGACAACTTCTACTTACTATGTATTCATGAAATCCCGGCCCACTTGAGGAATTTATATGACCATGTAAAAACCTAGCGAAAACTAGTAAGAATCAGAAATAATTACAGAGGATCAATCTAAAATCGACAAGATCAAGAAGATCAAGGATGCAAATCAATAAGCTCTAAGCCTTTTAAGCATAAGCTCCAACGGTCCAAAATCGCAAGTGAGTATCTCTTTCCGTAATCTGTACCGTAAACAGCTAAAATTCAAAGATTTCAGCTAAAAACCATAACCCGTAGCCGTTGCCGAACATGTCCTTTCTGCTTTTAGTCGCCAATCTTTGCGATTAGTTTTCGAGGGAAACGAAAGAATAATATATATACTGCACACCACAATGTCGGAAGGGGAAGGTAGTTGACTAAAAATCGTGTGGCATTAATTGTGGATTAACTGTACAAGTTATATGTACGCATCACGAGTCATAACTATACAAGTTGTATGTACGCATCACGAGTCAGATTCATGGGGCCAAGAAACTTGAGATAAAGAAAACATGCAAACCATTAGCGAGCTGGATGTTGATGGAAGAGACACCACCTCTTTATCCAATAGAGCTGTTCAACTACATGCAACCAAGAACAGAAGATTTTTGATATGGATAGTGATACGGCTAGGACGTACAGTACAGCTTCATTCGTACGCCTCTCCAGCACCTCGTCCCCGCCGATGGCCTCCGCCGCCAAGCCCATGCACCTTCCCCGTCTCGGCAGATCCGCTAGATCGGGCCAACAGCTTATTCCCGACCGCCCTCCCTGCCCTTCACGGCAGCGACCACCGTCTCGACTCTATTGATCTCAGACTTGAGCCTCTGGACGCCATCGGCAAGCCCAACTCCGTGAATCCACAACTCCGGCTTGTTGGTGGAGGGACTCCAGGATGGTTTGCACCAGCCATCCAATGGTGGCCTCCAGGAAAGTGTCTTCTACGACCTCCATCAGATCCGGCAACATTTTAATTATATATATGCAATATTTTAATTTTATATATACAATATTTTAATTTTATGTATGTAACATTTAAATTCTTATCAATTTATTTGTATAGATAACCAAAAAAAATTATATACATGAGTGAAAAATATTACGAGCGATTGTACGGAGCTAGCGTCCAGATTGATTGATCCCGGCGCTAGCAACTTGCTTTGATCACTAAATTCATGAATGATAAAATTCACCATTTTCCTTTTGAGTGTGCACCCTTCTATTTTTTTGGTTGATACTCTAGTTACGTTGAATTTATTGATGAGCAGCACACGTGAATGGCTGGTGAGGAAATCACGTATTTTCCCTGGATCAAGTTGTGAAACGTTCCGTTTCAAAAAAAAAAAAACTTGTAAAACGTTAGCTAGGAGCCTAGGACTCGGAATGTCTGATGACCTACTGCTACAAATGTGCATTCTAGTGCATAAAATCACTTCTGAAAAAGTAGGGCCGTTCCATGAAAGATTTGCTACCGATGAGATTTGAGATGAAGAAAGTATTCTAGTTTTTTTTTTAAGAAGAAGAAGAAGAAGAAGAAGAAGAAGAAGAAGAAGAAGAAGAAGAAGAAGAAGAAGAAGAAGAAGAAAGGATTCTCACAAGCATGGGCTGGAAAAAAGGGTCGCAGTCTTGGCCCGAAGCTGGTAAGGTTAGTGGCAGGCCTTTCGGCCACATGCATCGGAAGGCGTGCATCACTGTGCGGCGTATGCCGGCCCCGGCCGGGTGCTAACGGGCGAGCCCCCCGTGCCGTGCATGTGTCTCCTCTCGCATTCCCCAACGTAGCGGCCTCGCCTGCACGCCCCGCGCCACGGCCGGGGAGGACAAGAGGTCCAACGGGCACCGTGACAGTCGTCTCCTCAGCCTGATGCCAACTTGCTGTTATGTCCCCAATGTTTGCTTCTGCATGCTTATATGAGCTGAAGCGCGAGTGAGGCTGGAACCGAGTGTTCTCGTGGTATTTTAAGCCGTTATTTCGTCACCTTAACGTGCGTTCGAATAAACCGTTTTTATTCGGGTAAAGCTCAAATCAGTCGCCGGAGAGCCGATGCTTTTCCTTTGTGGTTTGCACACACGAGTTTGGCCATTAGATGCGTTGTGATGGTAGAAGAGAGCCATTAGACGCTTTAATCTTTTACGAGTTTAGAGGCTGTGGTATTCGTATCGTTGGTTCCATTGGCTGGTGCCACTGATTCATTCAATCCCACCGAATCTTCGTCCGTGCTCTTGGCGGTACACGCGTGACGCACCAGTAGACTACGAACGTACATACGCAACACCGGCTGCTTATCCAGAGGTGATCGGTTCGGCTGAAAGCTGAAGGCTTATGGCTGAAAACACTATAATTTGGTTGAAAAAACATCAGAATGAGAGAGGCTTATTTGACATAATTAAATTTAAAAAAATTTAAAAATATAAAAATATGCTAGCCCATCACGCAGACAAATAAACGAATACGAGAAAAAAAGAACCGACAAAAAAGCTTAAAAAAAGTAAAAAATTCAGAAAAAGACGAAATTATGAATAGTGCAAAAATAAACTTAAGCCAATAAGCTTAAGCTATATTGAGCAGGGTCGCTTCTTTGCCGGTTTTTTTTTCTTGTATTCGTTTGTGTTGTCCGTGACGATCTAGTATATTTTTTTATTTTTTTAAATTTAATTACACCAAATAAATCATCTTCAACTATAGTAAAATATCAATCTTACAGTGCAATTTCAATCATAAATCACAGCTTTGCAGTCCAACCAAGCGGAATAGCCGCAAACTCGGGTGCGTGCATGCCGCGGCCCGCAGGACGGGACGGCTCGGAAGCGCACGGCAGAACCGGGAGATAGCCGCCGCGCCCGCAAGGCGCCCGCGCGCGCCGCATGGCGAAGTGAGAAAACGTATGCGGCGCAGCGGAGCGTTCGTCGGGACCGCTCGCGGAGTATGACGGCCGGCGCGGGTCGACGTTGCCGCGTGGGTGCGTGGCGAGTCGTAACGTTGGATATACGGCCCGGGACGCGCGCGCGGGGCTCGGCTTCGGCACTGTGCGTGCCCTCTTATTACATCGTACGATCCTACACACTTCATCTTTAATATCTATTGCACAATATATACTGCACCCCGCTTACACATAGGGCCCATCGACCAAGAGATTATTTGCACTGACAGAGGACCCCACATAAAACAAACTCTTAAGTTTTAGGTTCCGTCTTTTTAGCTTATACCTTATCATTTATGGTTTTTTCCGAACAAAAAAACGAGATGATTTCTCCATCGTCTTTTTAAAGCAATTTATCGGAATAGTCTTTTTAAAACGGCTTATCAACATTTGATTCATTTGCATAAACGCTTACGGTAGTATTCAAAGTCATCAACTATAGCCATAAATCATCATCTGCAGTTAAAAAAAAATTCACCATCAACCCATCCTTACCACCAACCAAACTGACAAGTGACAGGAGAAACGAGTAGTCCATGGCCATGATATCTCAGTTTCTAGGTCCAATTTGGAATGCGAGATTTTTAATGGATTCGTGCGGGAATTGATAACTAATGTGCACAGTGCACTTATGTTTTTTCGTTCTTTCTTCCTCTTTCTTCCCGTCCATTTTGTATTGACCAATGAGAAGCACAAAAGCGGTGAGCCACAAGTCTTTTGGATAAAATGCCCATGATATAAGAAAAAAAACAAATATATTGACATATATAGATGAAAAAATTGTAAATTTGAACGGGCAAAGTGGTCATTTTCACTTGGTTACACCTTGTGGAGTGGCAAAATTCAAGGAATTTTTGGATCTAGTAGCACCAATCCAAAGAATACATCTCGGTCGCTCTTAAGGGTTAGGAATTACTACATTTATCGGGAAAAGAGAGATCTACACTATCGGTTTTGATAGATTCAGATTATAGCGGTATAATTCAATTACATATGTACGAGAACTGTTATTGCTATACGTAGAATATAACTACATGGCCATCGTAAGCATTACGGTTGTATAACAAGTACAACTACAGTTGCAATGTTTATCTAGCGACGCAATTATGTAGGAATTCTGACTAATTATAAAAAAAAAGCAATAGCGAATCCGTAACTATTTCGCAACAAGTGCCGTAAACCCAGAAAAAAATCCAAGATTTTATTTGCCCGATTTATTCCGTACAATGATGCAGTGCATGTTTCTAATCTGTAGATTTCACTCTGAACTGGGTGCATGGTTCTTCACTCTTTCACTCTTCGCACCCAATCAGGGCCAGCAAGATGTCCTTGTAACCGTAGGAGGTATCTTCGACGACGTCGCGGGTTACAGTGGTCTTGTACCTGATCTTATACTCCTCTTTGATCTGTTTCATGTCGATTTCCGCTCGCGACACGATTACCCTGGTAAGCATATCCTCGTACGTTCCCAATCCTAAGATCGAGTGCCTGATGACCTGATCACAGCATGTGCAGAAATATCAGTAATCTTGACGACAAAGATGGCCTGATGATGATCCTAATCGATCTGCTCTGCACTTCTTTTTACCTCTGCAAAGTGTTTTTCAGGTGATGTTAGGCACCAGACAGCGCTCTTCAGCATCTTGGCAAACTGGCTGCTGCAATGGCTGTTGATGTCCTGAAATAACATGCATGGACATACAGAGAACCATTTAGCATCTTGACAAACTGGCTGCTGCAATGCATGGCCAATTGGCTATCGAGTATTGACACCAGATTTTCATCAGGAGAATGCTTATTTTTTGTTTCTTTTTTATATGAACTAATGCCCGTCTGGCTGATGGATATCTCATCGTACCTCAACGATTTCTGTTCCATGATCTTGTTTGTATTGCTGAAACGTCGCTCTGAGCTGGGACTTGCTCCGAGTACTGATGATCCGGATGACTTCATCTCTGTACAGTTGCTTCTTTCTGACGGCTTCTGACAACTGAGTCGCCTCCGTCTTCACAACATCCATGTCAACGTTCTCTCCTGCGTAGCGGTAGGAGCTCACAAGGCTCACCAACATCTGCAGAAGACAACAACGAATTATCCTTTCCAAAGTCTGAACATGTCTAGCAAACTGGCGAAAGTAACATGAGCATTCTTTCAGTTTCTGGCCTTCTTCAGAGGTTCTTGGAATGCAGAAGAAGCCGCGACATCTTCTTCAATGGAGCAGCCGAAGAGGGAACGGTAGATCCGCCTGACGGCCATGAGATGATCCGGAGTGGAAGCGCACGATACTTCGATCAGCGCCGAGATGTAGTTATCATCTCTCTTCTTCAGCGCTTCGTGCACGAGATTTGCATCTCTCTCTGCCGGATCCATCGTCCACAATATCATGGCTTTCTGAACCAATAAATCGACTTGATGAACCAGGAATACTTCTTTATGTATATAACTGCAAGCGATGGCAAGTGGACATATATTGCAAGTACCCAGAAATCGACGGTGAGGAGGCAATGGCGGGAGAGTTTGTAGCGGAAGCAGTTGAGGAGGGACTCCCTGTAGAGGAAGGCGTAGGCGCGGCGTATCGCCGCTCGCTGCGCCGCCGTTCTCCGGCTCAGTATCCGGATCAAAGCATCCTTGTCCGACCGCCATCCTGCGCCCGCACGCAGATCAAGATCATCATGCATGTCAGTTGCAGCAGTGCTACAAGCAATGCATGCGATGCAACAACGAGAAACAAAGGAATTGAAGCTTTTAATTCATGGCTACTGGCGGCGCGCATGCATGCGAGCATTGCCTTGGAGCGACTTCCTGAGGCTCTCGGCGTCGTCGGTGGCGGACGGCAGGGGGCTCGGAACGGCAATGGTGGACATGGTCTCGGCTCGATCTTTGAACGGCAATTAATGGTGGTGGAACAAGAGATCACGAACAAGGAGGGTTTATATAACAGAGGGAAGATCTAGCTTGGGAGTGAAGAGCAATGTACAACTGCGCTGCACTGAAAGGATTAGGAATAAAATTGTACTCTCACTATTCACAAATGCAGGTTGTTATGGATTCTGTGCGATCAAACTTTTATATTTTAACCATTAATATATATATATATATATATATATATATATATATATTAACTACTTTAAAAATAATACAATAGAATTTGTCTTACAAAATACGTTTATAATATAGTTTTATTATTTTTACTAGTATATTATGATAATAAATTATAGTCAAAATTCTGTATTAGAGATCGTAAAAAGTAAATAACAATCTAAATTTGTGAAAAGAGGGGAGTAATATAAATCATAAAGTGAGTAATATAAATCATAAAGTATTTCCACTTACTAATAAATGGCTATCTCAGTAACGTTACCGCCTGCTCCAAAGGGCTGAAAGCCCTGGTTTTTGACTATTTTGCATATGCTTTAATTTTAAAAATAGTTAAAATTTAAACATTAAAAAACATCGTTAAATCTTTTAAAACAATATAAATGAATAAAGAAAAAAAATAAAAAACTGAATTTTAAAAAACTAATATTAAAACCGTTTGAAACGGAGCCTTAGTGCTGTCACGGTGTCACCGATGCTCGGCCGGGCTTATCTGAGAAAAACACACATCTTCCATGACACGACGACTGACGAATGTGCTGCACAAGTATTATCGCAGTTGTCACTTCTCAGCAAGGAATTACACTTCCTTACGCATTAAGCTTTCTTACAAGAATAATTCGTTTAAGAACGCATCTGCACCACCAGCAAATCTGGTCGTGATCTGTATTTCTATTGTTTTGCCAAGCTTTAGCAAAGTTCCACAGAAAAGTACTCCTTTTCGCGAGTATTATAAAAGAAGTACGTACGTGTATCTGGTAAGTAAAGCAGCGGCACAAAAGTAGTATATACTAATAGTTCGATACACAGAGCACGATTATCACAGCCCACACACTGTGGCATTGCACAAAGCAGCGGAAAAGTATCTTAAGCAGAAACGGAGAACCTGATCGCAACAAATGCAAGAGGAGCGTTTCGCCACCGACATCAACTGCGAGACATGAGAATATGCCTATATTCTTTTAGACAATGGTCGATGATTTTTATCTATATTTTTTGATAAAGCTGAGCTGATGTGTTGTTGCTGGGAGGGAGCTGATCGTCGATCCTTTTTGGCATCACAACTGCATTTTGGATGGATGTTCATGTCACACCCCCGTTGCCAGGGGTGATGTGAGGACACGGCGTCCCGCAACTATTCACGCATGAACAGTTATGGAACGTCGCGCAAGAGTATACCATCGCAGATTACAGAAAAAGACCAACATATATTACAAGATAAGGTTTAACAACCCGCTTTTACAAGAGCGGCGGGCAAGCCCGAAATATATTACAATACAAAAGAACTACCAGGAACTCGAGCGTATTTGAGACCTAAAACCAAGGATCTTCATCGGGGATCAGCTCCTCAGGCGCTTCTTCGACAGAGCAGCCCTCGCCAGCATCTTGATCATCTAATGTGTTCAACAAGCCGTGAGCTAACCAGCTCATCAAGCCACAATGGAAACCTAGCTTAACTATTTGCACGATTCAACAAAGGTTGGGAGTATACTTGGTTTATTACTTGGGTGGATGCGCTTTATTCAATAAATCTTTGGAAGATCAAAATAGGACTACTTCTTAATTCACGGGGTTTTCAAAGTTTGATTTACCAACTAATCAAGTTAAACATATTTGTGAAAACTACTTAAGCTTTGCGTACCGAAATCACCCATTTGACACGACTCCATTAACCGGGAGCACGGCGTATTCGAATACCATTTAATTGACTCTGCAGAGTTGCTCATCTTTACCCACAAGCATTCTTAACCCTCATGACTGAGTTAAGAAACCAGGTCTTTTCACTGCTCAGTTCTTCGCTTACACTCTACCCGATAGGTTCAGAATCCATATACCCTCGGGTATCCGTAGGCCAAAACGGAACGCCAGGCCCGAGTTATAGGGACCCATCGTTATTGTGTATGGATCTACATACCACATACCAATTCTCATGCAGGGCTCCACTTGGATTTGAGCAGCTACTAAACCAGAGTTGACACGTCAACACCGATGGTTGAGCGATTACTATGTCATATGCTTAGCGCAAGGGGTTTAGTCCTTATATTTTCTCATGAGGTTCGCAACCTCCACTTCAGGGTAAACGGTGGGCGAAGACCGTCTCACGGTTTCCCACAACACTCTTACCCTAAATTTCTGTATACCAGCACCACCGACTTAGGGTACGGTGTCCCACACCACCCTACCCTAACTTCGGGTTTTTCAAATCTACTGGCCCACGGCCGCAACCTTAGCAGTGTAAAGATTTGCATGATGTAAATATAACCTACACTTATTAATTCAGTAATTTAAATACTACTAGGGTTAACAATGGAATGGCTGCAAATTTAATATGGCATTTATCGGTGGTAGGTATTATCTATATCGCATGTTATTCTAAACATTTTATTTTACATAAACTAACATTTTACAACTAACAATAATGCAAATAGTGTAAAGACATAATTTAAAAGACATAGGATTCAACATGATCAAGGATTGCGACTTGCCGTGAAACTGGACGACTTCGGCGATCTCGTAGGCGGCAGTTCCTGAATCTTGATCTTGTACCGAGATCTTCGGGATTTCCGACACTAGCGCAAACACATAAAATAATATAAGTCCTGCTTAATTTTAATTAAGCAAGGCAAAATAATCTATAAAAAGAAATAAAAAGGAAATAAATTGCATAAAATATCAAATGGAAAGGGCTCTTTGAATTTTTAGATTTTGCTGGGGAATAATTTTGGAAATTGGAATTTACAGATGGGTTCAGAAAAATGAAAAGAGCAATGTGGTGAAATTTGGGAATTTTGGGATTTTCGTGATTTTCTAGAATTTATTTGGATTTTTCCGGATTTTGAAATTGAGAAAATCGGAAAATCCGATGAACAAGAACGGGTCTACCAACCGCAACAAAGGTAGCCCAAAGATCAGGCGGCTCAAGTGGGTCGGCGGCGCCGCCCACGGCGGCGGCATGCCCCTCGGCGCGCGCTCCCTGGTCGGATGGTCGACACGTGGCCCTGTGATCGGCCGAGATGGGGCGACAGCGGGCGGTCCCGATTGTGCGGGTTAAATGAAATCGGACGGTTGGGGTGTAGGGTTATGGATCGGACGGCGACTGGCAGAGATCTTTACGAAGATCGGACGGCTTTGAAACGAGGTCATCCGACGATCGTCTTTAAAAGATAACGATCGGAGAAGCGGTGGGATGCGGCCACGTCTCTTCGTCTACCTCGCTCGAGCTCACGGAGAAACAGGAACCATGAGGAAAAAGCAGTGGCAACTCCAGTGGCTCTAGGTCGAATCGGAGGGTGGAAAGAGGTTCCTGGGAAGGTGGGGAAACTAGTGTGGGGTTGTGGGAAAGGTGAGGATCAAAGATGGTTGCTGGCGACAGAAGGGGAGACTTTGTCCTCACGGTGGCGCAACAGCTCACCGGTCGTCCCTGGGCGAAAAGGGAAGTGGTTTTATAGTCTTTGGAGCTTGGAGCTTGGAGCTTACAATGGCTGAAGTGGTTTTAGCTCGGGAATACCCAAGAAGGCTGCCCACGGGAGGGTGTTGAAGTCGGCGGCGATCTTCGGTGTCGGACTTCCTGGGTCGATCACCTGGCCAGAGAAGGTTACAGAAGTTATCAGAGGACAGAAAGGATGCTCAGAGCGAGAAGAATCGAAGAATAGAAGAGAGGAGCCGAAGATTGCCCTGTGGAGGTCGCCGGCTCAGGGGAGGGCAATGCCGGAGCTGGAGACGATGGCGATCCAATCGGCGGCTTTGGGAGAATGCTGAGGGTGGTGGGAGGCTAAAGGAAGGGTGGAAGGAGCTCTGAAGTGCGGGAGTGTGGGTGGCGACGAGTGACCGAACTCCTTCGGCGGAGGAAAAGGGAAAAGAGGAAAAGGGAGGGTGCTGTGGCGTCCGCGGGAGGAGTGTGACACGAGTCCACCGAGTGACTGGGACAAGACAGAAGCGAAGGGGTAAATGCGGGTGCGGCGTGCGGAGCGGTGCGGCGGTGGTGGGCGGTGGCGTCCGCGGAGAGAGGGGAAAGGCGGCCACCGGCGGTGGGGCTCGAGAGGACTACCGTCTGAGTCGAGGCTACGTGGCGAGCGGGCGAGCGTCTCCGCTGGGTTGGGTGGCGAGGTGGCAGGGCGGAGCCGGGGTGAAGCGCGCAGCCGGCGGAGCGAGTGGGCGGCCGGGGGCTGGCAAGCGGGCCCAAGGGGAAGGCATCGGGCGACACGTGGAGAGGGAGGCGCCCCCGGTTTCGGACCGGGTTGCGGCGAGGCGGGCGATCATGGGCCGGCTGTCCCCCAAGCGAGCGAGGGCGCTGGTCGCGAAAGAGGCGGGAGTAGGAGGAGGCGAGGAGAAGAGGAAACGGAAAAGAGGAAAGGCGCCTTGGTGAAGAAGACGGCTTGGCCCGAAAGAGAAAGCGGAAAGATCCGAAAATTTCCCAATTGGGAAAGTTTTCAAAATTCACTCAAAAATTCAGGAAAAATTAGGAAAAATTTTGGTTTGAAATTTTGAGGTCTTTCAGTTCACTTAATTTGTTTGTCTGCTGGTTGAGTTGAGAATGCCTATGCTGTGCAAATATTCGGATACCAAGAAACTTCTGGTTAGGCTGATTGTGTTGAGCAGGATCAGAATTGGTTTTTGATGTGCTTGATTGCATCGTGACTGCATTTCTGATATCGTTTTCACATCTCTGTTGGTTAAACCGAGCAACAAGTTTATGCCCTTGTTATGCAGTGTGAATGTGTAGACATTGAGTTGTCTTGGTTAGATTGGCATGGATTCAAAACTGGGTTTGAACTAAGGTGGTGTCTTGGTGGTGTAAATTTAGTTTGCTTGGGGAAATAGTGAGTTTACGAACTGTTAAATGTGTTCCCTATTTAGCCATTTTTCCTCACTTTCTCATTCTTATGTCTTTTTACGCTAACCTATCTAAGCAGTGCACTGCAGTTCCTTTCCACATGCAAGACCGCAGATCTGACTATAATGGCGGAGCTTGGTTGCTGCTTACTCCACCGAAGTGGTAGATCAACTATTGAGGAGTGTCTGCTACAGTGTGAGCAAAACCCTCTGGATTATTTGTCCTTCCGAATGATCAGCACGGCGATTATGTAATGCATTCTTCTGGTTCGAAGTAGGAGAAAAATAGAAATCCCTGTAAACTAGCAACAAGCTCCTGCATCTGCATCACTAGTGTTTGGTAAACCTACATGTCTGTCTCCTGTTTGTTGTAACATGTAACCTATGATAAATGCTTGGTATCTGAATTTGCCTCTTCAATTTTACTTCCACTTTTTGTTTGTTTGTTTGATTGATGTTTTTAGTTTGTGGAAGTAAGCAACCGGATATTGGATGTACTTTAAATGCAAGTTGCATTTTGCATTGAGGTTCTGTTAGTCCCTCGAAGTTCCGTAGAGGAGGTGAGGTGATACTGCAGATGTGATTTATGGGGGTGGGGGATAATTCACTGTTGTTCTCGGAAAGAAGCAGATTAGCAAACATGCTTTTTTAATGTCGAAGCAGTGGCAATTTAATTTAAGACATGTTCATTAATTACTGCTTGTATAAATGCGCGATTACTTTGTAATTAATTACACAACGATTTCTGTCCTTTTCTTGGTACCAGGGAGTGCGTTATGGTACTTGCGTACAATAGGTAAAAGAAATGCACGGAAGCTGGTGCCGTGCACTGTTACTGCTTGTTCAAATGAAGGACGTACGCTTTGTACTAGAGTAGAGCAGTTCACGGACGCACCATACACCGTACTACTTTTACATCTATCTCACGTATATATCTCTTTTTTATTTTCTTCATCGCTCGCATCTTTCTTCTAAAAACTATTTTTTCAGTTATTAGTATTCATTTTCAGCTAAAAATCATCGGCCACAACTAAAAATTATCCGTTGTAGCCAATATGAATATGCCACTAGTTAGTCGTGTCCTCTAATAGGGAAATTTCTACTGAACTGATTAAAAGAAATATCTTTTAGAAAGAGAGAGAGCAAGAGGTGGGAAAAGTCAATGAGAGATATGTGTGCGAGACGGGAGCGAGAGGGCTAGGGTGCGTGATAAGTCCATGACTCCGCGCTTTATTCTCGAAGCGAGAGAAGTGGAGAATCCGATTCGAAAAGCCAGATGTTCATATTAGCTTTAAGTTTCTTAAGCAAAAGCAAAAGTATAAATTAATACGAACACCTCTTAGACCACTGGACCAGTAAACATTTTCACGTGTACAACCGGTAAAATAACTAAAGCTCATTTCAACAAAAAGAGTGAGAGAGAAAACTTAAACCCAGTTATTCAAAAGCAATCCATCTTCGAAGGGTTTGTTCTTTTTTATTTCAGCTTATGGCTTTTGGCTGCGGTTTATAACTTTTATGTTATTCGTGAGAGAAAATATAGAGTAACAGAAACTCGTGTAAGGTTTTGGCCAATATAAATGAAGTCGCTACAGTTTATACTACAACTGTATTAAAAATACTCTTTAAAAATTAATTAGCGTAAAAAAACCAAAAATTAACATTTAAAAACTAAAAAGAAGAGACATTACCTCCTATGTGCTTCTCGCTTATTCTGTCAACTTGTTATTTGATTCAACTTGCATTTCTTTTTTCTTTCACACTCTGAACTTCCGCTCGTTTCGGCTTCAGTTTTTGACTTCTGATTTATTTTTCATTATTTATAAATTTCGTCTTTTTATGAACTTTTGGTTTTTTTGAGCTTTTTTGCTGGTTCTTTTTTTCGTATTCGTTTGTGTTGTTCATGATGAGCTAGTATATTTTTTTCTATTTTTAATTTTTTTAAATTTAATTACGTCAAATAAATCACCTTCAGATAAAATAAAATTTTAACCATAAGATACAACTTTTCAGCCCAACCGATTGGGCCCAGCCGGCTCTTTCGTGCCAAAGCTGACTCCATACTTCGCAGTTTCACCATTTATAAAAGTGGTATAAAAACTCTGAGCTTTCGGTGTTCCGGCATGCGTTTGCTCAATCCTCCTCTTTATGTGATCCCGACTGCAGCACCGTACGTTTAAATTCAGAAAACAAGACTCAGAAAGCAATGCCCAAGAACAGACGCGAGATCTGACTAAAATATGAAGCAGTCCAAAAAAAGTGAAGCGACAGAAATACGAGCACATGGACATGGCGTGGTTTGTTTCATTTCCACCGTCTTTTGTGTTTTCTCAAACAAGAATCTCACCCATTTGAAATGCGGAAATTTCAAATGGAATAGCACAAGGGTTAGTCCCAAATTTGTCCCATTAGATTAGAGATAAACTAACCCGCATACCTTTTTTTTACCAGTTACAGTGGACCAGTAAACTCTGTTCGATATACCAATTTTAGTGCATGCTTAAAACACAGAGATTTTTATTAGAATTTCGCAGGAAACAATTCTATTTCCACAGGAACTAGAAAAAAAATCACACCTTCTAAACAGGACCTTCAAGTCTTCAGAGGCATTGAAACGGCCGAAGCTTCTGACTTTTGGCTTTGGAATAGTAGTAGCTGGAAGTAGAAGCGGCTGAAAGTGAGAGATGCTTGATTCAACTGGAGCTTTTGGCATTTGCCTGAGCTGATTTGGCAAAAGATCCTACATCTCCACTTCACCACTCCCGTCGAGATGTCCACCACTCCACTCCACTCTGGGATGTCCACCGCCGCGATCCCCTGCGTCCTCCTCCCGCTTCACCCACCACTCCCTCCCAAACACATGTCTGTCATTCCCACTCGACGCGGCGTCCTCCGTAGGGCTATTCATTCGGTATTTTCAATAAATTCGGTTCAATGGATAGGTATTCTCGTTAAATACGGTATTGTTATTTTGGTAGATACGATATTTTTAAAAATACGGTTCGGTATCGGTAAATACAACATTATTTCGATATGGTATCGGTAATACCATATTTACCAAAATTGATGCTAATTGTGAAACAATATGACAATATGTTAGCATAATAACAAACTAACAATGATAGATGGCAACAAACAGACAAAATTATAGAAATTATAAACTATAGAACCACTAGATGACAGCTAGAAGGAAATGAAAGACAAAAACAAACATGCACATATAGCAAACAAGTAAATAACAGTGGGCTAGAAGGGAATAATGCTGATTTTTTTGTAATTCGGTTCATTCAGTTTTCCCCAAAAAAACCGAATTACCAAAAACCAAGTTTTTCGCAATACTAAATACTAGTCAAACCGAGTTGACCGACACGGTTAGGTTTGTTCAGTTTGGTACAGTTGTGAACAGCCCTAGTCCTCCACCATCGCCTCGTGGGGGCACGACGTGAGACACCGCCGCCCCGACTATCGCCGACGTGGTGGATTGTGTCGGCACGGGCATCGACGTTGAGTGTTTCATCAACCTAGACATAGGCACCAATCCCCTCCTTGTGTGGCCTCGGAGGCGGAGGCTGGGGAGGAGGGGGAGGAGAGTGACAGGAGCGCTGCGTGTCATTATCTTCCCTGTCTTCGTCCGTAATTCATCACCACCGTTGTCATTCTTGCTCTGGTGAGCCTCCCTCTAATCCTTTCAAACTAGAGCATCCGTACAACACCCCTTCTTTCCCCAATCATTAATTTGGGATTTCCCCATCCCAAGTCGCTGCCCGTCGGTAAGTAGTCTGCGTCACCATCGACACCTATCGCCACCCTGCCTCGGATCTTTCCCGCCTCAACGGTCCGCATTAGTGACCTCCCCTCGCTCCTTTGATGCTCATGATATCCTTGATTTTCCCCCTCTCATACCCAAGCATTGTCGTCCCTTTTCTTCCTCACGCCTAGTCATCGTGTGCCGCCTCCTGCCTATCTTGGTGCGCGTCGAGTCGTGGCACCCCAAATTGTTGGGTCCGCCTCGTCACTCCCTTCTATTTTTGACCATCATTGAAACCCTCGTGCCCTCCTCTGCCCTAGCTGAGCTTGCTTGGAGCCCTCTCCTGGGCGGCTCCCCTGCTCCTCTGTTTTGGCCCACGTTTTTTGTGATTCGGCTTTCAAAAGCCGTTTAAAAAATTCAGACGATTGAATCAGCTTCTGGCTTTTGGAAAATGGAGAAGTAATTTTTCACCATTGATGATTGTTGCATGACCTGCATCAAGAGGGCAGGCCCATGGTTGATCGGCAGTTAGCCCGCCCCAATAGAAACAGAGCAGCGGCCCCTCCCCCGTCTCTCGAGAACACTCTCCTCCTTACCTCACTTCGGAGCTTCCGCCACCCCCTCGCCACTTCCTCGCCAGCGCTCCACCGGAGTTGAGTGTGGTAGGGTCCCAACCCTGTAAGGGCATCTTTAGTTCATTGAACCAATGTCGATTCAAAGTCATGCCACATAAACATTATAGAAACTAAGCTTGTTTTTCTCTAATATATTAAACCGATTCCTATCAATAACTAGAACCCATGTTACATTAAAAAAATAATAATTTTATTGACAGCTAAAAAAGAAGAGTTATTGTACACAGCTAATTAAGTTAATGCACCGGCTAACCACCTAGTAAAATAAACATTTTATTCAATTGTATCCGTATCCAAAGTTTACCCCGGCTCCCTGGTTTCTTACTTTGAACTGGCAGCTCCCAGTATATTGATGCCAAATTAGGCTATTGCACCGGCTAAGTATTCCTTGTATATGCTAGTTCTTTTCTTTTCTTTGCATCCCGGTGAGGCTTTTGGTGTTAAGCCACCGTCCAGCCTTGTGCTTCCTACTCTTAAAGCAATCTCCATTGCCGCTGGTCTCCAAGGTTCTTATCTTCCCTCACCTGGTTATCCTTTCAACAATTTCCCCCCGTTGTGGTAGTGGCGTTGATCGCCTAGTTCCCCTCGTTGCGTCCGGGCACGATGGCGGCTTCTCTCCTCACTTCTTCCGAACCCCCCCTGGTTCCATCCACAACCCCCAATACTAATATGTTTATCCCAAATCATCATCTATTTGGTCCTTTTCTTATTCAAATCAGAGGAGTGTTAATTAAAACTGAATAGTAGAGTAAAAAAAAGGTTTTAAAAGAAAGGATGAGTGATGAAAATGTGAGGGAGAGATATATACGTGATAGGAGGGTAAGTGGAATAGTCTAAGTGATACGTTTGTGCATATTGCCTTATCTTTAGAACAAGACGAGAGTAAATAGAGTGAGGAAGCTGTTTTAAAAGTCCAAATATTTATATTAGTTTTAGACTTCTCTAAATAAAAAGTACAATCAACATCAACGGGTCCTTTGCGTATGGTTTCCAGGAGAGCTTCTTCTTAGACCTCCTGCCAAGTGGCAGCAAAGAGGCCTATGTCCATGGCCATTGCATGGCAGCTCCTTCTAAAGAGCTACTGCTCGTGCCATGGTTGACAAGTGGAGCTAGCACGACGGCCTACTTTCGGCTACGCCTTCCTCGGCCGGTTCTCAACAACAGCTTGACGTTTGCCACCGTCGTCTTCAACCAAAAATCAGTGGCGTCGTCCTGATCGACGACCACAACAGCTATTATAGACTGAGGGGTTACTCGGTTGAACTGAAATAAATTGATTTATGATTAAAATTATACTATAATCGACTAAAATTACACTGTAACTGATAGTGACTTATTTGGCGTAACTAAATTTAAATATATATAAATATAAATATATATATATATATATATATATATATATATATATATATATATATATATATATATATATATATATATATATAAAAAGCCCATCACGGACAATACAAACGAATACGGAAAAAAAGAATAAGCAAAAAACTCAAAAAAAAATAAAAATAGTAAAAAAAACTCAGAAAAAAACTCAAATCAAAATGAGCCCTGGCACAGCAAATCCAGGCCGTCAACACGTGGAAGAGAGAACACAGGAACACTGGACAGGTGTTCTGGATGGCAACTATGTAATTTTCTCTTTTCTTAAGAGCAATGCTGTAATTTTGGGGATGTACTATACTCATTCAGGTTAAATGCAAACCAGGGGTGGCCTTTAGGGCCGTATTACCTTTTTTAAAAAAAGTAGGCCCACCTGGCTTCAACATATCAATTAAGAGTAATGCCTAGATAAAGTCTGGGTTCGGTTGAGAGACTTATTAGCTTTGTTATTTGCTGTAGTACCTTATTTTTAAATGATGTATTTTTTAAGATAGATTAATAATTTAATTATATTAGGTGCTGTATCGAATTCAACTGTATCAATTAAAATTATATGTAATTATCTTACTCTTTATAATCTTTCTTATAAATAATCAAAATTTAAAAGACAAACCCTAAAGACAAATCACTTCCGTCCAAACCACGAGAAGGATAGAGAAAAAAACACTCAAAAAAAAATGCACAGCTTTCTGAGAACTCGGGAGAGAGACAAGGAAAGAGAAAAGGAGGCTTTAATTCGAACGCTCTTGCCTCCTCTCTCGAGCCCTTCACCACAGTGGCATCACGCACGCTAAGCCCAAGCATCCGAGATCAAATCCTCTGGCTTGGCCTCCCATTTCGATTCCTCCTCCCCCCTGAGGTAGTGCATTCTTCTCACTTGTTTTATTTTGTTTCCTTGAGGGGGGTTGGGGTTTGGAGGAAAGTTTGGATTTTTATGTGATTTTGAGGTGCGCCTGTGGTTTTTGGTTCGGTTATGTTCAAATGTGGGCGTGAGATCGGGAATGTTGGTGTCTCATATGCCCGGTGGTGGCTGTCGATTAGGGTTTTTGGTCGGTCCCTTTGGGGAATTTCTCGGCATTGGGACTGAAGTGATTTATCCGTATCAAAATGTGCTCATTTCTTGGCTAAAATTGCCTCTCTCTTTTCCCTCATTGGTGTGTGTCCCGATTAGGAAAGCTGCAAGCGCTGGTTGATTGATCCATTACATTTTTGGCATCTCTTGGCGGCGCAGTTGTGAATCTTTGTTCTCCTTGTGCTAAGCTCTAATGATTTGTGCGAGTGTGAGACTGTATTTTTAGACCGAGTGTGGAGCTATTTCTTGCTTAAAAGATTGATCTTGAAGTTGTTCTTTCTTTTTGCTGCTGTATTAGGCACTTAAGCTCGCGACACCGCGGGTGTCTGTACAATTCGATGCAATTTGACAGGCTCAGGCTGCTAACATCTGATTTCGAGTTATGATTTGTTGTTGTAATTAGAGTTATGCCTATGTCATTCTGATATGTCAGACTCATAATTTGGTTGCTCCACTGTTTCTGTATTCCCACTGCCAAGATCAGGGTTTCTGTCAATCGGCAAATCATTAGAGCTCCTGCATGTTGTCAGCATTTCTTTACACAAGGAGGAAAGATGCTTTATGCGATGAACTGCCCTTACTCTTCTCGTTTGGGTGGTTCATTGCAACCGTAAGTACCTTCTGCTTTGGGTGCAATACAAGGTGTAGTGGTGTCGGACCCTAGATTAGCAATCCAGAACCCTCCGTGTTTCCACCACACTATCCTGGATCAGTAGATAGTACACACAGATATATTGTTGGATCATACATATACATCGTATGAATCATACCAAATATTTATATTATATGTCAGTTTAAATACCCCATATCGGGTAGACTTTACACAATGGGCAGATCAGGCCAAATGTTACATTGCAAGTAGACAAAAGCGGAAGCGTAAGTGCAAAACAAAATATGAGGCCACACCTAGCCACAGACAGACGATTGGGGGTAAAAGATATCAAACTACTTTCTAAGGTTTGGATAATAGATATGCACATAATCACCTAGCTAAGGTAAGGACTAGACTACTAGAGAACAACCTAATCTCCACTGTCTTCTTCTCTGTCAGGTCCCAAAGCGGTGTAGTAGGTGTAGTGGTCTCAATCCGTAGGTTCTGAACAGTGTTCAAGAAGGCGGCCGTAGGGCCCGTGTAGGCGCTGGACAGCCCCCCGCTTTTGCGCCTTGCCCCTAAGTCGGGTGGCTAGGTGGGGAGATGCCTAGTCGGTCCAAGGTGGGTCAAAGGTGGGCTTGGCGCGGCGCCCTCCTAGGCGGATGTGGCAGCGTAGTCGGAGTCGGCGGGCGACTAAATGGGCAGAAGCGCTGGAATGGCATGGGAGGTGGATCACGACCGTGTCGCACTGGGCATACCTTGTCATCTGAAGAAGGGAGAAAAAAACAACAAGAAACAATTTCATCGTTGAGTTTAGAGTGGCTAACTGGTGGTGGTGAAAACCCAAGCGCGCCGCTTCCTGCTACCCTCTGGCCCAATCCCAATTGTAGTTCCGCTCGCTTCGCCTCACCAGCCACCGAAACCCTACACAAAGTTTAACCCATATCAGCAGGGCTTGAACTGCTGCTCTTCTGGGTCTTCGCAATCTACTCGAGCAATCATGACAAGAATCGAATAAACACCAGAGAATGCAAATAAACCCAAATAAAAATTCAAATAAACTCCAAAATTCATGATTTTAGCCCCATTGGAAATATCTTGATTTTATATGAATTTAGAAACAAGTTTCATTTGATTTGGAGTTAAAATGAATGAGAACGGGCCTCCCAAAATTTAATTTAAGGAAAAATCCTAAAAATAAATAGAGGAGAGACAATATGTCTCACTGACAGTTGGGCCCCACAATTTTAATTTGTTTTACGATTTATTTTTCTATTGGAAAATACACCAGAGGCTGACATGTGGGACTAGCCGAGTTGTTAATTTGTTTTTTTAATTATTTTCTTAAGGAAAACACACGAGTGACTGGCATATGGGTCTAGTCGGGTTTTAATTTACTTTTGAATTATTTTGCTTAAGGAAAAGGAGTGAGCAGTTGACAGGTGGGGCCTAAGCACAATGGGGGTCCACATGTCAGTGGCTCAGAAATTTATTTTGGACCTGAGCAAATAAAGTTTACTTTTGTGTGTTCCAAAGAAAAGTGAGGTAATTTGATTAGGCAATGATTTTTGCGAATAATAAAAAACGAACTTTTACTTTTGTAATTATCTTTCTTGTTAACTTTTATGCCTAATTTTTCCCATCTCTACCTCTTTCTTTCAGGCAGGATTCTATACCTGTAGGTTTGCCCATGGCATCAGCTGCTTATCTTGATGATACCGATGCTGAAGTTATCGATCCTCCAAAGAATGAGGAGATGTTGGATGTTACTGAACTTGTTGGTGATCATATCCAGCATTCACCAAAACCGAATGTGACAGTTTCTAGCAACGTGCGTGAGCTACTGGAATGTCCTGTGTGTTTGAATGCCATGTATCCTCCAATTCACCAGGTATGCCTTGTTAGTTGTTACTAAACTTTTAGTACTTACATTTACCTGAAGCATCTAGTTGTATTATACTGGCCTTGTTCTAGGCTTTTAGCATGCCGATTATATGTCAATGTATGTTAACAGGTAGGGACTTGGAGTAGTAAAAGAATACAAATATTTTGATTTAGCTTTAATTTAGTCAGAACTAAGATGGGCTCTGTTTGATTTTTTTTATGAAGCCCTTTCACACTAACAGGTGCCCTCCTTCCCTCCCTTCTTTTCTAATTACCACCTCAAGCACCAGGCTCACCTGTCAGTTACTCGTTGCGAACATTTTGGACTTACACATTGCAATGCTCTCCCTTTTCCTTTTCCACGTTATCTGCAAGTTCTGTAAATTGTTTCTTGCCAAATGACTCCTATCCAAGGAGGATCTTGGATCATTATCCAGTGTTTTGAACTTACACTTCATATTCTTAAGCCCTGAAAAGCAAGTTTAATTTGTAGACACATCATATAACAATGTTTTTCGCATCTGTGTGTGCAGTGCTCCAATGGTCATACTCTATGTTCTGGATGCAAGCCAAGGGTTCATAATCGCTGCCCAACTTGCAGGCATGAACTGGGTAACATAAGATGCCTAGCTCTGGAGAAGGTGGCTGCATCGCTAGAGCTTCCATGCAAGTACCAGAACTTTGGGTGCTTGGGAATATACCCATACTATTGCAAGCTGAAGCATGAATCACAGTGCCAATACAGGCCCTATACTTGCCCATATGCTGGATCTGAATGCACTGTCGCTGGTGACATTCCATATTTAGTAAGTCACTTGAAAGATGATCATAAGGTTGACATGCACAATGGAAGCACCTTCAATCATCGTTATGTTAAATCAAATCCTCATGAAATTGAGAATGCCACATGGATGCTTACGGTAATTATCACCAATCTCTGTATTTTACGATCCAAACACTTTGCAAAGTTCATGTTACTGTGATAGTACGTGTAAATTTTGATTGACCTGGATACTTAGTACGTCGAGTATGCTAGAACTAATTATAGAATCTTTGTCCAGGTTTTCAGCTGCTTTGGCCAATATTTCTGCCTGCACTTCGAGGCATTCCAGTTGGGCATGGCGCCTGTCTACATTGCCTTCCTCAGGTTTATGGGAGACGACACTGAAGCTAAGAACTATAGCTACAGCCTGGAGGTTGGAGGCAATGGTCGTAAGATGACCTGGCAAGGTGTCCCTCGAAGCATCAGAGATAGCCACAGGAAAGTTCGGGACAGCTACGATGGGCTCATCATCCAGCGGAACATGGCCTTGTTCTTCTCCGGTGGTGACAGGAAGGAGCTCAAACTGCGGGTCACTGGGAGAATTTGGAAGGAGCAGTGAATCTCAACAGCTAAGCACAATTGTTCATTCCAGTGCCCATGAATCATGGACCGAAGATGACGTGAAGTTAATGCGTAAGCGAATTGCTGCGAGAATTTAGGACTAGGTAATCTTGTAGGCTGTCTTAGCTACCATTCTTCTAGTAGTTCAAATTATTTTTGTTGGATGGTTGTCTTGTGAACCGAGGTGGTACTGATGTTGAACTGAAGGCAAAACCCTTTTTTGCTTTGAACTTCGCAGCAGTTGCCCATGGTGCCGCTGTAGCCTGTAGGCGAATCTTGATGGCGATTCCTGAAATGTAAATGATGCAACTCCCCTCTGTATGAGACTCGTATCAATATCAGCCCACCATTGTTTCTGAATTCTGATGTTGAACTGGCAATCTGCAGCCGCTCCTATTACATGCTGATTCTTGAGACAGTAGATCAGTCAAGCTATCACTTCCTGTTTTTTTTCCTGAAATGTAAAACGAAGGCAAGATTTCCCCGTGGCCCGTACTGCGATGAGAAGGAAGACGCAGGCAGGCAAGCACGGCTGCTGCACGGGGCGAGGGAGGGAACAGGGATGCAGCGGGAGTGCTTCTGCTGCCCGAAGGCTCTTGCAATCGCAAGATAGGGGGGCGAATCCTGCCGCCGATGCCATCCCGCGCTCGTATGTTCGTTTACCGGCGACCGCCGCCACCCGTGACCGTTGCATAGGCGCGCGCGCGCGCGGCTGCCACACCACACGTCCGCCGCGCTGCCTCGAGATGTCTCGGCCGCGCGTGCGCTGTACACCGTGCGTTGTGCCGCCACTACGTGGCCATGACTGAGCCGGCCGCCTCGAGTTGGGCGGCAGTTCGTTACTGAGAGGCTGGGAGAACGGTGGCGGCGCGCCTAAAGCGTTATCGGCTAGGCCGAGGTGCATCTCTGGTTGGTGGTGGGTGGCACCGGCCATAAGATGATGAGTGGGAAAAGTGCTCGAAATTAACTTCTAGTCAGACATAAGATGATGTCTGATTGCACCACCCAACCAAATAGACGCAACTCAAGTAAGTATGGTTAATGACAGTCAAAGGGGAAGGTAACAGCCATGCATACCAGTGTGCCTTCGTTAATAAACAAGAGTCAAACTCACACAATCCAAACGAAATCAAAATGTAACACCAAGGCGTTGTGGAATGTTAGAGATCAATACAATGGTCAAATTATCAATGGAGTGGTCTGTTCTTTTTAGTTTCTAAAAGATGCCTTTTAGCTTTTCTACAGTAACTAATTTTCAAATGAAATGTATTTTCAAGACGAGATCTATAAATTAATTGTAGTGCACACTTTATCGACTTCATTTATATTGACCAAAACTGATATGAGTTTCTATTACTCCGTACTCTCTCTCACGAATAGACCAAAAGCTATAAACCGCAGCTAAAAGGTATAAGTCGAAGCCAAAAAGAAAATACCCGAAAACCCTTTAGAATGTCGACAAAACAGACAAGAATTCACATTATTCGACCGTGCATGAGATTTCCTGATGTTGACAGTGCTCTATATAGCTGTTTCTCTCTTGTTTTCTTTATATGTGACAGCTATTTTGACTAAAGAAATTCAACCTAGAGCAGCCTTGATAATATTAACAAAATAAAATTATTTGAAGAAGTAACGCCCCTATTGAAAAGAAAAGGATAAAAAGGAAACTCAACGGGATGCGACCGACAAAAAATCATATTATTTTTTATGTGTTTATTTTGACCTCCAAGCCTTCTTCGATCCACTGTGTAGAAATACACCACAACATGCCCGCGACTGGCTCTTAAATTCCATCATATAACATAAGTATTCTGCCTGACCAGGTCCATAGGCATTAGGCTACAAAATTTCATTTGGCAAGTAACCACCAAATATATTGACCGCACCTCTCTATCAATAGACATGAATCCTTGATCCTTGTATTTGCAAACTAGAATATAGTGGCGCCGCATTCGAATATATTTCCAGGGGATAATAGCAGTAAACATTTGCTCCATTCATTCGGTGGATATCCTTTCTCAATTTCAGTGGACAAACTAACCAGGGTCCAGGGAACATAAACATTTACAGTATTGAACTTACTCCTGATTTTATCCAGAGTATTTACCATGTCATGCATTCTTTTCCGTGTTTATTCTGAGGAAAGGAAACTTCAAGTTAATAAATCACCTTCTCTAGAACCAGTGAATGCCAACACACGGGGAGGTCAGAATTCCATAGCTGTACTAAATCTTACAAGATGCAATGAGCTTGTAGTTGCATCAATCAAAAGTTAATTCTGAATGAATTTGAGAAAGAACTCCCTAAAAACTTTATGTGGGGACTACCGGTCACAAAGCTATATTCAAGATTAGCCCTTCCATAAAGAGAACAAAAGGTGGCTCTAAGTTAGAGAACAGGCTAAAGAACAACATGATTACAGTTAAGGAGCTTTAAGTTAGTACAGTTGGATCATTTCCAGATCACATTGCATTGAGCTGAAGAAATGTATAGCCATCTATCCAGGAAGAAAATTAATCAAAGCATGCATAAGATGAATTCAAGCAAGGAAGAGTAGAGGGCAACTAAGAACTAGACAAGAATTGAACACCCCAAGCTCAAGTATTTACATTAATTAACTAGTATCAGTGCCAATCTTCCATACATTACATACATACAAGCACCAGTTCTTATTCTTCAATCGCCCTCACCACATGGCGATTTTGCAGCAAGGAGCCAAGAACAATTCGTTCTCCTCCATGAGCGGCAAATCCGATACCCAAATGATCGGATGCACACAAATTCCACACCAAGAAACCGAAAGGCGCCTCCTTTCTTGACTCTACCACCTCTAATCCATTAATTAGCAGAGCGAACCGAATGGGAAAGGTCGCATCTTTGGCGATTAAGAACAGCAATTACGGCAGCGTACCAATCCGTTCTCGTTGCAATCGCCGCAGCGGTGGACGCGGTCCTCCTCCTCGACGAACACCTTGCGGCTGCCGCCGCAAGCCGGGCAGGGGACGAAGCGGACGCCGCCGCAGGCGTCGCAGACGAAGGCTGGGTCCTGGCCGGCGGCGCCATCGAGGAGCCGCCGGAGCTGGCCGGTCTCGTGCAACTGCCGAACCTCGTCGGCGCCGCCGACAAGGCGTCCGCCGATGAGGAGATGCGGGAGCGAGAAGGCGCGGCCGCGCGCGGCGAGCAGCGACTGCAGCTCGCGGCGGAACGCGGCGTCCATGGACACGTCGCGCTCGTCGACGGCCACGCGAAAGCCCCGCAGGATGGCGCGCACCGCGCAGCAGTCCGCGAACGTTCGCCGCACGCCCCGCAGCGACGTTGTGTAGAGCACCACCGCCTGCGGCCTCGCGCGGGGCTCGTCGGCGAGCTGGTGCCGCCGCCACTTGGCCGCCGGCGGCAGCAGCCGGTGCCCCTGGTGGTGGTGGTACGTCAGCGACCGCGCGAAGTGGAACGGCTTCTTGGCGCAGCTCCCGCTCCCTCCACCGCCGCCATCAGCTGCGGCAGACAAGCTGCAGTCTTCCTCCATCTCACCTCGCCGGGCCGCCGACGCCGCCGTAGCAGGTGAGGTCAGGTTCTTGGCTATGGCGGTTACCTAGAGGAGAGGAAAGGGAAAAGAAAGTGAATTGGGAAAGCGAGAAATGGAATTAGCCGGGAAGGTGGGGTTTAGTGGCGTATATATATTTTCTTGTGATGGTGGAAATTCGGACGGTACTTCTTGTTGCTTTTGTTTGCTTCTTTTTTGGGAGATTGGAGCATTTGCTCCATACATAAACATGGAATTTGATGATTTATCCTATTTGTCTTATTGACATGTGGACTTTAGATCCACATGTCATTGAGACATTATAGAGCAAATCATCAAATGCAATGAAAGATGTGGTAAAAGATCAATTACCTCTTCTTTTTTTCTTCTTCTTTGGTGTTGGGTTAATGGTAGGCAATGCTAAATTGCCAATAGTACTAGCACTACCGGTACTACATTTTTGTGAATAATATTGATTAATTAGTTCACTAACAAATCGAGAAATGGAGGCTGTTTTGAGTTGGAACCAGAAAGGTGCAGTGGTAGTAACCTTCTTCTGTTGCTTTTCTTAATTTGGAAGCATTTGTTTCTTTGGTCAGTTTTGTTAGTTGCTGGTTTGTGAATGGAGCAATTGGTCAGCGGGCACGAGTGTTGGATCTGTTATTGAATCTGTTCTTTTAATCTGCGGCTTACATCTATTGGCTGTTCTTGACCAACTGGAAGGAAGGTTCTTGAATTATGTTGTGCTCAGCCTCAACGAGAGGCTGTCACTTTATCTTCTCTTCTCTCTCTCTCTATATTTCCTGTGAACCATATTCTATTGCAGTGCAAATGGGAAGAAGTCAAGAAGTAGAACATGGTTATTAGTTCGTTTTCAATCAGGAACTTCTAAGGGTGTACACAATTCAGATGTTTTCTTTTTAACTATTATCTAAATTTGTGATCATTAGATTAAAGATTTAATATCTATGAATTCTTCCCTAAAAAATCTCTTCCCTAAAAAAAGAGAATATTGAATCTCTAATTCAACGGTTTCAAATCTAAATAATTATTAGAAAGAAAAAATCCAAATAATGTTGGACACATGAACTTCTAATCGGAGAGATCATCTAACTGAAAAGTTTTGACAGTGTAAAAAAATACAGAGACATGTTCTGACAAGAAAAACTAATGGTACTCCTATGTCTGACATACTCAAACGGTGTTGCCTCCATTTGTATGCTTTCTTTCTGCTGGGCTGGGGCAGGGCAGATGATTGTTCAACTCACAATAAATTTGCATGAGTACTAATGTCTGCAGCTTGAGAAGCACAGGATCCCACACACTAGAAAATGTTGTTTAAACTCAATGCAAACCCTGCAAACCCATGAGCAGGGTCCAGGATCATGGACCCAAGCATCCAACTCCCATGACTGTTCTTTTATCAATGCTACATAGATCGATTGATGCGTTGCTGGTTATATCGGTTTTATGGTGAATAGTTGGCAGCTGGAGCTACCGATCGATCAGTGAATGCCACTGTTGTCTGACAAACTCGAACGAAGAGAAATTTAAGGATTCAGATTTGGGTAAGCTAAGCTACTGCGGTAATTTGGAGTTCTATGCTAACTTAATTCGATACTTCAAGGGTCTTGATGCCATTGCGACCAAATGCAAGGATATCTGGGGCCAAAAAGAACCAAGAGAAATATCTGAAACCTGAATGGGGAAGGCGTCCTACCGACGAGAGCTTAGCTGAAAGAGCTGCCTACACACACGAACGACGACGACTACAAAAACTCAAGCTCCATTTTTTACGACAGTTTCGTTTGTTGCAGTTGATTTGGTCGTTCCACGCGGTTGCGTTCGTCAGACTTTTCCAAACGCTGAGGCATTTACCAGATTAAGCCTGAGGATACAGACTAACAAATTCTCCAAATTTTAGACCATAGCAGCTAAGACAACACCAATCTTGTTGTTTTCGCTGCTGCACGTAAATCATACCTGGAAACCAATCAGATGGAGCTTAAAAACACCGAGGTCGCATTTAGTTCACTATTTCCAATTGTTTTGTTTCCTACTACCATAGTATGCACACAGAGGTAGGGACGGAATTAGAACGAAAATAATTAAGATTCACTGTTTTATCATACATATGGTAATATATATAATTTCTAGGTAATATTATGCTAAATAATAACGTGTCCGGCAATGTTGAGGATCGAAAAAGTGTGATACAGGATGTTTTAGTTTAGCAAACTAGGGCTTCCCATACGTGCATTCTAGCGCGATTTTCGCTAAAAAAACAGCCTTTTCCGAACCCCATAACCCCCCTCCTCAGTCCTGTTTGCTTTGCTTGCCTGCCTAAGGTAGTGCCGCTAAAGCGGGGCCTCCACTCGTTCCTTGTTCCGGGGATGGATCTTGCCTTCCTCGAGTCCAATCTCGGAAGGCGCTTAAGGTAAGGCCCTGCTTCTGGGTCCTGCTCTGGTTTGGTTCCAGTTTTATATCAGTCGATTCCAAGCATTTCCTAAACCTGAAACTGAAAGCAACGTATCCCCTATCATCCCAGGTCCGATTAATACTTCAACATAACCGATGGCAATGTATGATGATAAAAAAATAGTGATAGAAATGTTTTCCATATAAAGAAGCCTGATAATAATATCGAATATCGATAAGTCACTTTGAAAAGGCTGTGGTGAAGTCATTCGGTTTATTTGTTCGGTGAAAATCGTAAGCCATAAACCGATAAGAATGAGGCCAGCGAGTTAGAATCTGTATATACCGTTGCACCTTTCGTACGCTATATTTATCGTAGCTCTATCTGTAGCTACGTTCGATGCATCAGCTATTCATGTTAGTAATAAGTCTAGACACCTTGGGCAATGACTTTTCTTTGTGTGACGCGAGAGGTCAAGCCATTTTTGTCTTCACAAATCGTGTTATATAAAGATTTCACTGTTGCGGTGAGCCAAAATAGAAAGAAATGTTCATTTGATGGTAAGGGCGTAAATAGAAAGAGCATTTTTATCGAAACATAAACTCATTGATTTCTTTCTTTCTCAGGACATACAACAACATAATGATCCTTGCTATACAAGCAATTAGGCTAAAACCCCAATTAGATCTTCTATTGAAGGATTGTGTGCGCTGGAGACCACACCATACGCGTCTAGCAACCGAGGCGCGCACACATGCATTGATTTGATGCACACGCAAATCACTTGGAAGACGAGAAAAACCGGTGATGCGAACACGAGCGAGTGGCCTAGATGGAGAGGTCACCGCTCCTGAGTGCGCGGGCGATGTCGTCGGCGACGGCGAGGCAGCAGGAGAGCCAGCCGCTGAGCATCGCCCACACCATCTCCATCATGCGCACCTCCATCCTCCATGGCACCATCACATCAAGAAACAACACACTTCTGCAAACCGTTGAGAACGTCCTCTCGATGTAAAGAGATGATTCTTCGGAATCAACTGAAACAAAGAACTGAAATTATTTGCCCCAATGAAAACAGAGAATTGAAGAGGGAAAATAAGATTACGTGGGTGGGGAAGGACCTTTTTCTTGTTGCTTTAATGGGCTTGAATCGTTGCCATCCTCGTGGAGTATCCGGATCGATCTCACAGGGCTCCAAGCTGAAGGGAAAGTTCTGGAACTTGGAACTAAGCAGGAAGAGAAGATTAGTAGCAAGGCACAACCATCACCCATCCCTTTCACCTTTCAATCCATGGGCATCAACATCTCTCGAGTTTAATCTATGGGCATAAATATCTCTCGAGTTTTATACTGTATCAAGCTCCAGAACTGAGCCTTCCCTGTGCACTGCCAAAGAAACCTCGGCGTCTGAATATTCCAGCGATTCGGCACTTCTGGATTTAGCATCCTATTTACTAATTTTAGAAATTTTCTTTATCTCCTGCATGTTTAAAAGTCCAATTTAAAAAAGGAAAAAAGGAAGTCCCAAGGAAAAAAGGAAGATATCGAAAATACTTGAAGTAGGACAATCCAGAGGTCGTCCTCATGATTAAGACCCTAGTGGGGAGTGTTCATGTATAACAGATGATGATGATCACCTTTGGCTCTGGGTTGCTTTACATCTTCTGTGAATGAAATGTTTCAAGAAAACAAAACTTAAAGTACCTACAGGTGTCACCTTCTGGATAGTCAAATGGTCCATCGTGATTTCGCCACCTCGCCTAAAAACAAGCCCGGGCTTCGGGCCATTCACTCGTGCACCAGTACACGCTAAACTTTACGAATATGACAGTGCTACGACGCAACCAATTTGTACGAAACTATGAAATCATAGAATTGACTAGTAAACATTCGGAGTTCCACAAGAACTATCGAGTTTCAAAATACTCGTACACAGCAAAGACAACTGGAATTTTGTGCTATCTACTTGTGATTTAGATCTTGTACATATACAATAGTAGTGCTACGAGCGATGTATGAGCGTTTAAGACCTAGCAATTCCCATGGAAAAACAAATACAACTCTTTTCCTCAAAAACGAACCATCGAAGTCATCAGTAGTAGATTGTATGGGCATGGAATCATCTACTAGATGCTCAAGAGTGTCCACTATACTGCTTCCACCGCTTGATGCTCATAGTGCCCAAGAAAAACCTACAAAATTGAGGAAACAAATCAGCCAGACTGTAGGGAAATTAATCAAGGTAGGTAGCACCAGGAAGTTTGGCTGCACCATAGGATCTGGAACATAAAATGCAGTGACAAGGTAAGAACAATATAAATGCAGTGACCAAGGTACCGAACAATAAAGTTGTCAAGGGATATATATAGCAACGCACCTAGTTCTCACTCTTCGATATAGGAGCAGCGCATTCTGCATTCGCTCTCATTAAAAATACTATGGAAGCAATACAAGTACTCAGGCATCCCATTGTATGACCAAAGATATGTTCCGTCTCTATTTACAGAAATCGTATCAAAACAAATACGTAAATCATATCCTTCTATAGTTCTATGCCGACTGCATCCTGTTTTTGCCTTGAAACGAGAGTAACGACGTACCTCCTTGCTATGTTACATCAACAGAGTATCATAATACAGACAACGGATGGGGGATGCCCAACTAAACCATAATTCATTATATTGCATTGTAAAGGATCATACATGTATTGAGGTTGAACTGTAGATCATTGTTGAGAGGAACTTTCTTAGACCCCAACTGAAATATTCTTCTATTAGCTCACAAAACTGAACTGACAAAATTTTCAAGACTCTTCCTCTTGGCAGTTTACAAGACCCAGATATTTGCTTTGATGTCAGAAGAATCTTTTGTGTACATCTGTCAATAGTAACAGCATCTCCTCAGCAATCCCTGGCATTTCTTTGGGGCACAGACCCAACGCTGTGACCCAGATCACTTTTTTCTTGCGCACAAAGAATTTCAATTCCGCTGGAGCCCCACCATTTCTGTGTAGAAGGTGAAGTTTCCTAGGAACAATGCTGCTCAACTGACAAGGATGTTCACTTGGACTACTTCAGCTACAGCAAAGGCCCATGCCCGGCAGGGAAACGACTGGGATGAACACCTCGTTTTGGTCTTTCATTGCCATATCGTCTCATTTCAACTGGACCCCAACCAAGAATGCCAGCAGAACTGCTAGATTCCTGCAACCTGTTTCCGTTTGTCATGATTGGAGGAGGTTGATACAAAGGTTGGGTGTCAAATTGATTATCTGAGTCAGCTCTCCTCCGGCGCTTCCAGGCTTCAGAATTCCTGGTGTTCTCACCATTATTAAAAGACTCTGAAGTGTACTGCATAGACCTTGTTGACCTTTGGTTTCTTGTAGGATGAAGATGATTTAAAGCACCCCCCCTGTTGGGAGGAACGGATGCAAAATTGCCACCATGTGATGGCCCTACTCCAGCTTCCATTTGGTCCTGACTAAGTTTTAAGTAGAGATCATGCAATTGCTCCCCAGACATATTTGAAAAGGTTGCCACATAATTCCATAACCTCATGGTCATACCTACAAAAACACAGTTATTTAGACAAAAGTATATTTAGACAGATCTACTTATACGGTTTTTTAAGTGTCCTATCCAATATTAATCATAAAGAGTAGTCCTGAGAATGTTATTGCAAAAAGAAACGGTAATTTGTTTACATCATGTATGTTTTTCACACAAAGGTTAAAAGGTAGGAGCTACCAAACACTTACGGGATTGCTTGTACGATTCGCTGTGTTGGTCGACGATCTTTCCAATTTTTTGTCCAATTATCTGGAGGTACCTACGAATTCTTGAAAGAACCTGAATATAGTGTTTCAAGGTAAGGTCAGGGCTGCGGAAGAGCAATTTGAGAATAGACTATCCAAAGATAAAGCAGAAACCTTTTCCTTTGGAAGATTTACACTTGTATTCTGTAGCCTATCTAGGCGTTTCAATATTTCCTGCTCGTCATCCAAAACTTCAGTGCACCATTCCAGCCACTTTTCCTCCTTGTCTAGACGATATTTAGTCTCTGCTTCAGATTCTGAAATTTCACCTTCTTCTCTTGCTTCAGTTTCCACCACCTTGCGTTTCTGAATGCCATCTTTGTTTGACTTATTATCATCTTTTGTTTTTGCATCTTTTTGTCGGCCCCTCAATGATCGAGCCCCACCATTGCTTTCATTATGGATTGTCTGGCGAGTACCTCCTTTGGTTTTTGAACTCTTACCACCCAACTTGGTATATTCCTAGAAAAAATAGAACTTCTCATCAACAGATAAAAATGTAAAAGCTAAAAACATGACAAATGTATAGCTTTTGAATAAAAAAATTTACATTCTTCCAATAAATTCAACTCTCAGCCAGAACTACAACAGATAGTCAAGCAATAACTTCAGCTGCTAGCTATCCATGACTAATTAATTACATCTGACACCCGACATCCAGCCATGAGCAGTAGACACATCTCAACCTGGTCCAGGAAATAAGTACCTTTCAATTTTATATTTACACTAGCGCTTGCATATTTCAATGCACGCCCTATACACAATAAGCAAAGCCAGGTGCACTTGCATATAAACTGAAGGCAGACAGGCACAAGTGCACACAAGGGAGGTAGGGGAGTACCTTTTGCAGGAGAGCACTAGCACGATTATCCAAGTTTGGTGCGTGGTAAAATGTCTCTCTTTCACCAAGTGCTGCTGGTGCAATTTTTGTTGTGAGACCAAGCTTTGGATCCAACCGTATCTTCTCCCAATTTCCATAGCCATGCCAATGAATTCCAAGCATCAATCTTGCATCATCAGCTAAGCAGATACGAGAAAGAACTATAAGAGCCTATATATATATAAATTACAAAAATCAAGAACCAAAGTTGAATAGCAATTACATTCAGTCCATCCACAGCTTGCTGACCACTGTGGCTTTTTGTAAGGTGATTGGATCCGGTATTGTCTAACTGGATCTTTGGAGCGTGCAATGCGCTTTGCCAAGAACTGAAGCTCTTCAACACGAGCTAACAACTCATAGGCCTTTACAGCTACACCAAAAATCCAACACAGTGCCCTACATTTGAAGTACAAAGAATTGAACTTAATAACGTGAAAAGGTATCACAAAGCATCAATTGCCCTTTTCTCTAAAGAAAGGGACAGCACGGTGAGTTATACCTTGATATCCATATTCTCTTTAACAGCTTCTTGACAGCCATCAATGAGCAAATCAAACAGCTCAATCTGAGCTTCATATGGTCAGCCAGAACTACAACAGATAGTCAAGCAATAAGTCTACTATACCTCCCCGAACTCTTACGATCGTCTAAGTTTCAACCTCCCAACTACGAAACCGGGTATCCAACGCCCCTCAACTATCAAAACAGGTCAAATTACCCCCCGGACCCCATTCCACCCGATTTTGATCTGATGTGGCACTTACGTGGCACTGGTCTTGACACGTCATTGGTATTAAGAAAACATGGCAAGCAGTCAGCAAATAAACAAACAAAAAACCGACCCATCTCCTCCTCCATCACTGCCACCACCACTACCAAGAATTGAATCGGTCTCCTCAAGGTCTCTCTCCTTCACTCTCCTCGCAGGTACTCAACGACCCGTAGAAGCACGCCGTCTACGGCGAGAACAACCTCAAGGCCAGTGTTCCCCCACCACATCCGCACACGGGGCCCACGGGTTTCGCTTCAACCCGAGGAGCGCCGAGATCTTCTCCGACATGTTCGGGGGCGCATTCGGCGGGGCGGGTCCCCGCACACCTGGCGGCTGCGTTCCCCATGGGTTCTCGGGATTCGACGACAACGCCGCTGCCTCCGGGGCAGGAGAGACGTTTGGGGCACCGGCGATCAAACGGCACCTGGCGTGCAGCCTAGAGAACTTGAAGGTGGCCCCGTGGGCGACAGCGCGGGCACCGTTATGCAGCCGAAGCAGCGCATGACAAAGTCGTTGCCAGCGACGACACCGCAGAGCAAGTCCTCGCCAAGGGCGATGCAGGAAAAGTCGAGGCCTTTGGGGAGGGCGAGCTGCAGCCACTCCAAGTAGGTGGGTCCATAGGTGTCGGAGAGGCCACAGACGTAGGGGCCATCACAGCCATCGCACGGAGGGAGGGGCCCTAGTAGAGGCCGCGCGGGGCAAGTTTCCATCGACTAACACAGAGGCGAAACTTGGCTTCGACTTCGAAGAGATAGGGGAGGGGATGACGAGTGGCGACTGGAGGATAGGCAGGGGCTAGTAGCGCTAGCCACCGATAAGGTGGGAAGCGATGCGGCGGAGAGCGGAGGAGGGCAGGGTGGGGAAGGTGAGCGGCGGCGGGGAGTGGAAGGCGAGCGGCGATGGCGGGGGTCCAGGCGGAGCGCAAGCGGCGGCCACGGAGAGGAGGCGAGTCAAGCAGTGTGTGAGAGCGGGGCCGCTCATGCCATCCTGCCTGCATGTGTGGGGAAGGGGGCAACAGTGAGTGGTCGGTCGGCCACTTGGCTTCGGCCATGGCGAGTGGGAGAAGAGGGAGAGAAGAAAACGGAGGTGGAAGAAAATGTAGCATGACATGTGGGTCCCAGCAATAAATAACTGCCACATCACCTGAAAACCAGATTGGAATGGTCTCGAGGTGGTAAAGTGAATGGTTTTAATAGTTGAGGCCCTAGTACCCAGTTGTGCAATTCGAGGTTGAAACTTAGACGACTGTAAGAGTTCATGGGGGTAAAGTAGACTTATTCCAAGCTCAAACTGGCTACACTCTTCCCAAGATATTTGGGGGGAAAACTATACCCCCTTGACCTATTATTGTCTATTAGGACATTCTGATCAGAACTGCATAAATAACATTGGCGGATTGGGAGAAAAAACAAAAGATCTCCATTGCACAAACACGTCCTTACATGTATTCCAAATACACAATGCTTGGAGATGTTAAGGGTATTAGAGATAGAATAAAAATTGTATTATTCATTTCCTTATATGCCTTGCTTTCCTTATCTACATATGGCATATGCCCCTATAATATCCCATTGTACTCCCTATATATATTGCTCATTGGGCCTCTCCAATATACACAATATTCATAACATGGTATCAGAGCTTAGGTTGAAACCCTAACCTCGATCTACTTCCATTGTTGCTGCCCCCGGGAGGATCGATCTCCGCTCCCGGGGGCGGCCACCTTGTTGAGCTACGCCGACCCGCCGCCTCCTCGTCTCTGGCCGCCGCCGCGCCATCACCCGCCTGGGGCCGCCACCGGATCTCGCCGGTCCGTCGCTGGGCCGCCGTCATCCGCGCCCTTGTCGTCCAAGATCCGGGCCGCCGCCACCGCTAGCCTCTTCTTGGTCGCCGTTGTGCGGATCCTCGTTGAGAGAGGGGAGAGGTTTTGAGGGAGTGGGACGTTTTCTTGGTGCTTTCCTTATCCGCATATGGCATATTCCCATTGTACTCCCTATATATATTGCTCATTGGGTCTCTTCAATATACACAATATTCATAATAGGAAATACATTTCCCAAAGATGTGCCCTTATATGTATTCCAAATACATATTGCTTGGGGATACATTTCCCTACGATGCCATATCCACTACAGTTTCTCAAACACACATATCCAGTTGGATCAGATAAAAAAGATGTCACTTTGTTCTTTTACACAATTTTTTCGAATTAGCTCTCATATGGGAGGACATGTCCCAGTCGACCTGATCCATCCAAACAGGAATTGAGAGGGGACTTGGATTTCAACTGCTGGTAATTGTCACTTAGGTGACTGGCAAAAATCCAAACCAATTCAAACAATATCCTTTATAAGAGAGATATAATGGTTGAGAACTTCAACAAATTGGATAACTAGGACTTAAGAGAAGGCTTCAGCTGCTAGTTATCCATGACTGATTAATCACATCTGACAACTCACATCCAACCATGAGCAACATAAAAACATCTCGACCTGGTCCACGAAGGAAGTACCTTTCAATTTTATATTTATATTTGCATTCACGCTTCCAATACACAACAGGCAGAGCTCAGGTGCACTTGCATATAAATTGCAGGCAGACAGGCACAAGTGCACATAAGGGGAGGTAGGGGAGGAGGAAGGGAAAAGGGGAGAGATAGTACCTTTGCAGCAGAGCACTAGCACGATTATCTAAGTTTGGTGCACGCGGTAAAAATGTCTCTCTTTCACCAAGTGTTGCTGGTGCAATTTTGGTTGTTAGACCAAGCTTTGGATCCAACCGTATCTTCTCCCAATTTCCATAGCCATGCCAATGAATTCCAAGCATCAATCTTGCATCATCAGCTAAGCAGATACGAGAAAGAACTATAAGAGCCTATATATTTTTTAAAACATTTATCAAGAACAAAGTTGAACAGCAATTACTTTCAGTCCATCCACAGCTTGCTGACCACTGTGGCTTTTTGTAAGGTGATTGGATCCGGTATTGTCTAACTGGATCTTTGGAGCGTGCAATGCGCTTTGCCAAGAACTGAAGCTGTTCGACACGAGCTAACAACTCATAGGCCTTTACTGCTACACCAAAAAAATCCAACACTGTGCCCTACATTTGAAGTACAAAGAATTGAACTTAATCAAAGTAGAAAAGGTATCACAAGGTACCATTGCCTTTTTCTCTAAAGAATGGGACAGCACAGTTATACCTTGATATCCGTGTCCTCTTTAACAGCTTCTTGACAGCCATCAATGAGCAAATCAAACAGCTCAATTTGTGCTTCATATGGAGCCTTTGCTATTGCACCACCAACATCATCCACAATTAAGCCAATTTGGCTTGCGTTTCCAAACTTTTTAACCTAAAAGGTTCACTTATCAGAGTGAGACAGATGAAGCTGTGAAGACTATACATCACACATATAAAGCTTCACAAACAATTCAATGCAATCTACACCTTCCATGTGAAAAATTATCACCAAAAGTTCAGGAAATCGCACCAGAGACAAACTTACTACTAGTACTACAGCAAATTCTGCCTTAGGAAAACTTGCAAAATCAATATAATGTGAACTTGGTATTTCTACATGCCAACAAAACCAGATTAACCTGTAGTTGAAATTTTACTCTATAATCAATGCTTAAACAAACACTGAGCTATACATTGATCATTACATTTCTGATATCTAATTAGATCAGAATTAAAAGACTAAGATAGCACAAGAATGTAACAGCAAAAGCAAATGTACTTAGCTGGTTACACATTGCCACATGAATCACCATAGTGATCTAGAAACTTGCAGCAAAACTTTTCTAATCAGACAAGATGAGAATCCAAACATGTTACAACATCTCATCAACTCAAATCAGAGAAGATGATATTATGATCAAGGTTCCAAATACCGGCGGTAACCGGTTTTACCGGTGCCGACCGGGAGGAAAAAAACCGTTGGTTTTTTATTTAATTCAAATTTAAACTTTTGAATGTAAAAATTAGTTTCCCTAATGATATTTACATTGTTTAACACTAATAAAATGTATTAGGAAGATGCATGCACTTCCCGTACTTGACTTCATATTTTTTGCCATGAATGTATTAGGAATTTTCATATTTTAAATGTAAAAGTTAGTTTCTCTAATGATATTTATATTGTTTAACACTAATGGAATGTATTAGAAAGATGCATGTACCTCCCTGCTTGACTTCATGCCTTTTGCCATGAAGGTATTAGGAATTTCCAAATTTTGAATGCCTAATGATATTTACATTGTTTAACACTGATAGAATGTATTAGGAAGATCCATGCATCTCACGTGCTTGACTTCCTACTTTTTGCCATGAATGTGTTGGGAATTTCCAATTTGATATTTGAAAAACCGGTGTTTAGCGGTTTTTGGGCGTTCCGCCGTTTTTGGTGTTTAGCCGTAATCGTATTGGCCTCGGCGGATTTACCCGGTAGCGGGATTTGGAACCTTGATTATGATATTAATAACTGAGGTACTAAGAGACATAATAGCATACTTCTTTATATTTGCAAACATAATTCACCAGTCAGAACAGCAGAAGAAACAATATATTGATAACAGGTGCAGATTACCGCTCGAACAAAGCGGGAAGCATCCTTCTTTGGCACATTTCCGAAGGACCATTCTCGTACTTGAGCTACTGCCCCATCAATCAATGGTAACGAAGCAAATGTGTCAACTGTTCTGCTAGAACGCCTCCTTGGTTTTTCTTGTGCATCAACTGCCCGCCTTTTTCTGTTGCTATTTTTGTTGAGCTGGAGATCTTCAACATAGCTCTTGTTATTTCGTGCAGCACGAGGTGCTAAAGTTTCCTGAAAAACATATCTGATGTTATTCTTTTATTAAATTAATGGCAAGAAATAACTGAAGCAAGTTTTACACACTGGAAAATGCCAGTTCAGCGCAACAGTAGCTTGTCCAAATCAATACCTGAACCATATCTGATGCATCTGGCTGTATTAGTCTGCTCCAGAATGTGGCGTCATCTTCGCCGCTGGAAAAGTTGGCAACCTGCCCAAAACATAAAGTAGGAATTTTGATATATAATAAATATTTCATGCTCTGCATCAGTAGCTATAGGGTTGTGCACATCACATGCCTTGAAAGCACTAAGAAGCTCATTTCCTGCCTCCCCTTCACCACCCTTTGTTTCAACTTTCTCAGCTCTCTCAAGAATTTCATCAATGTCCATGCTTTCAAGCTTCCCCTTGGTCTCTTCATCAGTCTTATCTTCTTTGAACAACTCCTCCGCTCCAAACCTCAATATGGCTGAAAGTTCATTCTGCCAAATGGTATAGCTTAAATCAGAAGAGCAAAACAGAGTAAACACAGAAAAGAGAGGAACAAGTAAGAGACTGCGTAATACACCTCCTAGGTTGGTTTAAATCTTTTTGTACAGATTACCTATTGTATGAGCTAAATATGCTTGAAACATCCTAAATTCAATTTTTCTTGTGTTTCCGGTTTTTAGCGGGTTTTCTGGTTTTTTTGCGGTTTCTCTGGTTTTTTGGGCGGTAACCAGCTGGTTTTTCCGGTTACCGGTTTCAAATTTCAAAACTTGAAACTTGACTGGTTTTCCCAGTTCTTCGGTTCCAGCGGTTACCGACGATGAACGGAAAAACTAGAAAACCGGTCAAATTTCAAGTTTTGAAATTTAGGCCGGTACCGGGTTTTGGAACCTTGGGTATTGTATCCTTTTCCTTTTTGTGAGGATATATCTAGTGTATCCTGATAGAAGGCAGATGCCACAAGCAGGTTAAACATGAAACTTAACCAAACCTGCACCAAGGTTACAAGCTGTAAAGTAAAAAACTGCATAACTCATAAGTTACTAGTGGTTTCAACTAGCTGCTGCAATACATTAAACCTAGATAGACTTAAAACATACAAATGTATAATACCACAATTTCTAAAGCAACATATACTAAAACAAGTTTCCATCCAAATTAACCCAAGAAAAATATACAGCTGATGCAAAAGCCTACCTTGTCAAACATGGAGCCACCCTTTTTGGATTCTTTCTTCTCGAGCCTGCCCTCAGCATTTAGCTTCTGAATCACTAGGTGATCAAGAACCTGAAATTTAAAAAAAAATAGGTCAAAAGCAGTTCATTTATTTTTATTAAAAACAACGTATGAAGAAGTCAGTGTCAGCACCATTTTTTTTCTTTCTGTTCTTCAATATATCCTCTTCAACACTTTTGCATGTGACGAAACGGTAGATGTTAACAGTTTCTTGTTGCCCGATCCTATGTGCCCTACTCATTGCCTAGCATGACATCAAGCATCCAAAAGAAACAGAGGAAAGATAAGAAAATATAAAAAGCACACACGCGCGCGCACACACACACACACACAGAGATAGAGGACCTGTAGATCATTTTGAGGATTCCAATCTGAATCAAAAACTATCACTGTGTCTGCTGTTGCAAGATTAATACCAAGTCCACCAGCACGTGTAGACAGAAGAAAACAAAAGTCATCACTTCCAGGTGCATTAAAATGCTCCATGGCCTGGTGACGAAGATCTGCTCTTGTACTACCATCTAACCTCTGAAACTGGAATCCTCGAAGGGACAGGTACTCAGAAAGGATGTCCAACATCCTAACCATCTGCAAGTATCAGAATTCAGAAAATATTTAGATAGAAAATCCATGAGGTGCAGCTGCTTTCATGTAAAATATAATATTATGTTTTGTCCAATATATTGATGTTGGCACAATAAGAATGTGGTTCTGGTAATGTTCAACACCAACTTTCCAAATGAATGAATCATAATTCTATTGCAAAACAGAACTAACTCGGTCCAATTATACAAGTAACCAGCCATAGAAGTTTGTTCGGTGTCAGCAAAAAATTACAGAGATATCAGTGCAAAAATAAAAAAATAAATCCAACGAGGTTGCTTCCTCCAATCAGTCCTGAAGCATAAAATTTTCATTCTACATAAAAACCACTAACCAGCTATATTGACCAACAAATTATACAAGACATACACCAGAGCTCAAAGAATTCATGTCTCCTAAATAGTGTCTTCAGAAAGTTGACATGTGAAATGGTCCAAATGGACAAAATTTCTTAGCTCGTCCCTTAGAAGTACCATACTAATATGGCTTCCCAAATTGAAACAAGTTTTTGCGAGTGTGAACTATATCTTTAATAGAAGAATTGGTGATTCTCTCAATAAAAATTTTAGAAGGACGTATCCAAAATTAATAATAACTCCATTAAGTAAAACTGCAAAACGACAACAAGTGGCATGGAAACCGTAAATACAAACCTGAGAGAATATAAGCACACGATGGTTAGTCTCCCGCAGTCTTACCAGCAGCTTGTCCAATAGAACTAATTTCCCGCTACTCATTATAATGCGTTCAACTTTATTGCGGTTGCCAATGCTATCTCCACCATAACCATGATCAGCACTTTCAAACAAGAATGGATGGTTGCAACATTTTTTCAACTCAACAACGATGTTTAAAAGTGAGACCTACATATACCATGATGAAGTCAGCCAGACAAAATAAGATAACTAGCAATTCAAATATGTTGCACAAGGATAGGCATTATAAAATAAATTCCCCCTTTATTGTCTTTTTTTTGTGTACATACAAACAATTACCAGGCAAAACTAAAAAAATTGTAAGTCAGATAGATCTGCAGACATTTTTAGATCTTTGTAAATAAGTAAAACATGCATGAGCTAGAGCAATTGCTTACAGGAACATTGATGAACAGCAAATTACAAAAAAAAATACTAATCCAAGATATTCGGCAAACTAGAACTACCTAGAAATATGATTAAGCACTTGTGAATACGCAACACTAAAGGGCCTATTACGATTAATTAAACTTATAACAATGAGAAGAAAATGTGCCTTGCAATGACACCCCAAGTCCCAACAACATCAGAAAGCAGTCAAATAAGAAACTTCAAGAATTGTCGTTAATTATAACGGTGCTGGTATGCATGAATTGCCAAGGTTTGGTGGTCCGCTGGAGCAAGGGCCTCAAGTCTTTGGCCTAAAGAAGATCCATATATTTGTATAAAATATAATGGCCAGCAACTCTGCAGCATCAACAGTCTAATGGAATTCATGTTCTATCTAAAAGAAGGTGCTGATATGGTGCTCAGGAGATTAAGCCTACCTTTGGTATTGCGGTGGCTTTTAAAAGCACTCTAATTTCGCTACTTTTGGATACACTAACTAACAGCATCCTATGTTAGAGCCAAAACAGAATTATCATACCAGAAATGGTAACAATTCCCATGATTACAGATCACAGCAACGCAAACTGGCCCTAAGCAAATCTCTTATTCAGGAGGAAGTGTCTGTTTTCCTACAGTGGGGTAGAAAACATCCAGTTCACTACCCATAATCACCTCCCCTTATTTCCCCTTCCTCCATTGTGCCCTTCATAATCCAGGATTCCTTGCACCCCAACATCCACTATAACGAGCTCCCCTCACCTCATCCCCCGCGTTCCCCCTCCTCCTTAGTGCCCCTTCACAACCTGATCCACAATGGATCTAGGAGCTTCATAAACAGTTGCAACCCCACAGCACCAATCCAGATCTGCTTAGCAGGCACCACAGCATTGCTCAAGAACAATGTTCCTAGACTTGTAACAATAACCACTATTTATGTACTGCTTCTCATTTCTCAAATACAAGATGTTTCACAAGGGTCAATTGACAACTTATACAAACATACTGAACAACCTAATTACAAACAGCTCTGAAATACAAACAAAAGTGGTGATTGCCAACAAAAATTAGACAGCCAATCAATAATAAAAATGAAATAAGTCCTACACACACACACACACACATAACATCACATACTGAGAGAAAACAGACTTGTTGATACCATCTAAATAAAAAAACTACAAAGAAATCATGATTAAAAGAATTTAACGCTCAAGATGTATCAAAACCTGATTCCCACGAACTCCTTTATTCAGATTCTGAAAATTCCGCTCTAAAATCCACTTGTAATACCTAGTAAAATATAAAAAATGGTTTATTTCAGTCAGGAATGGAATGGACAAGTGAACTAAGTTAGCAGAAAGTGCTTACTGTTTCTGTAGGGGAGACATTTCAACACGAAGAATCCGCTCAATTTTTGGAGGCAAAGACTTCTCAACATCTTTTATGACTCGCCTTAGAATATGGGGCCTCAATTCCTTGTGAAGATTTGCAAGCTAAAAAAAGACCAGAGAAAAGAAGGTTTGTCGATGTCAAAACAATGATCACATAATAGTATAAGATAATTGTGAACACAATCCAGGTCAAGAAAAACTATCATTTTAAAAAGCGTTACCTCGGTTTCATTGAAGGAACTCAGATTTTTGTATCTCTCAACAAAAATATCCTTGCTGTTAAATTTAACTGGATCAAGGAAATGAAGTAATGCCCTACAAAAACAAACAGCCCAACAACAATGGGAGAATAATGGCTAAATGCAACCACTATGAACATATTGCAGTGTCAATTTACATATTAACAGTGCAAATATATTAATAAACTTTGACTAGCACAATTCCACGTGAAAAGGGCATACCACAACTCTTCAACACTATTCTGCAAAGGGGTCCCAGTGATTAGCAGCTTATTCTTAGTGCTGAATTCCTGGAGGAAATGAATGTAGTGTTATCTTTTCGCAGTAGTTACCTACTTACCTGATACAGAGGCTCTATGCTTAGTTAAAGAAAATATTTTCATACCAAAAGAGTCATATACAGTGATGCTTCACAGTTCTTTAACCGGTGGGCTTCATCAACCATAAGATAGCTCCATTTGATCTTGGAAAGAACAGCTTTGTCCTTAAGTATCACCTCATACGTAGTTATCAACGTATGGAATTTTACATGTCGCCCACCCTTCTTATTTGTAAAAACTCATACTGTTGACAAATCTGACATAAATATATTGGAGAAAAAGTCAAGGTTAATACAAGGTGAAGACAAGACAACTTTGTTAAAAAGGTAGAATTAGGAATCTTCACTCTTTTGGTCCTCTAAAACAACGCATTCTTTTTGGAATTAACATTTCAATGCAAAGCACACAAATAAGATGAAAAACAGGAGCCAAAAACATGATGTGCTACGATGTATAACGTATGCAGCTTCAAATATGCTCAACCACCATGACAACCAACAGGTTTTACTTCAACCACAATGTGGTAACTGGTAAGTACTACCACAGAGATCAATTACACCATTCATGAAGCCTAGGATGAAATGCCACATTCCTATTCTGAAAAGTGAAAAGACAGTCTTAGTACGAACACACAAGTTATACCAGGTTTACAAGTCAAGAAAATTTTTATTCCTCATAAATAATAACCCAAGTAAATGCCATAACAATTAATTCAGGTTGCCCTACAAGCCCTGATACTTTTTATCTTCTTATTCCTTTTTTCTGCTTTTCCCCCTAGAGCTGGGGGGAAAAACAGGACTTTGCACAAAGTCAATAGTAAGTAAATCTGATGTTTCCAGGGTGTTCAAATTACTAAGGTACACTTTTTCTGACTAACAGCCTTCAGATTAAAAAAGAGGTTCAGATGACTAGAGATCAAACCAATGAGAGCAGCTTCTAATCAAGAGAAGTGCTGACAAACTGAACAGTTTGGGATTGTGAGTGGAGAATTTAAGTTATATGAAGATGCACTGTCTAAAAAATATATGCTTTGCTAGCGCAGGTGTTCAGTGCTTTGCACATGAGATGGTAAACTGGCACAAAAGCTCCATCCCTACAAAGTGAAGCACATGACAAACTACAGGAGCCAGCTATGTAATGAACAAAAGTTTACTCGAACAAAAGCCAGTAAGTTCCTAGCCAGCTCAAAATACATGAGTTAAGGGAAATCCAGTGTCTGATAACAAGCAAAATTTTCAACAATGGCAAAAATCGCCAGTAACAAGTGTTAATTATATTTACAAACCAGAAACGCTATATATCATAAAGCAATAGTTCTTGTTCCCAAAATTTGGAAACTGTGTCTAGGTTGCACACGAACTTCACAGGAAGCAAAACAGGTGTAGAAGTAATTTACTAGGTTTACCTCTCTGCTAGCGATTTCCCACATAAACAACAACATTCATTTCAGGTAGCCACTTCCGAAATTCTTTTGCCCAATTTGACAATGTTGAGAGTGGCACAACAACGAGAAATGGACCATTAATTTCTTGAGCGTTCTGCAAGATATATAGCAAATGTTATTAATCAAGTAAAGAATCCTAGTATCATTCATCACAATGACAGATAAAAGCAGAATGTGAAAAAATTTACGTGAAGGAAGCCAAGCATGGAGACAGATTGAATAGTTTTTCCCAGACCCATCTCATCAGCAAGAATAACATTAGTGTCATTTCTCCACCTGTTTTCAAATCAATTAATGAGCATAAAGAGGCAAACAAGGTGCTTTCTTTGTGCATCATATATATAGATCTTACATACCCATTAACGAGAAAGTTTAGGCCTTCAAGCTGATAATCACGAAGTTTACCTCCTTTTAGCCATTCTGGTTGGTCATCAAGCCTCCGCAAACTAGCTGAATAACATAAAGTTATTACAGGATTAAACAGCAAAAAATAGTGGTCCATTGGTGCAAAAAAAAAAGGATATCGAATTTAAAGACCAGACGTAATGGATTTTCCTAAGTAAATTCAAACAATGCCCCAAGTGTTGGTGCTCCAAAGTAGGATCAAAATAGCCTAGAAGAGAAATGTCCAAACTTATTTTTGTTTTCTGGGCCATAAAGGAGGAGGAAATTCCATTTTACAGCAAAGACACCTGTCCACTCAAAAAAAAAAGCTCACCAAATCATCAAGCAAGCAAGCACAAAAAACTTAAGCTTCCAACTTACTTTTGCTTTTCTTCCTTTGGAAATCAACTGTTTTCCCCAGTACAGCAGTGGAAGCTTCACGGGCCTATCATTTAGTGTAAACCCAATTATGATACAATTTTATGCAAAATACAGTTATAATTACAGAATCTCGTATTGATTAGATACATAAAGTGCCTACCTTGTATTCATCAATTGCACCTTGAGCAAATTCAATATCTGTATCTTTTTCCCTGATACCAGAAACAAGGTGAGCAAGACTAATGAATATTAATTAAGCAATAGCAGCATCTTCATACAACAGATATAGCATGGCTACAGCATCAACCAAATAAATTATAATCTGTATGGAAGATCACTGTTTCATACTCATTTCCATCAATGGAGGTAGAGCAGTTGTATTTATCTCGGAAGAACATCCACATGCAAAACATTATCACAACCACAAAAATGGAATGCACGGAACCATGTCATGAAAATTACCAGGTTGATTCTGCATAAGGAAGTCCTTGCCATTTGACTAAATATTCTGGCACCAGATCATCACCATCAACTTTGCTGACCCTATCAGCAAATATTCGTTCAACCTGAAGATTGTATACTTAGACAGGATACAGATGTGACAATAAAACCATAAATCAATAGTCTAAAGTTGAACTTCATACGAAACCTGGCTATATTGCTTAATAAGATCTAACTCCATTTCCTTGCCCACATCATGCACCTCAACCTGATAGATGAAGAAATTAGCAAAAGGCATGGCTTA